>JAKSZT010053764.1:239354-440978 GCA_026826555.1 Tolypeutes matacus | reverse complement strand
CCAAAAAAAAAAAAAAAAAAAAACCACTTGATCATGATGAATAATTCTTTTAATGTGTTGTTGGATTCAATTAGCAAGTTATTTTGTTGAAGATTTTTGTATCATATACAATATGGAAATGGATCTGTAATTTTCTTTTTTTGTAATATATTTGTCTGGCTTTGGTATTAGGGTAATATTGGCTTTGTAGAATGAATTTGGTAGCATTCCTTCTTGTTCAATTTTTTGGAAGAGTTTGAGTAAGATTGATATTAAGTCTTTGAATGCTTGGTAGAACCACCTTGAAACCGTCTGGTCTTGGGCTTTTCATTTTGGGGAGTTTTTTGATGACTGTTTCAATCTCTTTACTTGTGATTGGTTTGTTGAGGTCTTCTGTTTCTGTTAGGGTCAGTTTAGTTTGTTTGAACGTTACTAAGAATTTTTCCATTTCATCTATATTGTCTAGTTTGTTGGTGTACAGTTGTTCATAGTATCTTCTTATGATCTCTTTTATTTCTGTGGGGTGAGTAGTAATGTTCCTGGTTTCATTTTTAATTTTATTTATCTGCATCTTTTTTTCTTTTTTCTTTGTCAGTCTCTCCTACAGTCGATTTTGTTAATCTTCATGAAGAACCAACTTCTGGTTTTGTTAACTCTCTCTATTGCTTTTTTGTTCTCAACTTCATTTATTCCTGCTCTGATTTTGTTATTTCATTCCTTCTGCTTGTTTTGAGAATAGTTTGCTGTTCTTTTTCTAGTTCCTCGAGCTGTGTAGTTAGGTCCTTGAGTTTCGCTCTTTCTTCTTTTTTAATGTAAGCTTACATTGCGGACTAAAAATTTCCCTTTCAGCACTGCCTTTGCTGCTTCTTATAGGTTTTAATATGTTTTGTTCTCGTTTTCATTCATCTCAAGATATTTATTGATTTCTCTCACAATTTCTTCTTTGACCCACTGATTATTTAAAAATGTGTTGTTTAATCTCCATATATTTGTGAATTTTCCTTTTTTTTTCACCTGTTGATTTCCAACTTTATTACATTATGATCAGAAAGTGCTTTTTTTTTATCTTGTTGAATTTATTGAGATCTGCTTTGTGATCCAACATATGGTCTACCCTGGAGAAAGACCCATGAGCACTTGAGAAGAATGTATATACTGCTATTTTGAGGTACAATGATCTGTATATGTCTATTATGTTTAGTCTGTTTATCATATTATACAAACTGCTTCCTTATTGATCCTCTGCCCAGAAATTCTCTCCAATGCTGAGAGTAGTGTATTGAATTTTCTAACTATTATTTTAGAGACATCTATTTCTCCCTTCAGTTTTGCCAGTGTTTGCCTCATGTAATTTGGGGCATCCTTGTTAGTCAGGTACCTCACAAAAGATCAACTATACTGAAAAGAACGTTGCAATAGAGGAAAAGAGGGACAAAAAGAAAAAAAGATAAAACATAAAAAAGCCCAACAAAGAAAATGGCTGAGCTAAGTACTGCCTTTACAGTAATTACACTGAATGTTAATGTATTAAACTCCCTAATCAAAAGACACAGATTGGCAGAATGGAGGGAAAAAAGCATGATCCACTTATATGTTGTTTACAAGAGTCTCACGTAGAGTAAAAGGACGGAAAAAGGTATTCCATGGAAATATTAACCAAAAGAGAACTGGGGTAGCTATGCTAATATAGCACAAAAAAGACTTTAAGGTACAGACTGCTGTAAGAGACAAAGAAGGACACTATATATTAATAAATGAGGTGATCCTTCAAGAAATAACAATCCTAAATATGTAAGTACCTAACCACGATGCCCCAAAATACATGAGGCAAACACTAGCAAAATGAAGGGAGAAATACACACCTCTAAAATAATAATTGGAATAGTTGGAGACTACAATATACTACTCTCATCAATAGGTAGAACATCTAGACAGAAGATCAATAAGGAAACAGAACTTGAGTAATATGATAAATGAACTAGACCAAACAAACATATATAGAACATTGCACCACAAAACAATGGGATGAACCTTGAGGATATTATGCTGAGTGAAATAAGCCAGACACGATAGGACAAATGTTGTATGATCTCACTAAAACGAACCAATTATAGTAAGCAAACTCATAGTTAGAATCTAGAATATAGGTTAAAAGGGAATAGATTGGGGGTAGAGAATGGGAAGTTGATGCTTAATTTGTACAGAATTTTTATTTAGGTTGATTCTAAAGATCTGGAAATGGATGGTGGTGATGGTAGCACATTATTGTGAGTATAATTAACAGCACTGAATTATATGTGGGAGTGTGGTTAAAAGGGGAAACTTTAGGTTGTATATTTTACAAGAATAAAAATTAAAAGACAAAACAGGACTGTATAACACCGTAACCCTATTGTAGACAGTAGTTTATAGTTAAAATTACAGATCTAGGAATGTTCTTTTTTAAAAAAAGAATGATTTTTCATGAATTATAACAAATGTAGGACACTAATACAAGGTGTTAATAATAGGGTATTATATGGGGGAAAAATATACCTAATGTAGACAATAGATGATAGTTAATAACACTATTTTATTAATCTTTCCTCAGTTTTTACAAAGGTACCATACAAATGCAAAGTGCCAACAATAGGTGGGTCTATGGGAATGCTTAATTTTTACGTGATGTTTCTGTAAAGCTATAACTTCTCTAATTTAAAAAACAAAATTTAAAAATAATAATAGGACATATTTTGCAGGCTGTGTATTGGGTTTTTAAATTAGCTTATCCATGTAAATTGTATCACACAGTGCCTAGAACATAGAATCTCTCAATAAATGCTGGCTACTACATTTAAAAAAATAGGACAATTATAAAAAAAGTGCTATCATCAATTGTAACAAATTGTTCTATACCAATGCAAGGTGTTGCTGGTGAGGTGGTGTATGGGAATCCTGTATTTTAAGCATGATTGTTCTGTAAACCCACCACTCCTCTAATAAATAAAAAATAGCATTTGATATTATTCTTCAGAAAGACATACATTTAAGTTCGTAAAATGCCCTAATTTACTCCTAGGGTCCCTTTCATCCCTTTTTAAATAACTCAGTACAACCTATGCTTAAAGTTCTTACTGTTGAGTTCACTTTGTATATGACCAGATCCTAGACAAATCATAGAGGTAGGAAATAGCTCTTTGGAGAGGAAAGAATAAGGATACTGGCTATTACTGTCAATAAGCCAGTAAGCTTTGTGCTTCAGTTGCCATTCAAGCATCTCTGAAGGTAGTCTGAATGGTTTATACCAAAATGTGGGGAAAATAAGATTACTCATTATATCAGAGAGGCAGGAATTATTATTTAAATGTAATCAAAGAGCTCATGAACCTATTAACTAATATTTCCAGAGAAAACACCAATTTAGGAAATAGATGGAGCTCCCATTTATCATAGCACAAACTATTTATCATATGAAATATCATAAACTAAACTAAATTCTCTAAACTAAATCAATGTGTTTAAAACTTTCAAGACTTACATGGAAACTCACTCAGGATGTCCATTCTTGGATCTGTTCTCAAAATACTTCAACACATTCCCCTCAAAAACAAAAAAGGCACTGATCTTCTACTGAGTACTACCTAACCTTGACCTTCCTTCTTCTGCAAAGTGAGTCTCATGTTGTCTTGGTAAGAAAACTACAAGGAGTATTAGTAATTGCTGATAGCATTTCTAGATAGGGAAAAAAAGAGTTTCTTACTATTTAGAACATATTTTTTTCTCAAGTGTCAGTTTATTGTTATGGCTCTGGGTAAATGCCCAGTCATTTTACCATCATCATCTGTAGCCAGTTAACCCTAAAATGGTACTTACAAGGCCAGGATTTCCTTCAGACCACTTGGCTTCATATCTTCTACATCCCTAAATACACTAAAGCTTTAGAAAATACTTGCCACTGGGGTTCCAGATGAGAGATTAGGGATGAAAACTCACATAAGACTATCAATTTAATTTGAGGGGACCATCAAATCACATGATGAGTAAGAAGTAATCACATTTAAAAAACAAATCACATTATTAATAATATAACTAGTTGATAAGTTGATATTAATAATTTGTATTGCTCTTAATTAGTAGTACTATTAAAAATAAATTTTATTACTACTACTTAGAATTAATAATAGTAACAATAATACCAACCCATACTTCATATATGGCACACCTCTTTCAAACATTTCCAAATATTTTTTCTCACAAGGTCTTATAGTAGATTATTATAATGTTAAAGTATCACAGAAACAAAATATATAGAAAACCAGACTGTAGGTAAGTGAATTCTACTACAGAGGTTAAGTGACTTACCTGTTACCTATTTACTTAGCCTCTGTTTATTAGTAGTCTAAAACTTTTCTTTAGTATCATTGTCCAAGTGAATCTGAGCTAATGATTTCTCTTCTTTCTATAAGGTGAGAAAGGACAAACCCATGTGAAGTAGGAATAAATGTCTTGTAATCTTGTCAACTAAATGAAGGAAATAAAAATCACCCTACCAGTAATATTAGATTAGAACCCTGATTTATTTCCATTCAATTTATTCCAAGCTTCTACTCACAATTAGAAAACTTGCTTTTTAAAAATATTCAGTACTGTTTTTGGCTACTTCACCTTGTAGCTAAAGGCCAAATAAGGGAACAAAGGCAAATGAGGAAAAAAAAAAAAATCATCTCCTATTTCTAGATCATTCTGTTGTCCTTTTCCAAAGACTTAAATAACTTCACTTCTAAGTCTTATAATGATAGCACCTGTGCTTAAGCATAAATTTGGGTAACTGTATTTAAACATTTCTCCCTGGCATGCAAGTAAACAGCAAAATTACACAGGGTGTTTTTTCCTATTTCTTTCAAAACTATCTAAAAAATAACTAACAGAAGGTAGCATATTGACTTCCAATTTATAGCATTGTTTCTTAATAAACATTTATTGGCTAAATGAATGACCCTAGATGGTCACTGTAGTGATTCCCAACCTTTTCCATTTAATGGCACAGATGAAAAAGAGCATATAAAAGTTTAAAGAAAACATCAGGTGGCCAGAGGCTGCCACGGACCTCCAGGTGACAGCCCCAAACCTGCCTGGGTGCCTGAGCACTGAGAAGACTATCTCAGCACACCTGAAACACAGCATTTCATTGTCCCCTGGAACACTGATTGAAAAGTTCTGCTCTACTTTTTTTAGCATACTTCTATTTCTATTACCAGTAAACTATTTATCTTTTGGGGAACCATCCCACCCACATTCCACATTATCCTGGTGGTACACTTATAGAGACCTGACACTTCACCCATCTCTACACCACCTAGGATGGATAATTAAAGTGCCACCTTATCCTGCCATAATTGTTGGTTTAGTGTGGGCACGTGACCAAAGCAAAGCCACTATGAGTATTCTTTACATCTTTCTTCCTTTTGGATTGTGAGCATAATTACTAAACTCCATTTAGTAATTCTTGTAGGGTGGGTCTCTTGTTGATGCACTCTCTGTTTCTGTTTTTCTGGGAATATTTTAAACTCTCCCTCATTTTTGAAGGACAGTTTTGCTGTATAAAGAATTTTTGGGTGGCAATTTTTCTCTTTCAGTACCTTAAAAATATGATACCTCTGCCTTCTCACCTCCATGTTTTCTGATGAAAAGTAGGTACTTAGTCTTATTGAGGAACCTGATGAATCGCTTATCTCTCACTGCTTTTAGGATTATGTCTTTATCTTTGGTGTTTGACATTCTGATTAGTATGTCTCGAAGTAGATCTATTAGGATTTATTCTCTTTGGAGTATGTTGTGGTTCTTAGTCATGTATATTTATGTCTTTCATAAGAATTGGGGTTTTTTGGCCATTATTTCCTCAAATATTTTTTCTACTCTTTTTCCCCTCTCTTTTTCTTCAGAGACACCCTGCCACGTATGTTTGTGTGCTTCGTGCAGTCACTCAAATCCCTGATTTTCACTTTTCGTTTCTCTGTATTCTCCTCTGAATGTATAATTTTGATTGTCCTATCTTCTAGGTTTTTTTTTTTTTTTTTTTTTAAGATTTTTTATTTATTTATTCATCTATCCCCCCCTGCTGCCTGCGTTCGCCGGGCCAGCCAACCACACCGCGTGGGCGGGCCCCCCCCCCACCAGGAGGCCCCGGGAACCGAACCCGGGGCCCCCTACATGGCAAACGGGAGCCCCACTGACTGAGCCACAGCAGCCTCCCTCTTCTAGTTTGTTGATTCTTTCTTCTGCCTGTTCAAATATGCTGTTGTATACCTCTAGTGTATTTCTAATCTCTACTATTGTATCTTTCATCCTCATAATTACTGTTATATTTCCTTTTTTTTCTTTCAAATTCTTCTTTATGCTCACGCATTGTCTTCTTAATATCCTTTAAGTCTTTATGAATATTTAACATCACCCCCTTGATTTGCTTTAGAAGATTTGTTTGAGCTTCTTTGATTAGTTGTTCCAAATTCTGAGTTTCCTCTGAAGTTTTAATTTATTCCCTTGACTGAGCCATATCTGTCTTTTTCTTGTTATTGTTTTTAATTTTTTGCTGATATGTAGTCATCTGATTATCTTGATAAGTTAACTCTGAAAGTCTGTTTCCCCCTCTTTGCTATGGTTTTATTGTTGATTGGCTCTATGCTAAGACTCGTCTTTGATGCTTGCCCCAATTTATTCTAGACCTCTAGAATAGCCTGTGTTTAACTAATTAGATTTTTTCAGTTCTTCTTCATCTGATTCTTGCCATGGCTATGTGGTATAATTTTAAAGATTTCACTTTTTGTGCAATTGTTTCACAATTGTTTCAGGAGAAAGCTTCCTTTCATATGTTCCTTCTCTGGGAATCTTGATCTGTCCTATTTGTTTTGTGCAGACATTTCTACTCAGCTCCTATAATTTGTTTAAATTTTCTCCCTCCCTCACTGACCCGTTTTCCTTATACTTTTCAGTTCTGGGATCTTCCTGTCTTACAGCTGTTTGGCAGTTCAGTTTAGCCCCACTCCCATTTTCTTTTCACTGTTTGGCTTTTCTGGCTTTTCTGCTTCCAGTTTCTCTATTAGCATATCCTGTCCTGAGTAGCCAGATGGGATCAATCCAGAAAGGTGGGTCACTCCAGAAAAGTCTGTTTTGCATTTAGGTGTTTTGAGTGAATGCACCATTTGCCAGCCATTCTCTGGGTTCTCTCTGCCCACCTCTCTAACGGGGGCTCTTTCGTATGCGGCACTTCTTAGCATCTTGTGTTCCACCCTTGCTATCTGCAGAGTTGGTTCCCTGTGCCTGGATATGTGTGGGATTCTAACTCGCTGCTGTTAGTGGCTTTATAGATTGTCTACAATGAAAAGACCTAGGCGCTGCCTCTGAGCAACTTCCAAGCTGTGTGGGACTGAACCTGTGCTGGGAGCATCACATGGGCTGAAGTGGAGGCCAGATATCCTCTCTTTGAAGGACAAGAGACTGGTAAAAAAGAGACAATCAAGGATTGAGGACAATTTTGGAGACTTTTACCACTTGTGCTAAAAAAAAAAAATAACTCTTGTCATGTCCACTTTACAAAAAAAAAAAAAAAATAGCATTGTGATTGCACCCAGAGACTGTATTTTATAACCTCAGTGCCTGCCTTATTTTCCCTTTTGATCTAAACCTTCACAATTAAAGTTTAAGAAATTCTGAACAACAGCAACAACAAAAAGGCAGTCTGGGACAGAAATTTCCTACCTGATATTTTCCTTTTCTTTGATTCAGTGTTTGTGGAATCCTTCTCCAGGCTCTACCATCCTCCAGAGTTATAAGAAGTAGGATTTGTCCTTTTATTCACTGAAGTTTTTCCAGGGGATGTCTTATGTTGCCATGTTGATGAATTCATTCCTCAAATCCTGTTTTGAATGCTTAGTGATTGTGACCCAACTGTGTAACATAATTATGGACAGTTAGGAAATGTCTGAGACTTACATAGCCTCCTTAAGAAGAGGTTAATAATGCTTAGTTAATCAGCAAATATTGACCTCATATTTCCCATGCATATGAAGCCAGCACATTGACATGTCACTTGTCAAGAATCACATCTGGCTCTGTGATCTGCTCTGTGTAATAGTGGACCTCCAAAATACACTTAAAAGATGATAGCACTAGGTCTGTTCCACTTTTCTCAACCCATTCCATATATTTGATTGTGTCTTGCTTCTAAGAGTCAGTCAGCAACTTAGTTTTTCTTTCTCTTTTCCTATCCTTCCCTTTCCTTTTGTGTTTTAGGTTTTTTTTTTTTTTTTGCCAACTCTGCCCTTGGATTCCAACAATATTCTAGCCATGTTCTCTCTGCAGCTTTAGGTAAACTTTTCTGAATCTACCTGGGACTCTCTTCTTCCTCTCCCTCCCCCCACATTGTTTCTCTGGGCCCTGGCCTTTGAGAGGAAAAGGATATTACTCACCTCTTAAAACCTTCTTTAATATCTGTTTGCCTTCTGTTCGTTATTGGCCTCCCCTGTAGCTAGTTGGAACTTTCTCCATCTGAAACATTTTATCCTAGAGAATATCAGATGTTGGATGAAGCTATTTTTCACATAGCTTTTGATTTTACATTAGCCTTATAGGTGAGATTAGATGCTTACCAATATGTCTTCTAAATACTGTGTGTGGGGAGAGAACGAGAAGGGTGAGTGCACATGAACACACACACCTGACAAGAATATTTTCTTTTGGAAATCAAGGTTACTTTTTTAATGATTTTAAAACCTGAGAAATACATTTTCTTCCTATGTTTCTAACTATGGCTATGCATTTATGGCAATATTAAATATTTAGGCATCTGAACTGACCATTAGCCACAAAGACTTGTAATTTTTAGATAGGGTAAGATGATTTAAAATAAAATATTATAATTTAGTTTCACAACCTCAATTGAATAACTCTAGATACTATGTCTAAGTTTATTTTTGACTGGTTTATAAAATGGAATTTGTAATCTGTTCTCAATTTCCCCAAAGACCAAAGTTAATAAAGTTTGATTTTAGAATCTTAAGTTCCTTCTTTAAAACCTACTCTTACTAATGTCCTTAACAAATTGAATTTAGTGAAACTCAATGCCTCTTTCACACTCTTAGCACTTGCTTACTTTTTTCTTGTTTGGAAGGAGGGATAGAGTAATATATTTTGTTTTGTTTTATTTGCATTTTACAACTGCTAGTTCTTCTATTTCCTTTTTACTTTTTGGTTGTTAAATCTAGCTAAAGGTCATGCTTAATGGGAGCAATTGTAATCTCTGATAATTTTATTTATCCCTTGTGATTTTTAAGGCCTTAATTTTTTCCATTTGTAAAAGTTTACACACTTTTAGGCCATTTGAAATCATTTATTTGACTAGGTTCATGGCCCATGACTTGCTGGTCTTTTAAAAGGCATATATTATCAAATAGTAAAAAGTTGACTTTCAGGGCAGAATTTTGTGATAGCTCTACTCAGGATCATAAGCCATATTTTAACAGGGAAAATGAATAGGAAATGTGTGAAATTTAATGGTCTGTAAGTTACTGCTGTGAGAAAGGAGAAAATATCTTCTATAAAAAAGAACTTGCACAAAGAGTCTTTGGACACTTTGCACTCTGTTCTATTGTCGCTGAATTCTATGAATTGCTACCCCCTGAAGTCAGTCTGCTCCCTGTGTTCTTCACACCAGTAAAAAGAAATTGGATGTACAGTACTTTCAATAAAGAGCTTTGCAGACAAGAAGTGCTGTACTACTATTCCCTTATAGCCATTCCATCGATTACGCCTGCAGCAAAATTGGGATTAGCCTGTCAGCATGAAGTAATTAGAGAGAGAATCACAGGCCAAAATAAAAGGTCAAGTTACATCTACCCCATTCTGTGGCAATATGTTTATTTCTTCCTTATAAACTCCACATAGATATCTGTAGAATGAAATGTTTTTAATTGACATTTGAACCTTTTTATGTTTTCCCAGTTTTGCACAGAAGCCTAATGTTTCTGTGTCAATTTCTAGTCTTTCCTGGTGTTTGTATTGGGCTTAATTGCTTTTGAGGAATCTACAGATTATAAATTACTTAAAATTCTCAATTGAAGGAATTATTTAATTGTGATTTTCAATTCAATCCCATGTCACTGTGTCATTAGTAGCTTACTAATATACTGAAACAAAAGCCATTTGCCTTGGTGTATCACTGAACACTGAGCATCTGAAAGGACGGGGGTGGAGTTTGATAAGGATTGGCCTAGAACTACATGCAGGACAATTGTGTCTGTCCACTTCCAACTGGATATCAAGTAGTTGAAATACAAGTTTCACCTAAGAAGCTGTGAATGAGCAATGTTGCTTATATATATATATATTTTTAAAGATTTTATTTATTTATTCATTTATCCCCCCCTTGCTGCTTGTGCTCGCTGGGTCAGCCAACCACGCCGTGCGGGCGGGCCCGCCCCCACCAGGAGGCCCCGGGAACCGAACCCGGGGCCTCCCATATGGTAAACGGGAGCCCCACTGATTGAGCCACAGCCACTTCCCAGCAATGTTGCTTAGATTCAGAAACTGAATAGGTTAGTGTTGGTGTTAGGCTTATGGTTTCAATACATGTTTCACTGACTTTGTGTACTAAACCTGACATAGTAACACTGTTGAAATATAAGTTTTACTTAGAAACCTGTGAGCTGTAGCTTTGTCTTTTGTTAAATCCCAACGAGGGAACTCCCTATTTGGGATGAACTTCTAGTATTTGATAGTGGAATCAGAGCAGGTTCCTTACTGACTTTGAATTTTCATGACAGACATGAGGAATTCTGCTCAAGGGAAAATATACTGAAGTCCACTGTCTTAGTTTGCCAGGGCTGTTATAACAAAATATCACAGACTGGTTGGCTTAAACAACAGGAATTTTATGTCTCATGATTTTGGAGGCTAGAAGTCCAAAATCAAGGTATTGGCAAGTCATTCTTCCTCCAAAGTCTGTAGCATTCTGGTGGTAGCTTGCTGGCCATTATTCCCTGCCTCCATCACATGGTGATCTGTCTCTTTCGGTCTCTTCCTATGGCTTCTACTAAATGATTACACTTGAATTTCCTTGCTTATAAGGATTTCGTTCATACTGGATCATGGCCCACCCCTATTCAATTTGGTCTCCTCTTTGAAGATCCTATTTAGAAATGCACCCACATGAACAGGACCAGGCATTAGGTCTTGAAGATCCCATTTCCAAATGAGTTCTCACTCACAGGACCAGGGGATAGGTCATGAACATATCTTGTGGGGGGTCATGATTCAATCTCCAACATCCACCATTCCTAGAATAGAACTTTTCCTATCTAGTCAGTGGAGAGTGAAGGGAGGGAGAGTATGGGTTCTCTGCCTACTTTGCGTCCAACCAGGCACCTTAAAAGGAAGCTGCCCATTGATGACATGCCTCACCTATCTTCAACTCTTCCAATCAGAGGAGAGTCTTATTTAAGTAAACATTTCTTTACATCTGCAGAAGCAGCCCATGCCAGTTCCCTACACCAACTTGGCCTTGATTCATAAATATAAATGGATAATCAGGGCTCACCAGACTGTTCAGAAAATTTTGCAGCTTGATTAGCTAAAACATCTATCTTGAGAAGAAAGAACTCAGGGAGCAGAAGATAATGTTAAAAAAAAAAAAAATTAAGTCCTAAGAGGTGTTGAAAAGATTTGGTATAGATATTTTTGTATTGTATAAAAAAACACCACTGTGAGAAAGAAGAAATTCAAGAACAAGAGAATCTGGAAATTAAAAATGTGATTACCACAATACATAAATGGATAATGACTTAGTGGTTTGTAGAATATTCAAGTAAAAATTGAGCAAAAAGATGAAAAAGTTAAGACACTGAGGGTTAATGTGGAAGTTTCAACATCTTTTTAGTAGGAATTCCAGATGGAGGGAACAGAGAAAATGAAGGAGAAAGACTTTAAACATGATAAGAGAACTATTTTCCTGAGCTGCAAAAGCACCCAAGATTTCAGGTCGTCATTGCATGCCAATGAGAATGACTCAGTGCCTAAATACGTGCCCAGAGCTTCAATGATAAAGAGAAAATCACGAAAGATTTTAGAGAAGAGTGGATAAAGAAAAACTTAACCTAGAATCAGACTGACATTAGATTTCTCACTAGTGGCACAAGATATACTAGCTTTTCATTTTTCAGATTGGCCCAGTGAGTTGTAGAGATAATCATAATCAAAATGTTGAGAGAAACCTCAACATTTGTTTGAAATCTGACCAGAATATTGTTAATTTTGTTTGTAATTTTTTTGGCCTCTATTTTGCTAGCTTCCATTGGCCCTCTACAAATAGGAAATCACGTTTAGCCAGATATTCATACCTAAGTAAATACATCACGTACATATACACACACACACACAGTTGTGACTGGTATATGCATATATCAAAAGGAAGAATTGAGAAAGTCCAAGTGAATCATTGTAAAAAATCATGCTTGAAATAGGAATTTTCCCTTGAGCGGTCAGAAGTTATTATTTTATGCTTGTTTATAATAATCATAATTGGTAGATTCTGAAACCTAATTAAAGAAATAAATATTTCTAGTGAACAAAAAATAAGTTGTTATATTCCATTTATTATTTTGAAAATAACGTTTATAAAACATTGAGAGAATTATTCCTTGGTTGTAAGGTTTGAAACATTTAAAATGTTTGGGGAGATACACAGTCAATTTGGGATCTTGGAAAGGCTATGAAAGAATCAGTTATTCAGTAAGCATTCATAGACAACCCCTAAGGGATACACATTTTACTTGCACCTTGGGACATAAAGACAGTTATTGGGCAGCTCATAGTGCACAAGAGAAACAGACATTATAGGCATTAGAATATCCTATAGTAAATACTACCATACAGGGAAGCACAGGATGTTGTAGAAGTTGAGAAAGGAACAACTGAGTCATAATATAGGCCAAAAAAAGCTGCCTAGAGTAGAGGATATATGGGCTGAGACTTGCTGGATAAATACATGGTAAAAAAAAGTCTTTGAAATGAACTGGAGAAGTATGTTGCCTGTTTCTATCTTCGATGAAGTGCTACTTTTTATTTTATACATGATATTTATATGATTCTCTTTGAGTACCATTATTGGCAAAAAGTAGAATAATTAAATTTCTGGAGGTCCTGGATTAGGTTTTTACTTTGTGAACCATTGATTCACCAGCAGTAATTTTCTGCTGTAAATTCAATTTTCCTCTTGGGGAGTCAAAGAAAGCCAGCAACACATAGTCACAATTATAGCAACCATCATCTGATAGCTGTAATTGAGCCAATGAGTCATGATTTGATAGATTCGGTGGGAAAGGTCTACTCCAGAATTCATAAAGCTGAATAGCTGTTTTGGCTCCCTTACCAGCAGTCTTAAGACTTATGCTGTTCCTGTGTCTGTTCAGCACACGGAACTTCTATCCCACCAGTGATAATTTTGTGCTTTTCATGATAGATAGGATAGCAGACTCTCTGTCTCTTTCAGGACAGTTCATGTAATAAAACTTGGCATTCTGAAGTCAGTTTATTTCAAGTGATTAGACATGGTTGCAAACTAAGTGGAGTCAGACAAGTTGTTAAAAGGTGACTTGGGTTTCTAGAATCAAAATTTTAAAAAAGAATCCATGGAACTGTATAACACAAGGAGTGACCCTGGTGTAAACTGTGGACTGTAATTAATATGATTATAATATTGTTTCATCAATTGTAACAGAGGCACCACACTAAGGCAAAATGTTAATAATGGAGGAAACTGTGTTTGAGTGCTATACTGGAACTTTGTACTTTCTCCATGATTTTTCTGTAAACCTATAACTGCTATAATTAAAAAAAAAAAAAAAGTGACTTGGGGATAATTTCTGTATGGCTTAAGGTGTATCGTTTGGACTTTTGGAGACCATATGTCCTGTTGTCCTTGTTTATTACTGTTCTTGTGGTTGTGAATCTCTTCTGCATTTAAGACAAATTTATGTATTTTTTCTTTTTCTAAGAAAAAAGCATATAAAAATAAATGTAACTTGAATCTATTATATGACAGATTCAACCAACACTAAAGCTGAATGAAATGAGTAAGAACAGATTAGCATCATGAAGTGTCCTGTAGTTAGCTTGAATGTAAACTATCTTCACAGGAAATTTTTAGTAAATTGGAATTAGATTAGAATTCATAAAAGGAATTCCTCAAGGGAGATCATGTCCTACTTATTCTCTCATCCTAACCTTGGCTAGTTCCTGGAGTTCAATACATGTTTGTTGACTTATTGGATTAATGCATAAACATATTAGATGTAGTCTACCTGTAATCCTGGAACCAATAAACCATTGTCCAATATAGTCATGTTTTATCCATACTAATGGAAAAAACCTTGTGGAGTCCTGGGAAAGAGTTTAAGTTAGATTAGATCACAGTAGAATCTTATTAAATGAAATCCTTTTAATTTAGGGTTCAGGGTAATTTGATATAGGCTGACTTAAAATAAAAGGAGGTGTTGAAGCTGCTGTTCCTAGGCAGTTTGGATTTGCTAATTTGCATTAGTACAATGAGAGTGCCATTTTAAAATGATCAAATTATCTGTTCATTAAGACAGCAGTTGGTACTGGTACTTGACAACACTAGGCTAATTAGTTTGTTACAGTATATATGTGAAAACAATAGAATTTAATTTCTTTCACATTTTCTCTAGTCTAGCCTACCTTCACTATTTCCAGTAGTCTGAATTATTATTAATGATAATTATACTGGTGGCATTTTAGTCTATGTATATTTATTGTCAAGTTGTATCTAGTTTTTCATGGTGGAGGTGCAGCTTGAGCTTCATTAAGTGGAATTATTATGGAATTATCATTCAGCTTGAAATACTCATTTTTATTAGTTTTCAATTTATTTATCAAGCATTTTCAAGTCATTCATTGACTAATTCCAACATTTATTTCTGCAATTCTTCTATATGGTGGGTTCTAGTAATATTAAGATGAAAGGATATAGTATTTGCCTTCAGAATCATAATTTAGTGGGTTGACAGGGGCACTAAAATTACTGTGCAGTGCAAGATGGTTATTTCCATTGTGGGGGTATATATAAGTGCCCTTTGGAACGTAGATGGAAGAGTCCACAAGTTTGCCTGAAACAAGGGAAAGGGAAGGCATTTTAGGCAGAATGAATAGTGTATGCAAAGACACAACTGTGGCAGATTACATTGGTTAACAACACTACAAGTAGTTCTATATTAAATTAGGATATATAGGATTAGGAAAATCATTCTTAGGGAGGATACTGGCCAAGTATTTGGAAGCCAGATCATGAAGAGTCTTGAGTCAGGATGGAGATGAGAATTTATCTAAAGTATTGGGGCAATGAGATATAGAGAAGGTAAAGTTATATAACAGGATGTTAAACTAGACATTTTAATGTAAACTTTGACATGCTAAAGTGAGTTGTGAGAGAGAACAGCCAGTAGAATTTGTGGAGTACTGTAGCAAAAACCCAGATATCTGAGTACTGCTGCAGTTCTTACCCCTTCCTCAAAATGAGGGTATGGAAGATAAGAAACGAGAGGATAGGTGAAGAAAAGAAGGGGGAGGAATTTTAGAGAGAGTTGCCTTTTAATGGGTTTTGTTGCCGCCGCCCCCCCCCCCCGATGTGTTTTCCTATAACTGCTATTTGATTGGTATCTGACTCTGTCTGAAAATTCTAAAAAATGAGAGACAGGCTGGCTAGTTGTGATGGTGGAAGCAGCAAAGAAGAGAGTACTGCAATGTAGGGATTGGCTTGCATGCCTAGAATTTGTTGAAGCAAAAGTTTCATGAGTATCTCCCATGGACAAAAATGTGAACAGCATGGGGAAGAAAACTGCAGTGGAGTTGTTTAGATTTCTTATTATAGGGCTGCTTAGAGGGATGTTGTTTTAGTTTCCCAGACTGTTCAAGCAAATACCATGCAATGTGTTGGCTTATACAATAGGAATTTATTTGTTTACAGTTTTGAGGCTACAAGAAATTCCCAGTCAAGTCTTCATCAAGGCAGTGCTTTCTTCCCAAAGACTGTGGCATTATGGGGCTGGCTGCTTAGGATCTGTGGTTCCTCTGTCACATGGCAAGGGACATGGCAGTATCTCCTGGTCTCTGCCTTCTCTTCCAGATTCTGTTGATGTCCAACCCCTTGCTTTCTGTGGGTCCATCCTGACTGAACTGTACCACACCTTAACTGAAGTAATCTCATCCAAAGGTCCTACTTACAATGGGTCCACACCCACAGGAATGGATTCAACTTAAGAACATGCTTTTCTGGCATAGATACAATTTCAAACCACCACAGATGTATAGGCCTCTACTGAAAGAAGCAAGATTCCTAGGGACTGTGGAACAAGTGAACTAGAAGAGAGCATCTCACCTGCTGCAAGAGTCTAAAGAGAACTTTTTAATCTTGCAAGTTTGGGTTGCTTGCTGTGGAGCAGTAGGTGAATCCCCTTGGGGTATGTGAGATGTAAAGACATTCCTAGCCCTGTACTTTAGAAGTGCTGACTCTGTTCCCCAGAGGAACCTGCCCAGATTCAGAGATGGATGGGGAAAGCCAAGCCTGTCAGCATCATTTAAAGGTTGTAAGGTTAAGGGAGCACTAGAGAATTCCTCAGACTAGCACTATATAGTCTTTTGCTACAGAGATTCTGGATTTAACTTTCCTAATCTCATCAACAGGGGAGTAAGAAATGTGTAGATGTACTCAGGTTTAGGCTTCTGTGGGTATTGAATGATGCTGAACTGTGTATTGTAGTAGAGATTGCCAGATGGTTGATTCCTTTCACATCTTTTTCCTTTGGTTTCCACTTTTAATTTTTTTGTGCTTTGCTGTGGTTTACGAACGGAGGTCTCAAAATTCACTTTAGCCAAAGCTTTTCTCGGTGATATCATATTGTCTTTATAATTAATGGTGCATGGCTGAAATGCTGTGAGGCATAAAAGTAATCGCAATAGACAGGCCCATTCTGTCCCTTTTTGTGTTTTTTTTTTCCCCTTTTGAGACATTAGTGGAATTTCATTTAACCCATGCAGAAAAGTGGAGTCCTTTACACATTTCTGTTGCCTGGTGAAGAAGTCTCGATGCCAGTTTTAAAGTGCTCATTGAGCATTTGATGAGTTCTTAGTTATCTTTTGAAGCCAGGGAGGGTTCAGGCAATGGTCTGCAAAATTGCTGAAGAAAGACTGGGAATCATTTTTACAACAGTAGAGAAATGAAGAATCATGCATGCATATATTAGGTTGTCTTAAATCAAACCCTAGCTGTAGATGTAGTGACACATGCTGTTCATGAAAGACTTAATACAGTCCTTCTAATCGGATGAATTGTCTTGTTGTGCAAAAACTGTTATTACACTGTGTGTGAAACCAACCATGCTGCAGGGGGAAAAATTAAATCGCCTGACTGAGAGGTCACTTGTGAATAGTAACACAAGATCTATTACCGTTATTAGAGACCCTGGAGGACATTCACCCTTTTATGGTCTTTCAACTGCTGGAATGAAATATTTTAGTGGTAAATGACACCCTTCTGGGAAATCCTCCTGAAGATTCATTCTCTGCTGTGTCTAGGTTTAAAAAAAAAAAAAAAGTCGGGGCAAGGAGAGGGAAATATGCCATTGTTCTTTTCAGATCACTTAAAAATTTACCTAATTTAATTTGGTGTGATCACAATTGCCTTTAAATGTTCCTCATTACACCCTTCTTAATCTGCTTCTATTAGTACCATACTTTGTCTGTTGTAACAAGTCATGGGCATTCTGTAATCTCTTCAGTGGGGAAATTCATTATAGCATGATGGCTCAGAGACCAAGGTGTATGTGTTTTATGTCAAGGTCTGGATTAAGCACTTTTAGATACATGAAATGAAAAGTTAACGTGCTTATTTTGTTTATTATCTTTTAAGGGTCTTTAAGTGTCTATAAGGAGGATTATGCTGAGTATTGCTAAGTGGTAAATATTTTAAGAAATATTTTCAGAGGTGAAGGAATAGCTGCTATATCTGGGGTGAAGCTTTATAACACATTTATTAAATTAGGAACCCGAGTGACTTTCCAGTGGGTTACTTTCATTATAAACTGCCAGTCTATTGGTTATATTTTACTATTCTGGAATTTTTGCCTCTTTGCTATTTCCCTATATGGTTGAAATTAGTTTTTGTGGGAATAGGGAAGAAATAGGAATAGTCTTATCTTTAGCATTGTAGTTAGAGTAAATTTTTGTTTAGTAGTAAAATAACTGACTTTTTCTTTTCCCATTGTTTGATTCCAGCATCTTTTTTTTTTGTTTTTTTTCTCTCTTCTAAAGCTTCCTTACTTTATAGTCCAAAAGACATGGAAGTATTAGAGTGATATGAATAGACATATAAATTCTGTTGGATTTCTCATTGCCTGCTTTTGTTACAGGTATTTTGGTGGATTCATTGAAATGTATCTGTTGAAGTGGAGGTTGGGAAAAAAAGGAGGAGAGGAAAGAGAATATTGTGAGTAGGAATAATACATAGATATTTGAGCTTCACCTGGAAATAAAAATAATTTTGCAAAATGGGAGATAGAAACCCTTTGTCAGGTTGCTAATGAGAGACTTGACCTAGCTGCTGCTTCAGCAGCATCTTTGGGGATGATGAGAGATGCAAAATGCACTGTTGCTAGGCAACACTCTTGGCTGCCTTTGGAGCAGGTTCATATGTGCTAAGAGCTAATGAATCCTCATGTCTGCTCTTTGAAACTGTTCAAAACCAATGAAGACATACCCAGACATTTAGAATTTACAAGTACCTGAACTATTCTCACCATGTCATTTATCTATTAAAAATTAAGTTGACCATTTAATGTGTACTGAATATTGCTTTATTTTTCAAGGTTGACTAAGGTTTGAGCCCTAATATGTTTTCAAAAGGAGCTCAGTAAAGAAGGTAACTTAGTACCTATTGATGCTAGTTAAATTATTTTATATGAAGGCTTATGTTAAATCTTAAATTTAATGCTTTTTTTTTTTAAGTGATAAGTAGTTTGAACATGCCTGCCTCTTCAGGTCTCTTAGAAAATTTTAAATTATGCCATCTGCATTCTTTTTTCAGTCCAAAGCCATTATTTATGAAGAAGATAGGAATCTGGAACCTAATCTAATTTTACAGGTGGCTTTCCTAACCCCCAGCCCCCCCTTCCCCCCAAAAAAACACCAACCCATCCTGAACAGCCATAAGAGAAGCCACAGAACATGAATTAAAGCCTGATAAGGAACATCCCTGGATCAAACAATGAATCAAAGTACCTTTAAGATCTCACCCAATCTCTAATAATACCTGTCTCTCAGGGGTGTTGTGAGGATTAAAAGAGTCTGCACATGAAAACAAAACAAAACACTGTAAAGTGGCATGCAAATGCTAATTTTTGCAGTGCATTCCAAGTGATTGTCTAAATTCAACAGGAATTTGTGTTACTGGTGTATTAACTGTTACTGAGGTTTGTTAATATTTTGGCAGGATGAATAATTTGAGTGGTATTAACTTGTAAAAGGATTTAGCCTATATTTGTATTTTGGTTGCATTAACCTGTGGTTTCTCTTATTGTCACAGACCCTAGTATAATATCATGCAAGAGAAGGCAATTAATAAGTATTTATTATTTAAAGAAAGTTGTGTAAACCTCTTAGGGTATCTAAATTGAATTGTTTTATGTTTTGTAGTATTGCAAAACATATTGAAGATTCTGTTATAACTTTGTATATGTCTGTGTTTTCTCATTTCTAAAATAAGAATAATAATAGAACCCACTTCATTAAATTCAACATGAGAATTAAGTGAGATAATCCAGAGTCTAGTACCTGGTCTATAATAAGTGCTCAATAAAAGTTATGTATTTTATTATTTTTATTATTGATTTTTACAGCTCCTTTTCTCCATTTCACAATTGTTTGCTACCATATGTGCCAGGAGCAGTGCTAAGCTATTTAACAAGATAGATGTATTTCTTGCCCACCTGGGGCTTATTGTCATACTTTATCCCCCAAGTATATGAAAAGAAAAACATTAACTGGTCTGTTTGTGCATGTTTGTGTTTGTTTTTTTAAATTACACTTAGATGAGTATAGGGGATAGGATATTACCATCCAATAGAAATAAAATGCCAGTCACATATGTAGATTTAAATTTTCTGATAGCCACGTTAAAAAAATAAAATAAAAACAGGTGAAATAATTTTAAATAATATACTTTTTAACCCAGTATATCCAAAATATTATCATCCATATATGTAACCAATATAAAAATTATTAGTTAAATATTTTATGTATATTTTTGTACTAAACCTTCCAAATATGGTGTTTGTTTTACATGTAAAGCACATCTCAGTTCAGTCTAGCTGCATTTCAGTTGCTGAATAGCCACATGTGGCTGGTGGCTGGACAGTGCCGGGGTAAAAACCCCCAATGCTCTCTTCTTCAATATAAATTTAAACATGGGGGGACGGATGTGGCTCAAATGGTTGGGCATCTGTCTCCCATATGGAGGGACCCAGGTTCGATCCCCGGGACCTCCTAGTAAAAAAAAAAAAAAAAAAAAAAAAAAAAATTTTAAACATGTATTTAGAAATACTCTTCTAATTGGTATTAATTGGCTGGAAATGGCCTCACAGTCTCTGCAGTGGAATAGAATCCTAAAATTGTTAAGAGCAATAATTCTTAAAATGGGGTTTTCAGGGAGGTACTAAGAGGGTGATAGAATGTCAGGCAGCAGTGTGTTTTGTTTTGTTTGTTTTGTTTTGTGGGGTAAGTAGCCAGTCTCAGCATTTATACTTTGTGAGCATTTTTTTCCTTCTTCAGTTAGTCTTGTGTTCAATTCAGTCCATGTCTACTGAGTACCTGCTATGTGTGTGGTTCTGGGCAAATACAAAAGTGAATAAGGTTTACTGTCCATAAGGCTTTCACAGGCTAGTTGGGCAATAGTCTTGATAATAAATGGCTATGACCCAAAGTCATATACAGGTGTACATAAAACTTTTTTTTATTTTTTATAAATACCCTTTATTTTATTTTAAAGATTTATTTATTTACTTTATCCATTTTAACACCTCCCCCTTCCCCATTTGCTGTTTTTGTGTCCATTCGCTGGGCAATTCTCTGTGTCTGTTTCCTGCCATCTCTTCTCATCCTCCTCCTCCAGTCTTCACCAAGATTCGATCCTGGAGACCTCCGATGTAGGAGAGGGGTGTTCTGCCACCTGCGCTACCTCAGTTCCTGGTTTTCAGAGCTTTCAGAGCATCTTGTCTTGTCTCTCCCCTGCGTCTCTCTCCTGTTATGTCATCATCTTGCTGCATGGCTCCTGGGGCCTGGCGGCTTACCAGCACACAGAGCCTGGCAGCCCATGCAACTTCTATATATATATATATATTTTATTTTTTTATTTTTTTTATTTTACCGGGAGGTCCCGGGAAATCGAACCTAGGTCTCTCCATATGGCAGACGGACGCCCAACCATTTGAACCACATCTGCCCCCCTGTACATAAAACTTATTCAGTTAACAGAGATTGAGATTATAACTGTGAATTCCTTAACCAGACTGTAAACTAGTTAAAGAGTAGGTACAGTCTTTTCTTAGTTGTGTCTTTAATGCCTAACACAATACCCTATATGGAGTTGGCCCTCAAATATTTTTGATTGTTGAATATATAACTTACTGGAGATTTTACCATTATTATTATTACTAGAAACACTCTAAAAGTTATTCTTTTTAGAAATACAAGATACTTTTATTTTCTTAATTGCTACTTCCTTTTTCTTTTTATCAGAAAAGTAACTTTACCAAAAAATCATGCAGAAAAACCAGAATGCCCATATAACCCCTCTCACACACCTACTTTTCCCTATTATTAACACTTTGCATTAGTGTGATATTATTTCAGTTTGCTAAAAGCTCCCAGAAATGGATTGGCTTTTGCAGTGGGGATTTATTGCTTGTAAACTTATAGTTCCAAGGCTTAGAAAAATGTCCAAATTAAAGCTTCAGGCCAAATTAAGGCTTCTTTTCCTGAAGACCAGCTGCAGGCAATCCTAGACTTCTTTGTCACGAGGGAAGGCACATGATGGTGCCTGCCAGTCTCTGCCTTCTCCTCTGGGCTCTCTTGTTTTCAGCATCTGGCTGCTTTGTCTGTGGCTTTCTCTTTTGGCTTCCATGGGTTCTCTCTCTGAGCTCCTGTGTCTTTTTTCTCTGTGTAGCCTTTGTTAAAATTGATGAAACAATATTACTATAACTATACTATTAACTATAGTTCATAGTTTACTTTAGGCTCAGAGTGTTGTACAGTTCTATGGTTTTTTTTTTTTTTTGAAAAATTTAATCTAGTAGCATATATATAGACTAAAATTTCCCCTTTCAACTGCATTCAAATATATAATTCAATGCAATTAATTGCATTCACAATGTTGTGATACAATCACCACCAACCATTACCAAAGCTTTTCCATTATCACAAACAGGAAGTCTACCAATTAAGCTTAAAACCCATTCCTTACCACCACCCTGGCCATTGGTAACCTGTATTCTAGTTTCTGACTCCATGAATTTGCTTATTCTCATGATTTCATATCAGAGAGGTCATAGAATATTTGTCCTTTTGTGTCTGAATTATTTCATTCTATATGATTTCTTCCAGGTTCATTCCTTTTTATGGCTGAATAATATTCTGTCATATGTGTATAGAACATGTTTATCCATTCATCTGTTGAGGGACACTTAGTTGCTTCCATCTTTGGGCATTTGTGACTAATGCCACTACGCTGGTGTGTAAATATCTGTTTGAGTTCCTGCTTTTGGTTCTTTTGGATGTGTACTTAGAAGTGGGATTGTTTGATCTTATGGAAATTCTATACTTAACTTTCTGAGGAACTGCCAAACTGTCTTCCATAATGACTACACCATTTTAAATTCCCACCAATAGTGTTCCTGTTTCTCCACATCCTCTCCGGCATTTGTAATTTCTCCCTTTTTAAATAGTAGCCATTCAATCGCTTCTCGGCCTTTTGGCTAAGATCAAGTGTAGTAAATAGTAGCCATTCTAGTAGGTGTGAAATGGCATCTCATTGTGGCCTTGATTTGTAGTTCTCCAATAGGTAATGATGTTGAGCATCTTTTCATGTGCTTTTTTGCTATTTGTCTATCTTCTTTGAAGAAATGTCTATTTCATTCTTTTGCATGTTTTAAAATTGGGTTATCTTTTTATTGTTGAGTTGTAGGATTTCTTTACATATTCTGGATATTAAACCCTTCTCAGATATGTACATTCCAAATATCTTTTCCCATTGTGTGGGTTGTCATTTTACTTTCATGATAATGTCCTTTAAGGCATACACTATTTTTTTTTTTTTTTAGATTTATTTCTTTACTTATTTTATTTTTCATTATTTATCACCTCCCTTCCCCCAGATGGTTCGTTTGTCTGTCTGCTCATTATTTGCTCGCCTTCTCCAGGAGGCACTGGGAACCGAACCCGGGACCTCCCACATGAGAGGTGAGTGCCTAGTGGGCTGAGCCACATCTGTTCCCCGTGAGCTGTGACATCTGCTGGCTTGTGAACTCTGCTTGTTGCAGGAGGGGCAGAGTCTAGCTCTGTTTCTGCGGCATCTAGCTTTCCTGTGGCGGGAGGCAGCAACTGCTCTTGTCTTTCAGGAGGCACCAGGCCCCAAACTGGGGCCTGCCATGTGGTAGGCAGGTGTCCAAGTGGGTTAGCCACATCCACTTCCTGGCCTACAACTTTTTAATTTTAATGAGGTCCCAGTTAGCTTTATTTTATTTTGTTGCTCATGCTTTTGGTGTAATGCCTACCACAAGGCCTTGAAGATATTTCTTTATGTTTTCTTCTAGGAGTTTTATAGTTATTGTTCTTATATTTAGTTCTTTGATCCATTTTCAGTTAATTTTTGTATGCAGTATGAGGTAGGCATCCTCCTTCATTCTTTTTCATATGGATATCTAGGCTTTCCGAGCACCCTTTGTTACAGAGACTATTCTTTCCTCATTGAGTGGACTTGGCACTCTTCTAAAAATAATCAATTGGCCATAGATGTGTGAAGGTTTACTTCTGAACTCTCAGTTTGATTCCAGTGGTCTATATGTCTGTCCACGTGCTAGTACAATGCTGTTTTGATTACTATAGCCCTGTAATAAGTTTTAAAATGGGGAGGTGTGAGTCTTTCCGCTGTGTTCTTCCTTTTAAAGATGATTTTGGCTCTTCACTTCCCCTTACCCTTCTGTATAAATTTGATGATTGGCTTCTCCATCTCTGCAAAGAAGTTCTCTTGGAATTTTGATTGGTGTTGCATTAAATCTGTAAATTGCTTTGGGTAGAATTGACATCTTAGCAATATTTAGTCCTCCAATTCATACACATGGAATATCCTTCCATTTATTTGGGTCTTCTTTGGTTTCTTTTAGCTATGTTTTGTAGTTTTCCATGAGTGCTAGGGACTAACAAAAACAAATGCCAAAAACGCCTTTCACAGTTTTTGCAAATTGACTCTGCCTTGACTGGTGCTCTCCTTCTGAATTTAGCCTTCCTATAAAGAAGATCAGACTGAAGTGAATGTGAAGTACAGTGTTCTTTCTGTCTTTTCTGGGCCTGTTTTGCTTGCTTGTGGCTTTAGAAATTTGTCCATTTACAAGAATTTGCTCCTCTGTTCTCTATGAAATAGACTCCCTACACTCCTCCAGGCTGCTCTATTCTATGATTTAAAGCAGGAAAACCTTTGCCCAGCCTGCTTTGATTTAATTGTGTCTTAAACTGCTTTAGCTGTCCACAAGCTGCTTCTGCCTGCAGGGTAAGTGATAGAGTTGGTGGCAAGCAAGAGAAGAATTTCCTGGTTCAGTCTTTCCGGCTCCTACCTGATAGATTGGCACTGATTTAAATAATCAATGGGTGAAAGAAGAAATTGCAAGAGAAATCAGTAAATAGCTTAAGATGAATGAAAATGAGAATACAACATATCAAAACCTGTGGAGGGAGCCGGATATGGCTCAAATCGTTGGGCATCCGTCTGCCATATGGAGGAACTTCGGTTCAATCCCTGGGACCTCCCAGTAAAACAAAAAAATAAAAATACAGACGGCGTGCATGCTGCCAGGTTTTGTGCATGGGCGTGCCGCCAGGCCCTACCGAACCATGAAGCAAGATGATGATGTAACAAGAGAGAGACACAGGAGAGCCAAGACTAGACGCGCTGAAAACTAGGAACTGAGGTCGCACAGGTGGCAGAATGCCTCTCTCCCACATTGGAGGTCCCCAGGATCAAAGACTGGAGGAGAAGGATGAGAAGAGAGGGCAGGAAACAGACAAGAGAAGTGCCCATGGCAAGTCTATATTCAACTTCTTTAGGAACTGCCAAACAGTCC
The DNA here is from genome assembly GCA_026826555.1 of Tolypeutes matacus. NCBI lineage: Eukaryota > Metazoa > Chordata > Mammalia > Cingulata > Chlamyphoridae > Tolypeutes > Tolypeutes matacus. Next base: position 415,569 of record JAKSZT010053764.1, on the reverse strand, counting down.
TCCATAGTGGTTGTACCATCCTGCATTTGATTAAAAAAAAAAAAAAAAAATTTTACATGTATCCATTACATTTAATTGAGAAATGTATATATTTATTCATCTGTGCTTACTTTTTAGTTTTTAATTGTTTATGTTTTCAATTATTAGATGTACAAAATAAAGTTAAAAAAAAATAAAAAAAATAAAAAAAGAGAATTGCCCAGTGAATGGACACAAAAACAGCAAATGGGGGAGGGGGGTTTTAAAATGGATAAAGTACATAAAGAAATAAATAAATCTTTAAAAAAAACAAACTGTGAGACATCACAAAGGCAGTGCTGAGAGGGAAATTTTTAGCCCTCAGGGCTTAAATTAAAAAAGAAGAAAGAGCTAAAATCGAAGACCTAACTGTATACCTGGAGGAACTAGAAAAAGAAGAGCAAACTAATCCCAAACCAAACTGAAGGAAAGAAATTATAAAGATCAGAGTAGATTTAAATGAAATTGAAAACAAAAATCAATCGAGAAAATTAACAAAACCGAAAGTTGGCTTTCTGAGACGATCAATATTGGCAAACCTTTAGCTAGACTGACAGAAAAAGAGAAGATGCAAAAAATAAAATCAGAAGTGACAGGGAGGGCATTACCACTGACCCTGCAGAAATATGATTGATCATAAGAGGATACTATGAACAACTGGTGCCAACAAACTAGACAATGTAGACAAAAATGATCTAATTCCTAGAAACACAAAAACAACCTACACTGACCCTAGAGGAAATAGAAGACCCCAACAAACCAGTCACTAGTAAAGAGATTGAAATAGTTATCAAAAATCTCCCAAAGATGAAAAGCCCAGGACCAGGTGATCATCTCAATTGATGCAGAAAAGGCATTTGACAAAATACAGCATCCTTTTCTTGATAAAAACACTCTGAAAGATAGGAATAGAAAGAAGCTTTCTCAACATGGTAAAGTGCATGTATGGAGAACACACAGTTAACATTGTACTCAATGATGAAAAACTGAAAGCTTTCCTGCTGAGATCAGGAAAAGACAAGGATACCCACTGTCACCACTGTTATTTAGTATTGTGCTAGAAGTTCTAGCTAGAGCAATTAGCCAAGATAAAGAAATAAAAGGGCACCCATATAAGAAAGGAAGAAGTAAAACTGTCACTATTTGCAGATGATCTGATCCTAGAAAATCCCTAAAAATCCACAACAAAGCTACTAGAACTAATAGATGAGTTCAGCAAAGTGGTGGGATACAAGATTAATACACAAAAATCAGTAGTGTTTCTATACTTTACTGATGAGCAATCTGAGGAGGAAATCAGAAAAAAAATTCCATTTATAGTAGTGACTTAAAGAATCAAATATTTAGGAATAAAGTTAACCAAGGACATAAAGGACCTCTATTCAGAAAACTACAAAACATTGCTAAAGAAACCAAAGAAGATCTAAATAAACAGAAGGACATTCTGTGTCCGTAGTTTGGGAGTCTAAATATAGTTAAGATGTCAATTCTACCCAAGCTGATTTACAGATTAAAGGCAATTCCAATCAAAATTCCAATAAGCCACATTGCAGAAATGGAAAAGCCAATTATCAAATTTATTTGGAGTGGTAAGCAGCTCCGAATAGCTAAATATATCTTAAAAAAGGAAGAATGAAGTTGGAAGACTCTCACTTCCTGATTTTAAAGTATATTACTTAGCTACAGTGGTAAAAAAACAGCATGATACAGGCATAAAGATAGACATATTGACCAATGGAACCGAATTAAGAACTCAGAAATAGACCCTCACATCTATGGTCAAGTGATTTTTGACAAGGCTCTCAAGCCCACCCAGTTGGGCCAGAACAGCCTGTTCAACAAATGGTGCTGGTGGAATTGGATATCCATATCTAAAAGAAAGAAACAGGACCCATATCATATCTCACACCTTATACAAAAATCATCTCATAATAGATCAAGGACCTAAATATAAAAGACACAACCATAAAACTTCTAGAAGATAGTAGGAAAACAGTTTCAAGATCTTGTGGTAGGCGGTAGTTTCTTAAACCTTATACCCAAAGCACTAGCAATGAGAGAAAAGATAGATAAATGGTCCGTCCTCAAAATTAAACACTTTTGGGCTTCAAAAGACTTTGTCAAGAAAGTGAAAAGGCTGCCTACTCAATTGGAGAAAATATTTTGGAAACTACATATCCGACAAGGGTTTTTTCATTTCCATGTTATATAAAGAGATCATACAACTCAATGATAAAGAGACAAGCAACCCAATTTAAAAATGAGCAAAAGTCTTGAATAGACATTTCTCTAAAGAGCAAATTCAAATGGCAAAAAAGCATTTGAAAAAATATTCAAAATCACTAGCTTTAAGGAATGCAAATCAAAACGACACTGAGATACCATTATAGACCACATCTTATAGAATGGCCATCATTAAATACAACCCCCCCCTTGCAAAACTCCAGAAAACTACAAGTATTGGAGAGGATGTGGAGAAATACGAACACTCCTTCACTGTTGGTGGGAATGTAAAATGGTGCAGTCTCTGTGGAAGACAGTTTGGCAGTACCTCAAGAAGCTCAATATAGAACTGCCGTATGATCCAACCATCCCATTACTAGTAATATATTCAGAAGAACTGAAAACAAGGATGTGAACTGACATTTGTGCACCAATATTCATAGCAGAATTATTTACAGTTGCTAAAATATGGAGCCATCCCAAGTGTTCATCAATTGATGAATGCCTAAACAAAATGTAGTATATACATACAATGTAATACTATTCAGGTGTAAGAAGAAGTGAAATCGAGATGCATATGACAACATGGATGAACCTTAAGGATATTATGATGAGTGAAATAAGTCAGACACAAAAGGGCAAATATTGTGTGGTCTCAGAATATGAACTAAATAAGATGAATAAACTCATGGAGGTAAACTCCAGGGTATAGGTTACTAGGAAATAGAATATTGGTTGAGAATGGGAGCCAATGCTCAGTGTATGTAGAATTTTTAATAAGGTTTATTGTAAAAGTGTGGAAATGAATAGAGTTGATGCTAACACAGTATAGTGAGTATAACCAACACTGCTGATTTATAAATGAGATTGTAAATGTAAATGTCAAGTGAAAGGAATCTAGAAAATAATCTAGTGTATATATAGTGATTTTGGGGTGGATGAAGACTGTGTTTAATAGTATAAATATAAGAATGTTCTTTTACAAAGTGTTAAGAATATGGTGAGACATGGGAAAATTATAAGTAATGTAACTTATGGATGATAGTTAACAATAATATTGTAATATTTTTGCAGCCATGGCAAAAGAGATACAATATAAATTCTAAAGGTCAGTAATAGAGGGATATAAGGGGGTATGGGATTTTTCCTTTTAGAGTAATGAAAACATTCTAAAATTGACTGAGGTGATGACAGCACAACTCTGATGAAAATGAGAGCCACCAAGTGTACACTTTGAATGGATTGTACAAGGCATAGGGGTGTATAACAGTGGATCCTGTGCTGGACGATGGATTGTGGTTAACAGAATATGAGAATGTTCTACATTATCTATAATAAATATATAGTACCAATACAGTGTGTTAATAATAGGGTGGGTTTGGGGAAAAGAATACCCAATATAAGATATGTACTTTTCATTAGTAGTAATATTTTGACCATGATCTTTCATCATCTGTAACAAATGTTCTACAACAATGCAAGGTATTGGTGGTGGGGTGATTTATGGGGAGTCCTGTATGCTATGCATGTTTATTTTGTAAGTTCACAACTTTTATTATACACTTTTTGTTTATGTATGTTCATGTATACATGATATACATCAATAAAAATTTTTTTAAATGAAAGAATTAATTTCATCTTTCTACTCTTAGGATTTTCTTTGATGTAGAAGATTATATAAGATAGGAGTTTACTAAATCTGTTTCTATCATTCCTTAACAATGCTCTGTCTACTGCAAGCAATGGATTCAGTCTTTTTTGTTATTTATTGTCCCAAGAAACTTAAATCAATCACTTTTTATGTCTCTGGCTTTTTTCATTAATTTTATTTCATCCTGGGTCTTAGTTGTCTTGGTTAATAGAGCATTCTAATCAGGTCATTTGTTTACTATTCTTCATATAGACCCTTTTTAATGGCCAGCCTTTTATTTGAGGCTGAATTAGGATGTTATAAAATTCAAAGTGTAAGATATATAGCACTTATTTCAACTTCAGAGTTTTTTTTTCCTTCTTCTTTTCACTGAAGAAGAAAAGTGAAGATTTGGAATTGTACTTTATACTTAATGAAGTTATATTGGTCATTTAATCTTTTTTCCCTCAAGTGTAAATTGGTTTCACAGTTATTAACATTGTCATTTTTGCATAGTTTTTCATATCCCCAGCAAATTAATCTGTTATAACTTTGGTTTTTCATTTTGAATGATTTTCTGTTTTACTCGATTCAAAAGCTTTGAATCTCTAGCTTTATTATGTGTTTGTTTACCTATATGAGCTGTATTTAATTATATCTCATTGTTGGAGGGCATTTAAACTCTTCCTTCTCATTCAGATATAAAACACATTGCCAGCAGCAGGCACGAGTATAAATTGACTACACTTAATTGAAAGGGAAAATATATACATTATACTTTATTTATAGGACACTGGCATTTAACTTTAGTTCCACCAGTCAAACTAACAAAGATTTAGATCTTACCATGAAAGAAATGTAAAACTACTTTTGTCCAAAAGGGAAATTTTATGCTTACAGAAATTCAGTCATTTTAGTGATCATTTATAGCAAGTAGTCAGAATGTTAACAGTAGAACTAATTTATGTTGGTTATATTCCTTTTGCCTACTGATGGTTACACAATAATAGTTGTGGTCAACCACTATTTTCTGATTTAAATTTTCTTATACTATTTTCTAAATATTTAATTATTTTTTTTGACACTGATAGATAACGAAGGTTCAGATGACTAGTGAGACTAACCTAGGGATTAAGTTGAGGTGGAAAGATTATGGTTATCTTCTTCTAAATGTTTAAACCTTCTCAAATGATATAATACTTGACTTTATCTTAGACTAGTCTGTGGAATTTCTTCTGTTTTTATACTTGGAGCTCCTGTGTTTCTGACCTTATTTTCTATATACTGGGAAAGTTTCACATCAAATTTTATTGATATTCATACTTTTGACCTCCTGGTACCTTTGCCTGCCAGGTAAATTTTTCTGGCTCTAAGTTAATTTTGCCCTATCTTTAAATACTTTTCTTTGAAAGAAATAGTCTTTTAATAATTATTTGCAGAACTAAATAACTACAGCATTTTAAAAAGTATTACTCTTCTGTTGAATGGAATTTGAGGAAATAAAGCAATTAGGGATCATTTATCGATTCTAAAAGCATTTACTGTGTGCTGAGAATTGGGGATACAAAGATGAATAAGATGTCATCCCTGCCTTGGATATAGCAAAGGGGACAATAAATGGGCTTTGGAGTTAGGTTACTTGAATCCAGTCCTAACTCTACTATCTATTATCTGTTACCTCTGGCAACATATTTGGCTCTGTGAGGTTCACTTTTGTCATTTGAAACATGATGATTGATAATCATGATTTTCTATAAAGTGCTTAGAGTGTATATAATTGTAAGTGTTCAATAAATGTTACGTACTGTAATTAGAGGAGTAACTATAGACCAGATGCTCAAGCTGCAGTGGAATAAGGGCAGAGTGATATGTCATCATAGAATGAAGATTGCTTGGTGGGGACCTTTGTTATTTTAGATACTTTTTTCCCCCATGACCTTATTTGGTTGTCAAAGGTTAATTTTCAAGACACTAGAAAATGTATTAAATTCTAATGTTATGATACAAATATAATGTGAACCTTAAGGCAATAAAATTATACTGTGTTTACCTTTCTTTTAATATTGCTGTTTGCCTACAGATTACTTATAGGTGGAGGAAATGATTAGCTTTTTAGCACTTCCGTTTTATGGACTGTTTTCTAATGTATTTCTTAAAAAATAAGCAGGCACCACAAGTAGAAATATCAAGTAATTGAATAAGGTGGAATTAATTAATATTCAAAAGCATAATAGTTCATTATGTTATTTTCTTTGTAGAATAAATAAATTTAAAAGTGTTTTTTAATGTTGAACTTTTTAAAGAATGCATTTATGCTTTTGTTTTTGTATACCATTAAAGCAGATTCTTTGTTATATAAAATTCACACTTTATCTTTTCATTTCTAATTTGATACATATTACCTTATCACTGTTTTATAAATGGCAAACACACTTGTGTACATAGAATTTAGTTCCATTTAGTCTTATGCAAAGGTGGTAAAGAATTTATCTAATCTAGGGATATGAATAAAATGAGAACCAAGAAAGTACTTTTGTAGTTCATGTCTAGGTTTATAAAACATAAGTCTGAAAAGTTAAAGGAGGCCAAATATTTTTTTAAGACTTATTTTATTTATTTATTCCCACCCCGCCCCCCATTTGTTTTTGCGCTCGCTGTCTGCTCTCTGTGTCTGTTCACTGTGTGTTCTTCTGTGTCTACCTGTCTTCTCTTTAAGTGGCACCAGGAACCGATCCTGGGACCTTCTGGAGAGGGAGGAGGCACTCAATCACCTGCACCACCTCAGCTCCCTAGTTGGCTGCCTCTCCCGTTGTCTCTTCTCTGTGTCTCTTTTTGTTGTATCATCTTGCTGCACCAGCTCTTCGTGTGGGTCAGCACTCCTGTGTGGGCCAGAGCTCCTGTGTGGGCCAGCACTCCATGTGGGCCAGCTTGCTGCGTGGGCCAGCTTGCCCCCACCAGGAGGCCCTGGGAATCAAACCCTGGACCTCCTATATGGTAGATGGGAGCCCAATCACTTGAGCCACATCCGCTTCCCAGAAGCCAAATATTACTTTGAATTTTTGTCTCTTCTCTTTACTGTGTGATCATGTCTTGAATTATTTCTTTTCACTCGGATCATTGATTTTTTTTCTTTTTATAGTTATTTTCTTTCATACTCTTTAAAAAGAGGAGTAGTTATAAACATTAATTATATATATTCTTTCCTATTAAGATGAATAACAATTTTCTCTCATAATTTATAAGTAGATTCATGAATTTCATTATAGAACTGTCTGAGAGGTTATATTGTTTTCTGTGCAGCCTCAAGAAATGCTGCTAACATGTAGGTATTTCAAGGAATCCAGAGTTGGATTTTGATACACTGTTCTTTATATGCTGACTCCAGGGAGATGGTGGTATGTGTCTCTCCTGCTTGTTTTTTCCCCATTTATGAGGAGAACACTTACATGATAGCTCTTTATTCCTATTATAGATAAAGTAGAATCTTTGTTTTCATTGGCTCTGCTGAGGTAGGATGAAGGAATGAATTGAGATGTGTATTCCCATCCTTATTCTGCCACCAACCAACTTTGTGATCCCTCTGGGCCTCAGTTTCATCATTTGTAAAATGAATTTGTCTAAATGAACGTGACATGGCCTCTTTTGACTCTTAAAAATGAATCCTATGATTCTAAATACATTTTTGTTTGCTATCAAGAACCTGAGTGCTGGAGAGAAGAGAGCATTGGATACCTCAAGTTTTATGAAACCAGAAGGTCTTGAGACAGTGACTAATAAGACACTTGCCAATTCGTTTTAAATTTAAGTTAAAGCCAGAACAATCATTCTCTTTTCTGCCTCTGGAGAGCAGAAGGCTCAAGAGCAGGGGGATCATGACCTGGTGATGACAGGTCAAGTTTTTTACGTGTGTGTGTGTGTGTGTGTGTGCGCATTTGTGAAAAATATTTTTGGTATAAAGTTAAGTGTGGGCTGGTGTTTTCCTAATGAAATAACCATCTATTTTCTTCTTTTCCAATGGACTGGGAATTTAATTTTGGGCTTTAAAGTATTAAATCTAAGATTATTTAATGTAAAAGTTTCCTACTTTGTGTCTTGATTTTTGAAATGGCCAGAAAAATAAACTCTTTATATACTTCTTTGGGCCAAACCTTGTAAAGGAACCATACTCTCAAGAATAAATAGAGTACTTTCTTTCCTGACAATATAATTAAAAATTTTGTTTAAGAGTCACATAACTAAATATACTATTTTATAAGATGCCACTAAATTTACTGATTGTCCTCCTTGGAACGAAGAATCTGTCAAAGTGTCTTGGTAGAAATCTTTTACAGAAGGGGTAATTCATTGAGACCTGTGCAGGCAATCTAAGATGACCTTTTGTTTTTAATTAAAATGGGAAATAAGAGGCCAATTTTAAAAACTGTCTCTTTCATTTGCTCAAGGTGAGTGTGATGGAACCTCTGTTCCAATAGAGCCCCAGCACTTGTTAAAAAATATCATAAATTCTGGTTACGTGTTGTGAGGCTGTAGCCATTATATTGCATGGCTCCAAATACTGCCATGATGTAGCATGGTCAAGCTCCTTAATGAACTAATGCTTGACACTTTTTGGTGGTAAGGTTAAGAGGATTTTTTCCCTCTTGAAATTGAATTGAAGTAGATGTCTTCTAAGCTTAGAAGAACAGGTATTCTAAGATTAGCAGATAGATGACATTTAACAAATACTAGACAACACATCTATGAAATGTAGTGTAGGAAAAGTAAAATTTTTATGGTACCACATTTTGTGCCATTAAGTATAATTCCTTGATCATAGTAGATATTCACCAAAGATATTGAACTGAAATTTTAAACAGCTTTATTGAGATATAGTTCATATATAAAATTCATTCATTTAAAATGTATAATTCAGTAGCTTTTAGTATATTCACATGGTGTGCAACCATCACTACAATCAAGCATAGAACATTTTTGTCACTCCCAAAAGAAACCCCATACTCATTAGTAGTCACTCCTCTTTTCTCCTAATGTCCCAGTGCAAGAAAACTAGGAATTTATGTTCTTTCTCTATTGATTTTCCCATTCTGAGTATTTCATATAAAGGAATCATACAATATGTAACCTTTTGTGTCTGGCTTCTTTAACTTAGCATAATATCTTCAAGGTTCATCCATTTTGTAGCATGTATCAGAACTTCATTTCTTTTTAATGGCTGAATTCCATTGTATGGATATATTAGATTTTGTTTATTTGTTCATCAGTTGATGGGCATTTGGGTTGTTTCCACTTTGGGCTATTATGAATAATGTTATACGCATTTATGTACAAGTTTTTGTTGTGGACATATGTTTTCATTTCTGGTGGTTATCTACCTGGGAGTAGAATTATTGGTTAATATGGTGTATTATTCAGCCAAAGGGATGCTGATGCAAAGTACCAGAAATCTTTTGGCTTTTTAAAGTGTGTTTATTTGTGGTAAAAGGTTACAGTTACAAGGCCCTAAAGAGTCCAACTCAAGGTACCATAAGAGGTACTTTCTCACCAAAGATGGTTGCCGATCTCTGTGAGGGTTCAGCCTTCCTTCTTCCTCTGAAGGGTCTGTTGTTTCAGCCTCTTCCGATCTCAGCTACAGACTGCCATAGGGCTTGTTTCTTTCCAGGCACAGCTGCTCTGTTCTCTTCACATGGTCAGCTGTAAACTACCAGGCTAATGACTCATCTCTCCCCCAGGCTCCAGGATCAAAGCTGACAAAGTTCTCTCTGGTATCTATGGAGCTCTTGTTTCTTCTTCTGTCTTCTTTATTGAGTGTCTGTTTATATAGCGCACAAAGGGAGCAAGGACTCAACCCTGAGTCACACCCTACAGATGTGTTTGAGTCAAAGCCCTAATCTTGATTTAATCAAGTAAACATAAAACCTTTGAAAAACTGCTACATATGGTAACTGCCAGACTGTTTTCCAAAGCAGGTACCTTTTGACCTTCCCACTAGCAGTGTATGAGGTTTTAGTTTCTCCACATCCTCTCCAACACTTGTTATTGTCTGTCTTTTAAAATTATAACCATCCTAGTGTGTGTGAAGTGATATTGCATTGTGGTTTTGATTTGCATTTTCCTGATGGCTGATGATGTTGATCATCTTTATATTTGGTTATTGGTCATTTGTATATTTTCTTTGGAGAACTGTCTATCCAGAACTTTTGTTCTTTTAAAAATTGGATTATTTGTCTTTTTTGTTGTGTTGTAAAAGTCCTTTATATACTCTTGATACAAATCTCTTACCAGATATGTGATTTGCAATATTTTCCCCTATTCTGAGGGTTGTCTTTTTTACTGTCTTCATGATGTCCTTATAAGCGCAGAAATTTTTAGTTTTGATGAAATATTGTCTATTTTTGTTGTTTTTGCTTGTGCTTTTGGTACCATATTTAAGAAGTTTTTTTGTAAATCAAGGACATGAAGATTTACTCCTGTATGTTCTTTAAGAGTTTATAGTTTTAGCTCATGCATTTAGGTCTAAGATTCATTTTGAGTTAAATTTTGCTTCATCCTTTTGCATGCGGTATCCAGTTGTCCCAGCACCATTTTTTGAAAGAACTATTCTTTCCCCATTGCGTTTTCTTGGCATCCTTGTCAAAAATTAATTGACTATAAATGCAAGGGTTTATTTCTAGACTCTGAATTCTCTTCCATTGATCTATTTGTCTGTCCTTGTGCCAGTACTACACTGTTTTGAATACTGTAGCTTTATAGTAAATTTTGAAATCGGAACGTGTGAATCTTTCAACATTGTTATTTTTTTCAATATTGTTTTGTCTATTCTGAGTCTCTTGCTTTTTCACATGAATTTTAGGATCAGTTTGTCAATTTTTGCAAAGAAGCCAGCTGGAATTTTGACTGAATTTGGATTTAAACTGTTTGGTTCATCTGTTAGCCATCTTAACAATATTAAGCTCTTATCCATGTATGAAATGCTTTTCTCATTTTGTTGTGTTATGCATAGGGATTAAAATGGGGACCTGGAGGGAAACTTTTGTCTCTTGACCCTTTTACAGTACACTAATTTAAATTATTTCATATTTGTTTTAGTCAGCCAAAAGGGTGCTGATGCAAAGTACCAGAAATCTGTTGGCATTTATGAAGGGTATTTATTTGGGGTAGAAGCTTACAGTTACCAGGCCATGAAGTTTAAGTAATTCCCTCACCAAAGTCTCTTGCCACATGTTGGAGCAAGATGGCAGGCAATGTCTGCGTGGGTTCAGCCTTCCTCTTCCTCCTAAGGCTGTGTGGTTCCACCTTCTTTCAATATCAGCTGTAGGTTGTGATAAGCCTCTCTCCCAGGGCTTGTTTCTCTTTGAGCTCAGCTGCTTTGGTCTCTCCACAAGGTCAGCTGTAGACTATCAGGCTCTCTCTCTTCCTAGGACCTCTGCCGTGTCTATAGAGCTGTCTCTATTCCTCTGTGTTCTCCTTCTCCATGCATTTACTTCCTGGGCTTCAGCATCAAAACAATTCCAACTAACTCCTTTGCCTTGGTTTTCTCTGAGTCCCCGTCTGCCAAGGGGTCAGGGCTCAACGTCCTGTTGACTTGGCCCAATCAAAGCCCTAATCATAATTTAATCAAGAAAAGTGAAACCTCTGAAGATAATACAGTCTAATAAGCCCAGAGGAACAGACCAGTTTGTAAACATAATCCAGTATCTATTTTTGGAATTCATAAACAATACCAAACCATTACAATATTTGAATCATTATGTGGAGTTAATTTATTATTTACCTATCTCAAGTATTGACTGCTTATTAAAATTGTGATCTTCTTTGGGGCAGGATACATCTTTACTTTTGCATTGCTGAGAGTTCATTTCATAGTTTTTTAAGAAAAACAGTTTTTTGATTGGCTTTTGGAAGCTAATTATAAAAGAAAATATTAGTGGTACTATAAAATTACCACTAGCAACAAGTGGTTAGTTGTAGTCTTATTATTGATGAACTTTGACATTCTCCAAGTCTTCAAATTCATTCATAGTCATAGTATTCCTATGAAGAAAAGAGAAATATAGACTGCTTTCTTTTAAATCAAGACATAATATAATATAAAAATTCATTTTAGGTTCCAAATCTGATTCCAGTTTTGATGTTCAAATTGGGAAGACCACTGGAACCTGTGTTATATAATGATATCTTGTATACTTTACCTACTCTTGGTGCTCATAAGGTTAGTATATTAACCAGTTTATTTGGAGGAGAAAAGAAAATGAGATGAGAATACTACATTGAATTCTGTTTAGTATCATGAAATTTTGAATCATTAATTTTACAGTGATCACTGCTTGCCTTGGAGACATGTTTTATAGCTGATAAAGTCTAAAGGCAAAATGATTTCTTTATAATAATTAAGAATTCTTTTAAATCATTCAATATCCAAGTTTTCCCATTAGCTGTTGTCTCAGATTAGATCCTTAGGACCCTAAGATTTCTACCTAGCCCCACCTAAAGCTGTCCCCCATTCTCTCAGAATATGGATAATACTTCAGTAAGTTTCCATTACAGTTGATGTTTTATAGGTTTTAGATGCTTTCGGTAACCCCAGGATTGTCTGCATTTACATTTATGGAACCAGAGCTTCTTCAATATTTTCTAGGTGTGCATAGGACAGATTCTACGAGTAATTCAACTGTTTGGAACCACTCCACAGCTAAGAGCTGTCACTTTGCGCTTGTTGACATCTTTGTGGGAAAAGCAGGTAAGCTCAGATATATACTTGTATAGTATTAAACATGTTTTTTTCTCTAAAGAAATTAATTTTGTCATTATGCTTCAGAGTGCTTTGATATGGTGGTATTAATAAGTAGCACCAATGATTGCATTGAGATGTTTTGATTTATTTGTGATGCTTTTGAGCTGTGATGCAGTCAGTTGTGATTGACTCTGAGCGAGAGAAGAGAATATAAATAATTTGATTTCCTTATTTCTAAAATTTTTCTGTGTGTGAGTGATAGAAATATAGTTATAAGTGATTAGAGCCTTTTTAATTAGGGTAAAATTTAGCCAATTTCTTCCTTTATGAAATTAATACTGCATTGGTCTGTAATCCAGTAATCACAACAGTATTCTTCTCTGTTGATTAGAAGAAATACATTATAATTTGCAATGCAAATGCAGGATTTGGAGGTGAAAATGCTACATAAGAGTAGATAATTATTTAGCTCAGGTTGGAAAATTTCCTTTTTTGTGTGTCAAATTGCTTTCTTAGGATCGTGTATATCCTGAACTGCAGCGTTTCATGGCCATGTCTGATGTGCCTTCTCTCTCTGTGGGCAAGGAGGTCCAGTGGGAGAAACTGATTGCTAAAGCAGCTTCGATCAGAGATATCTGTAAGCAGAGGTAAGGTGTGCTTAAACCCTGGCAAGGCATATTGTGATATATTGTCTTGGGTTTAATTTTTTTGTTTCCAGCAAAAAGCTAGTAAAGATAGTTTTAAAGAATGGTTATTTATAAGGACTAAGGTAAACTTAGACCCAGTATTTTGGTTGATGATTGAGATGTAGTGGATAGAGACTGACATCAGATATTTGAATGAGAATAAACTATTTTTCAACTCAAGTATTCTGATTATAAAAGTTAGTAGTACTGCACAATACTTTAAGAAGCAAATATGACTTTCCATTTTATATCTTATATCTTAGCTTATAGAAAATATTAGGGAGATGACTCTGTTTTCTAAATTATAGATTAATAAATAAGCAGGAGGTTACAAGACTGACAGCTCCACTTTGCCAGAATATTTTTTCTTGCGTGGAATTAGGTAAAGATGTTTAGGGAGGAAATAGATTTGATGCAATGCATTTTGAAAATTAGTTGATTGGGCCACTGTGTTGTACAATTTCTGAGAGCCTCATTCTCACTTTTATCAATGACAACAGTGTGAACGGTGCTTCCTGAAATTGTGCAGTGGGTTGGCCCAGATAGTGATAATGTGGATAGTGCCTCTTTCAAGTAAAATCTTGGATCAGAGTACATAAGAGCCTCTTTTCTAAGCTTTCAACAGTGCAAAAATGACCTCAATTTAAAAGTTACACATAAGTGACCCAAGACCTCAGAGTTTGGATTCTCCTGTGGTGTTGGCATGGAAAAATTTTAGAGAAAATAGGGTTATTAGCTGACATTCTTATATTACATATTTAAAACTGAGCCTCGGCTTTAATATACATTCTCAAGTTTAAATATTAGACCAGATCAGAGTACTAGTCTATTTACAATTTATTGTAAATAAATTGTACTTTTATTGTTACTTTCAAATGCCACCTCAAAATCTTTTGGGTTTTTCCAGTTTAGGAAAATGATTTCCATTTGAGCAGTAGTGAAAAGATAGGCTCTCCCTGTTAGGCAATTTTGTTAATTGGCATATTGTTAATTAGAGAAAAGTACTATATCATTAAGGGGTAACAAGGAATGTAGTAGGTGGGTCAGAACATTTCTTTATGAAATTAAAGGTATCTTGGGGATAGCACAAGTAAATTTTTGTGGAATAGAGAGAAGAGGAAGGGGAGGAGGATGGATGAGTGAATCTAGCACAGTGGCTGGCATGAGATAGATGCTTAATCAATTATAGTTCTTATTAATATTTTTATCATCATCATCCTTATCATTGTCATCTTTGTTATGTAGGTGTAACTATGTAAGAAACCATAGCTGTTAATATTGCTACTATCATAAATCATCCTCTGATGCCAAATTCCTGCTTTGATAGTTGATCCAGCACAGTCAACGGGCAGTGATAGCCCTATCTTTAGTGATAATCTCAATAGGGAAAATCAATTCTTACCATCATTCTTATAGACTTAAGTTTTTTTCTCAGTTTGGACAATAGTATTTGTGATTTAGGGAGAATAAAATATGTTAAAAAGTCCCTCCTTTTTTGATAATATTTCTATGTCAAAAGTGAGCGTAAAATTATAGCAGAAATCATCATGACACAAAAAAATATGATGTTAATATTTGATGGTTAACATGTAGTAGGCACAAAAATAAAGAAAAGTGTCAGTGCCTTTTTTTCAGACTAAAAACCAGGAGTGGTAATACTCTTTGGCTTTAATTTTCTTTTTAAACTGTTATTTCTTAAAGGCCATATCAGCATGGTGCAGATATGTTGGCAGCTATTTCTCAGGTGTTGAACGAATGCACCAAATCTGATCAAGCTACTCCAGCAGCCTTGGTGTTACAAGGTCTTCACGCACTTTGCCAAGCTGAGGTAGGCTTGTTTGAATAGTTCTGGATAATTTTGAAAAAAATATTTTACAAGGCATAGTGATTACAAGGATGTAAGATTAGATTCAAGTAACTGCAAGTTTGAACATTCATTCCCAGAGATTTTTGTTTGAAGAGTGAAGCAAGACCTACTTTACGAGTTCTTTCTAACCATATGGCCATGTAGACTTTTTCTTGAAACTGAAGAAAACCAGACTTCAGGTTTTTCTTTGTTCTTATTTATTTTTGTTAAGTTACAAGGAAATTTATGCTTATGGGAGAACTCTTGAGTATATTTGCTTCTAGTTTCATGATTAGAGAGCCTTAGAAGCAGATGAGGTGGGGGAATGGGTATGGGCCAGAGGCACATTTATTGCCAGCAAAAATTATTGTTGGCTTGAAGATTGGCAAAGGATCTTTTCTCTCTTAGTGATCAGATTGGGTAGGATGGGTAATTAAACTTCTAAATAATTTTCTGAACTTTAGACTGCTTTTAGAATTACACAGCAGAGAGAATCTTTACTGATTTGAAGAAGCATGGCAATTACATCAAAGAACATTTATTGACCTAAGCAAAGTATTTGACATAGTGAACAGACATACACAGTTGTAGTTCTTTAGGAATGAGACTAATTATAGGTTAATAGTAATGATAATATATGGTATAATGATACAATCAACTACCATATATAATGCTTATAAGCTCATGTCCATGTGTTAAGCACTTTTCATGTATGTTCTTCGCAATTCTACAATATAGGTTTTTTTCTTATTTATTTATTTATTTATTTATTTATTTATTTATTTATTTATTTATTTATTTATTTTAAACATTTTATAAATGAGGAAAATGGACCACAGGGAGGAGAGGTTAGATATTTTATGCAGAATCTTGATATGAGAATCATATCAAAAGAATCATGTTCTTTTGAGTAAACAGTTATTTTAAAAGGCAGTGAGTGAACATCATCACTGTTGAGGAACTGATGTTTGCTGTGGACACTGTTTTCAGATTATGTTTCAGTAATTGGAAAAATTGTTAGAAATTCATGCAGAAAACTTGTTTTTATTGCTTCAATCAGTCATGTGGAATTGAAAAATGTTACTTTAATAATTATATTACTTTCATGATAATTCTAAATCTTATTTTTAAACCAGTTTTTAATGGAAACTTTGAAAGAAGGAATTCCATACTTTCACCTCCCAAATGTGACCATTGTTACCATTTTGTAGTATTTCCTTTTCATTATTTTTTTCCAAACAGGGATCAACTCATTTCTTTTAACTTTTTCCCACTTGTAAATAATAATTTCATGTTATTTTTTCTGTAATTCCATTGTTTTCTCCACCCATCCTTAGCTATTATTTTAAGACTCTATTGTCTGTAAGATGCTTATTAGCTCATAAGTACTTTGATTAAAGCACTGGCTTTTGTCATTCTGTTTCTCTAAGACTTTATCATACTATAGTTAGTACTAGAGATATAAAAAATGATGTTTGATGTTGTAGAAAACATAATGAGCTTTGTTTTTAGGTAGTTGTGGAATGGTCCTTGATATATAACAGTTATTAGCTTTGTGGCTTGACTAATTTACTTAACCTCTCTGAGCCTCCATTTCTTCAAATAAGGATAAAATGAGATTACATATATGAAAGGCTAGCATAATGTCTGCCACATAGGTGCTCTAAATGTTAAACTTTCTCCTGACAGATTGGTATACAATCAAATACAGGTAATGCCATCAAGGAGGTTCTAAACAGTACTTTGATCTCTCCCCAAAGCTTACATGATATATGATAGTGACTTAATTTCTTCCTCCACATGGTATCCTATCCTTTCACTGTGGAAGCTGTTGCTACTTCTCTGTATACTTATAGGAGATCGTGTGGGATTGTTGATTACTTAGCTCCAAATCCATTCCTCCAATCCAAACCACTACCCACAAAGGCAATTTTGAGCTCACTGTTAAACCGTACTATCTCGCTTCTCACATCCCTTTGTCCTCCAGAGAAATTGAGCATTATATCTAAGTATTATATTTAATAAAGTCTATCTATTATTTTGATACTTCAATATCCTTTTGTTTGCTTGGTTAAATGCATTTCTCTTGCCTATTATATCCTCCACACCCACCCTCTTTTTCTCTTTTAACTTCATGAAATCCAAATCACCTATAATATTTTTATCAAAACTCACTTTTCAGACACTTCAACTGAAATATTGCAAATGAAATAAGAATTCAATGTATTTTCCTTCAAAGAATAGCTGTTAGCCCCCTTAGATCCTTTTTGTAACAAGGTGGGCATTAATAAATAATAAAATAATTCCAGCAGTCAGTTAGCTTCATCTTATTATAAAGAATGCTTATTTCCTAATCCCTTATTTTACATTTGTCTTTCTTGTCTTGAGGGAAAACCCACTATTTTAACGTTGCTTACTGGTGGTGAATAAGTGTTTTCAGTGTTTCTTTATAGATATAAATGTTCTGAGTTATGGAATTTGTTTAAACTGACTGGATCACTGTTAATTTTGGTAATAAAATTGTTCTTTTTTTATGTTTTGTAATGAAGAGCTTTATGTTCATCTAAATAAGTAGAAATAATCTATTCCCACTTGAGGAGCTTTCACTGTAGTAATCTTTCTGTTTTATTTAATGCTTTCCAAGATTTTTTGTGAGTGTTCATTATTTTTGTGAAGCTGCTGCTGCTATGTCCTGTGATGTGTGTTAAAGTTATAAAATATACTCAATTCAGCCACTCTTGCCAGGCCACATTTACTAATTTTGGGCTAATCTTTTGATTTTTTTGCCAGCATGCTATCCATAAAAGCCAGCATGCATTCTGTGAGGCCATTTATTCTCTCTTCTAATTGATATCATGTGTGAAGCACTGATGGCAGCCAAGAGTTTCAAGAATGAAAATATTCAGCATAGATAGAAATCCTTTTCCTGGCAGCTGTTGGTGGTGATTTGTCTATCCATTGTTCTTTAGATCTTTGACTATCAAATGTAACTAGGAATATAGAAAGCCTAAAACAATGAAAAAATAATAAGCAAATAAAGTGAATAACCCTAACTTTATGACAACACCTTAGTTGGAGGGCCATCCAAAATTGACTATTGCATAGCTTTCCCTTCCTTGCTTTGTATAATAAGTAGAACTCTTTTTCTTAAGGTTGACAGTAAACTTCTAATTTTGAAAGTCGTAATCATGAAATTCACTTGTCCTTGGTAGGGTCAGATTAAGCCTACTATTATTGCTGCTTTGTCATTTATCATGGACACCAATGAGAGAGTAAAAGGGTGGTTTCCATGTAAATGCCAACTCTGTCAAGGTGAAGATTGTATTTTCAATATGGGTTTCTTTGTTGCTGCTTTGCCAAACAGTAAAATGGAGAGAGAAAGTTCTGAGAATCGTGGCTGAATGTAAAGATGAAGATGGAGTCTGGCAGTATATAATCGGGAAAGAGAAACTTATTCTTTCCTTAATGGTATTGGATGTTGACTTGGGATTTCACAAATGTCTTTTTAACATTGAAGTACTTTTTTAAAAACTGCAGCTAATACTTCTTGGGTATCTAGTGTGAATTTGGATCTTTATAATATAAAGATTATTAGACTTCATTTCATAGTGAAGAGACAGAGGCTTTCGCAATTTAAGCAACTTTCCCAAGGTCACATGGTTCATATAGGGCAGAGAAGCAAAGTAGAATTTCTCCAAGTCTAATGTTCTTTTTGTTATTCTGAGGTTTCCTTCCTTTGAAAAATGTGGGCATTGAAAGTAGTTTTCTTTATGTTCAAGCTGAGTGTTTGCTGTTTTCAAAGGAAAATAATTAGTATTCCTGCATTCTCCTTTCTTTCTCTTTTTTCTGTCCAGTTTTCTCATCTCATTATTTTTTTACCCCCCCCCCCCCCCGCATTTTCCTTACTTTTCTTACTTTTAGTATAAAGTTATGGCTCTGGGCAGTAATATTCTCTTTTTTTTACAAACATCTTTATTGAGATATAATTCACATAACATAAAACTTACCCATTAAACTATACAAGTCAATGGTTTTTAGTATATTCACAGAGTTATGCAACCATCATTATAATCAGTTTTAGAACATTATCATTACTTCCAAAAGAACCCTGAACCCCTTAGTCATCACTTCCCAATTACTCCATCCCTGTAGCCCTAAGCAACCACTAATCTACTTTTTGCCTCTATGAATTTGCCTATTCTGGACATTTCATTTAAATGGAATCTTATTATATGTGGTCTTTTGTGCTGACTTCTTTCACTTGGCATAATGTTTTCAAGGTTCATCCATGTTGTAGCATGTATCAGTACTTCATTTCTTTTTATTGCCAAATAATATTCCATTATATGGATATACCACATTTTATTTATCCATTCATCAGTTGGTGAACATTTGGGTTGTTTCCACTTTTGGGGTATTATTAATAATGCTGCTGTGAACGTTCATGTACAAGTTTTTGTGTGGACATATTTCTTGGGTATATACATAGGAGGGGAATTGCTGGTTCATATGGTAACTCTATATTTAATTGTTTGAGGATCTGCCAGACTTTTCCAAAGTAACTGCATCAATTTATATTCCCATCAGTTTATACCTATCTCCCGCTCGCCCCAAATAATGCAGATAATCCTAGATAGGCATTACCACTGAAACATTACCTGTTATCTTAATTCTTGCTCAAAACTATAATGTAGATGATATGGATATTCATTTAAGAATAAGAATACCAATAGCATATATTCTGCCGTCTAGGTGGATTGCCAAAAAAGATGAAAGGGGAACTGCTTTAGCCAACTGTTTCTACCTTTTTCTACGGCATTGTTGCTTTACCACTCAAACTGATTTCATCATCTACATTTGGTAGATTGCCAGCCCTTGTCTAAATAGGTGCTATATTAGTCAGCCAAAAGGGGTGCTGATGCAAAATACCAGAAATTGGTTGGTTTTTATAAAGGGTATTTACTTGGGGTAGAAGCTTACAGTTACCAAGCCCTAAAGCACAAGTTACTTCCCTCACCAAAGTTTATTGCCATGTGTTGGAGGAGGATGGCTGCTGACATCTGTAAGGGGTCAGGCTTCCTGGGTTCCTCTCTTCCCAGGTCTTGCCTCTCTCTGGGCTCAGGCTTGCTTCTCTCCACGAGGCCAGCTGTAGACTATCAGGCAAACGGCGTCTCTTTTCCTGGGGCCTTCTCTCCTTCCTCATGACCAAGCTCTTCTGTGGGCTTACTTCCTCAGGCTCCAGCATTAAAACTCCAACCTCCCTTCTCTACAGTGCAGTTTCTCTGTGAGTCCCCGCCCACCAAGGGGGTGGGGATGCAATGTCCTACTGACGTGGCCCAATGAAATTCTTTTTTTTTTTTTTTTTTTAAAGATTTATTTACTTTATTATTTTTTTTATTTATTCCCTCCTCCCCCAGATGGTTCTGTCCTCTGTCTGCTCATTGTTTGCTCACTTTCTCCGGGAGGCATCAGGAACCGAAGCCGGGACCTACCATGTGGGAGGCGAATGCCCAATGGCCTGAGCCACATCCACACCCCCAATGAAAGCCTTAATCATTATTTAATCAAGTAAAAGTAAAACCTCTGAGTCCAATACACTCTAATACACCCTGAGGAATTCAGCAGTTTACAAACATAATCCAATATTTCTTTTTGGAATTCATCAATAATATCAAACTGCTACAGTTGCCATCTTTGACCAGTAGTTAAAAACATTACTGTATGGTTTAATGCTTACATATTAAAGATGTTTGTCCTCATATAAAACCCACCAACATTTATATAACATTTATACAAATCAGAGTTTTAAAACTTATGGACTATTTTGTTTGATTATTATTAGTTTAATATTTTAAAATTAATTGCCAATATTCATCAAAAATAGAAATACAGATATCTACCCTCTCATAATAAGACAGAAAGATCTTACAGTACCTGGCCTGCTTTTCTATCTGAAGTAATTATTTAGTGTTAAATAACAGCTTCCTTTAGATGAGTATGTACTCTCTAATTTGCTGCAGTTCCCTTGGTTTCTAGATTTATTTCATCTGTCTCACCCAGAAAGTCCTTGGCAGTTGTGTCACTTTAGTTTTACAAACATTATCATATAAGTGATTTCAGTAACAATTCTCCTTTCATCTTCCCAAACCTCTTGTGAAGCAGGTGGTTGTATCCCCATTTTAAGAAATAAGAAAATGACAGGGAGAGGTGAAATAAGTTGCCTATGCTTATTAATGGAATAGATGGATCTTAAGCCCATATTTAAAAAAAAATTAATGGCAAAAACTAAAAGTATTATGCTCCTAAAATAAAACAGAGAAATGCCTTTGCAACTTGAGGTTAGACCAGCAGTCCCAAAATTTGCTTAGAATAACTAGGGGAGCTTTTAATTATCCTGACACCCAGGTTGCATGCCATACCAACTGGGAGCCAAGTGTCAGTATTTTTTAAAGATGCCTAGGTCATCCTAATATGTAGTAATGTTTGGGAACCATTTGATTAGGCAAAGATTTTATAGACAGAACCCAGAAAGCATTGTCTAATATGATAGTCATTAGCCACAATTGATTATTGAGCACTTGAACTATGGCTGATCCAAATTGCGAGGTATATATGGCAAATCAAAGCCTAAGTACCCCCCCCATAATAATATATAAAATAACCCATTGATAAAATTTTAAATATTTATTACAAATTAAAATGATAATATTTTGGATCTTTTGGATTAAATAAAACAGAATTAAAATTGATTTCACTTGTCTCTTTTTACCTTTTAAAAATGTGGATACTAGAAAATTTTAAATTACATGTTGTGACATTGTATTTCCATGGGCGACATTGCTTTGTGTCTTGTTTGGGGTGGTGGTTACACGGGTGTGTACATTCGTCAGAATAAATAAAACTGTACACATAGCACCTATGCTTTTTGCAGTATGTTGTTATATTTCAATAAAACAAAACTATAAAATTTACATTTTCCTGTGCCAATTATTAGGTTTGGCCTCTTTGTACATTATGTCCTATATTAAGCCTCACAATAACCTTCTAAGTTAGGTGATATTTACTGATCAATCGAAAAGTCTAAGTAACATATCCAAGTTGACTCAGAGGTATGTGTAACATGGAGATTTGATTGCCTTTTGACTTGACTATAATTCTTGTGCTTTTTCCACTCTATCATGTTGTTTTAACAATTATGATAAGAATGTGAATGGCTTTTGGGGAAGTGTAGGTTTTACTCCTTTATCAATTGATTTCTCAGACTGTGCTTTGAGGGGCTGCGAATGAGTCATAATATTTCTGAAAGATAATTCCATAACTGTATAAGAGTCAAGTAACATTGCTACTGATGCTTCAAGGAGGAAAAGAATTTCCAGTCTAAACAAATTGCTCAAGCTTGGGGTTCATTCACTTTCAAACTTTTCTCTCTTAAGACTTGAGATGGGAATGTGAGGCAGTGTTAGCTAGCCCTCTGTTTTGTTAATCAGCTGTGAGTCTGTTGTAGCAAAAATTAATAGGCGTTACAGGATCATGAAGAAAAGCTCTTTCATCTTGCCTAGTTCCAAGAGGGTGTTATATTTTCAAAGCAGAGTATTGTACAATTGAGCAATAGATATGGAGGGGAAGGACCTTTCCTGGGGATTCTTGACCGCTGCAAGAGTTCACTTCAGGCCGTTTGTCACAGCAGTGATTTCCCTGGAAATACCCTATGCCAAGGTTATGTTTTGGCTATTCTATCCTCTTTCATTTATTTATTTTCTGAAATCAAGGGGGAAGGTAGTTGTCCCTGCCCTCTCCCATCATCCCAACCCTTTGTCTAGCGGCTACTTCAGAGCACCATGGGGTGAGAGAGCTTTTCAATGGGACTCAGCAGGTTTAGAAGGTTTTAGGGAGTTAGTGTGGTGTAAAAATGACCAATAGAAATCTTGTATTTTGTTTAAGCATTTTTTAGCGTGATAAATATAATTTAATATGGAAATGTGATCCATTGTCCCATAGCAGGTTTTCCCAGCTGTGTACAGTAAGAGTTCTGTCACTTACTGTGGATTCAGTATTTATTATGCACTGGAACCTCTTTTGTTGTTCTTGTGTTTTGTTTGTGGGGACTTTTAAAGGTGGATTGCTTGTCCAGCCTTGCAGAGGACTTGATTAAGTTTAATTTGCTATGCATTAAAGGATGAATTTGCTGGTCTCTTTGAACTGAACTCTAGGTTATTTGTAGTTGGGGCATGTTTTTTGATGCCTTCAGTTCTTCCTGGGCATGAAAACACTTTTTGTACATTTGTTGAATCTATTTCCATGCTGAGCTTTTTATATACTACACAATGACTCTTTGCAGTTAAAAGTTGTAGTTTGGCCTTATTTTTAACTTTCAAAAGGACAGCAGGAACTTGCCTTTTATTAAATATTTGTGGATATTATAACATTTACTTTGTCATCCTGCAAGTAGATTTTTAAATATGGTTTTTCGCTTTCAAAATAAAAATTGACCTCACTGTGGTATGTTCGTGCATTGGAATACTATCCAGCACATGTAAGTCATGTGTGAAATGTGTGGGAAATAAAAATACTGTTTTTTCCCCCCTTTAAATAGAAAAGAATTTAGCTTCTCACTATTCTTTAATTGTTTTCATTTTTTAAAATGAAAAATATTTGGAATTCTATAAAGAGTGCTATATCAGATCTGATAATAGAAAAATTTTAAATTAAGGTCTTGAAATTTTACTACTTCCTGCTTTTTGCTTCTATCCCTCACTGTCCTTTTCTCTGTTGTCTTTCACTGTTTCCAGATTTGTTATGATCCTTTAAGACACTATATTTTGAAACTTTGGAATCTCAACTTTTAAAATAACATTTAGGAACTCCCCTGGCTATCACCACCCACCCTCCGTACTTTATTTTAATCCATTTTTTGTTGTTGTTTATTTTGTGTTTAAAGAATTTTATTATGAAAAGTTTTCTCACTTGAATTGGAATCATGGTCTGTGAGGTTATTAACTGATGTGAGTTGTCTGTGACTGAACATGAACACTGTTCAGGGTGTCCAGCCGTGAGTTTCCGGCTCTCAGTTGCAAACTGAGGGCATTCTTTAGAAGATCAAACGAGTTGGACACTGGGAGGATTTTAATGATGCCAGTTAACATCAGAGGAGCTTGGCTCAGTGGTTGCAAATTGTGCTCATCTGAATAAATGTCACTGAGCTGGAAATAATGACATGACTAAAATGATGCTAATTGTGTGCCATTCGGCCATTCCTGTGAATAAAATTTATTGATTTAAGCTGTACAAGGGGTGTGTTTTTTTTTTTGGGGTGGGGGTGGGATTAAATGGGGATATGGGGTATAGAGAAGAATCAGTGAAGGAGGACAGTAGACTAAATGGCATTGATGTTTTGAAAGGCTTTTGGATGTTGAGCTCTGATTGAAAGTAACATTTTGGTACCTTCTGAGAAATTAGGGGTATTTTTAAAAACATTTATTTCATCATATACCCTTAAGTGACCTAGAATTAAACTTTTATCAAAAATAGCGTTGTTATCTGTGGTATTCAAACTCACCTCTAAAATGGGTCAATTAGAATAGGAGTTTCTTACCCTCTCCTTGCCTAGAATAAAATATCACCGAGAGACTCATTTCTAGAAACACTAGTTTTTCCTAATAGATTTTCCTTGATTAGCTGCCTAAAGTCTCATATATTGAAGATACTGGTGATAGTAAGTTAACTTGTTTAAGAGATTTTTATAATTAAGGCAGCAAGTCTTTGATAAGTCTTTGCATAAGTACAGAATTACTCAGCATGCCTCTCTAGCATGCATGCAAACCCAGAAATAGTATTTAAAGAAAGCAATAAACATTTTCTTTTGAAAGTTGTTTAGTTTTTAAGTTTGAGAAACATTTTATAGATGACAGGAAAGGATTTCTGAGTCTGTGGACTATACTTTTAGGTGGATGTCATTCTAAATAGACTTTTTCATGCTTTGAGTGAGCATTAGTTATATTTTCTAAGTTAGATGACTTCATATCATATGGGCCAGAATTTCTAGAGATGAAGCCTATGCTCTCAATTTTTTAAGGTGCTCCCAGTGACTTTAATGTGCAGTGAGTGACCACTGTCAAGAGCAGCTTTCTTTAAAATGGCTTGTGTATAGACCCATCCATTGGTAGAGGGAAGAAAATATTAGAATTTTTAAAAATTTATCTTTTATCTTAAAAAGAGAAAAATTGATCTTTACTAACATTTAATATATAGATTGGTGGTTTCCTTACTTGGACTTATATTGAATAATCATGTGTTACTTACGGTAGTCAGGTATCCTGAAGGAAAAGGAAAAGTCCACAGTAAAGAATTGTTGAAGCACCATCACTCCTTTTATATATATATTTCTACCATTTTATTAGCTATGCTGATTCCTGGTATGAATTATTGTAAGATTTATCTGTTGACCTTGAGTTTCTTCATTCCTTCATATTGTGCCTAAACACAATTTCATACTAAATACTTGCTGCCCCCTCCCTTTTTTTAACCACTTGGTAGCTTTATTTTTCTGACAGCAGTCTTTTAAAAAATATAGCAGCTTTATTGAGATGATTCACAAATCATAAAATCCACCCTTTAAAGTGTATTCACAAAGTTATACATTGTCACCACTATCAAATTCCAGAAAGTTTCATTTTCCCGGTGGTAGGCTGAATAATAACCCCCAATGATGTACATGTACTAATCCCTGGAACCTGTGAATATTACCCTTTATGGCAAAAGGGAATTAATAGACGTGATTAAGTTAAGAATCTTAAAATGGGGAGTTTATCCTGAATTATCTGGTGGGCCCTAAATGTAAAACAAAGAGACAGAGGAGATATTTGACTAGAGAAGAGGAAAAGGTGATATTATGGTGGAAGCACCAGGAGTAAAGGTGATGTGATGTGAGGAAGATGTCAAAAACCAAAGAATACAAGCTAGAAAAGGCAAGGGAATAGATTCTTTCCTGGGGGCTCCAAGAGGAATCTTGATTTTAACCCTTAAGACTTATTTTAAATTTCTCGCTTTCAAAACAGTAAGAGAATAAATTTGTATTGTTTTAAGCCCCTAAATTTGTGGTAATTTGTTACAGCAGCCGTGAAAAACTATCCAACTCCCAAAAGAAACCCCATACCCATTAGCAGTCACTCTTAATTCCCCTCTTCCTGGCGCCTTTGTCAACCACTAATCTACTTTCTGTCTGTATGGATATGACTATTCTGGAAAGTTCATAAAAATAGAATCATACAATATATGGTCTTTTATGTTGGGTTTCTTTCACTTAGCAAAATTTTTTCAAGGTTCATCCATGTTGTAGCATATATTATAACTTCCTTCCTTTTTATGGTTGAATAATATTTCTTTGTATGGATATACCACAATTTGTTTATCCATTCATCCCTTGATGTATATTTGGATTGTTTCCATATTTTGGCTGTTATTATTTAATGCTGCTATGAATATTCATATACAAGTTTTTGTGTGCACATATGTTTTCAGTTCTTTTGGGAATATACCCAGGAGTGGATTTTCTGGGTCATATAGTAACTCTGTGTTGAACTTTTTGAGGAACTGCCAAACTGTTTTTCAAAGTAATTGCACCATTTTATATTCTTACCAGCAATGTATGAGGCTTCCAATTTCTCTACCTTCTTGCCAAAACTTGTTACTGTCTATCTTTTTTATTATGGCCATCCTAGTTTATGTGGTTTTCATTTTTCTAATGATTTATAATATTAAGCATCTTTTCACGTGCTTATTATTTTGTACTGAGATTGGGAGTGTCCTTGAAAGATATTTGTACCAAATGGAGGTTCAAAGGTTTTTGAACTTAAAGGTCTTTAAGTATGACTTTCTTATTTCCTTATTGGTGAAATTTTTACCATTCATTTTGTGCCTTAAAATATACAAATGAGATCCATAAGTAACCCATGTAACACCACATTCTGATGTAAAGTTTATTTTCTGTTTTAAAATTTTGGTCTGTGATTAGGAAATGCTTTTAGCCATTTTTTTTTTTTTTTAAAGCAAAAAAGAGTAGTAAGAGAAAACATGGTATGGATGTTTGTGTGAAAAAGAAAAGTTTGGAAATGAGAAATAATGCAGTGAAAAGTCTGTGGGGTTAAAGAAATTTTTGCAGATGTGACAGATTTTCTAGTTTCTATTTTTCAATGGAGGCTGTGATGACATTTTTTTAAAAAAAAGCAGTTTTATTGAGATACAGTCACATACTATACAATCCATTCAAAGTTTACAATCGATGACTTTAAGTATATTCACAGAGTTGTGCATTTATCACCACAATCAATTTTAGAACATTTTCGTTACTCCAAAAAGAAAAACCCCATACTCCTTAGCAGTCACCTCTCAATCCTTCTATCCTTCCCCAGCCCTACAAAACCACTAATCTATTTCTGTCTCTATTGATTTATTTATATTTGCATTTTATGTAAATGGAATCATACAATATATAGTACTTTGTGTCTGGTTTCTTTCACTTAGCATAATTTTTTAAAAATTATAATTTTTAAAAGATTTTCTGTTTATTTATCCCCCCTTCGCTGTTGTTTTGTGCTTGCTGTCTGCTCTCTGTGTCCACTCGCTGTGTATTCTTCTGCATCTCCGTGTTTGTTTTCTCCCCAGCCGGCACCGGGAATCGATCCCGCGACCTTCCGGTGTGGAGAGAGGCTGCTCAATCTCTTGAGACACCTCAGCAGCTTGGTCTGCTGCTTCTTTCATTGTCGCTCTTCTGTGTCTCTTTTTGTTGCATCATCTTGCTGCGCCAGCACTCCGTGAGGGCCAGCTCGCTGCATGGGCCAGCTTGCTTTTCACGAGGAGGCACTGGGAATCAAACCCTGGACCTCTGATATGGTAGATGGGAGCCCAATTGCTTGAGCCACATCCGCTTCCCTAATTATTATTTTTAATTTAGAGAAGATGTAGGTTTACAGAGAAGTCATGTAAAGAATACAATGTTCCCATATTCCCCTATTGTTGACTCTGCATTAGTGTGGGACTTTTCTTGTAATTGATGAAAGAATATTAAAATAAAACTATTAACTATAGTCCATATTTTACATTAGATGTATTTTCCCCATATACGACCCTATTATTTAACACCTTGTATGAGTATTGTACCTATGTTAGACTTCACGAAAGAACATTCTTATACTTGTACTATTAACTCAGCCCATCCTTCACAAAAGGGTTCACTTTTTTATCCTCTAATTTTCATTCAAGTAACATACACAACCCAAAACTTCCTCTTTCAACCACATTCACTTACATAGTTCAGTGCTATTAATTACACTTGCAAAAATGTCCTTCCGTGGCTTTTTTCACTGAAGAGAAGTTAATAAAGTATGGCTTTGCCATAAATAAAATCATTTATATATTTTTCCATTTCAATTAAAAATAAAACATACCTCTTTCTGATTATAAATATAGGCTTATTATAGAAAATTAAGAGTATAGAAAATTATAATAAAAAATGAAAAGTTATCTGACATTATACAACCAGGAGATAACCACTGTTAATATTTTGATTTATGGCTTTTGTAACATTTCTCATCAAATTATATCTAGAGACAAATGCACAAGCTTGTGTGCTTCACAAAAGAGGTATATAATATTTATGCTTTTGTGTAACCTCAGCATTCTCTGATGAACATTGTTCCACCTACTGAAAATAGCCCACCACCTTCATCATCATTTTCAATAACTGCTTAATATTCATTACAGGGTTATATATCATAATTTAATCATCTCCAATTGTTGGTTTTTTTTTTTTTCTTTTTCAGTTTTTCCATGTATTGATAATATTAGTTTGTTACCTGTAAGGGAGCAATTTTAGCATATTTAGAAAGACAAGAGAGGTTTGGAAGTAGAATGAGAGAGGTGGCTAAAAGCCCACAGCTTAGTCAACTGCAAGAGTACACAAGAATGTGTGTGTTTTCAAATATAATAGAGGATGTCTTCATTTGCGAAAGTACAGAAAAGTCCCATGTAGAAGGAGAGACTGAGATGCTGAGAGAGTAGAGGGTTGTGATATTGATGTCTCAGTTGGGAGTGTGCTGTTTTTCCCTGGAAAATCCTTTACAGATCCTTATACTTTTGCATTTGGCTATTCATTCATCCGTAAAATATGCTTCAGTATATACTATGTGCCAGGCATGGAACTCACATTTCAGTGGGGGAAACCAACAGTAAACAGGTAAATAATAGATGTGTAACATGTCATAAAATTAATAGAATAGACAGTGCCAAGATGGGATTGCACTTAAAATTAGGATCTGTCAGGTGGTCCTGGCTCAGTGTATCCAGCAACTTATAATGTCCAGCTCCCAATAGTTGCTGTTCAGTGTTTGCTTAAAAAAAAATTGTCTTTGGGGAAATGTTTCTTAACGCTCAGCTTTCCTCATTGTCTTTATTCAGTCTCCAGTGAA
This sequence comes from Tolypeutes matacus, assembly GCA_026826555.1. Lineage (NCBI taxonomy): Eukaryota > Metazoa > Chordata > Mammalia > Cingulata > Chlamyphoridae > Tolypeutes > Tolypeutes matacus. The sequence continues at coordinate 385,973 of JAKSZT010053764.1, read as the reverse complement.
TTTCAAATAAAAGAAAGTTAACTGTGGTAAAGTAGGGTAAAACAAGTGAGAAAACAATTGCTGACTTATTAGAGATCCTCTCTTTGCCTAGGCACATCTTAAAGATTTTTAGTATTTTAATATTCTACTGTCTGCATTTTCTGTGTCAGGTGGACTCGTTTCTGAAATCAGCTATCTTCTCCTCTCCCCCAGCAGTTGCAGTTTGCTTTGTTGAAAGTTTCCTTACCATTGCTATAGTACAGATGTTTTTTCTGGGGTTTTCTGGTGAAGTCATTCAATTGCAATGTAGACTTCAGAGAATAAGACATTATATAGCTCACTTAGATATATGACATTTTTACATATAATTTTAATTTTGAACTCCTTAGTATTTGCTTGGGCTGGTTCAGATTTGCTGTCCTTTCAAAGAGGCTTGGATCTAGGGATTTTGTATATATAATTTTCAGTGAACATTTCATTAAAGTTGTGATCTATAAACTGGAGTATGTGGGGTATTTGAAGACTTTCTAAGTGATAGGCACTCATGGTTAGTTTTCAGAAACTACATTTGCAGTTCTTTAGCTTCAGTGTGTACTTGTCACTAACATTTATCTGACTGAGATCTCCTTTCATACTTCCCCTTTCACAATTGCCCTTTTTCTATACTATAAAAGGAAGACATATTACCACTCATCATAAATCTTTCTGTATTTCACTGCTTTTAGGTATAAAAACCTTCAGGGCATCAAACAAAGGGAAAATTCAAAATAATGATTTGGGGGAAGCATTTTATCAAGTCTCTCTTGGGCTCTCCCTCTTTCTCCCTGCCCCCTGACTTAAACCATGCCATTTTTGATTATTTTCTTTTTACCTTGTATGTTTACTAATTGTCAATATTTGCCATATATTTCCATTGTTTTGATCAATTTTATATTAGTAATAATCATAATAAAACCCAATCCAGAATTTTTTAAAACTCTTAATGTCTTGTGATCATAGGGAATAAAAAATAAATAATTCTAACTTATAATTTTAATTTGTATATATATTTTTGGTAGAGGCATATGAAGGTAGTCAATAGCAGACTTTCAAATGCAAAAACACATACTATTAGTGTCAAATTCTGAGGAGGAATTGGAAAGGAAATATAATTTTAAGGGGAAAAAGAATTATATAAAAAGTTTTACTACTGAAGATATTTTCCACATTTTTAAAATGAATATTGGTAGATATAAAATTGCAATGACATTTTATTCAATTGTAAACTTATAGTGTTACAACAATTTTATTTTAAAATGTCAATATTTCCCATATGTTGGAAAATAACTCTTTTGCAACTCTTAAACTTACAAAAAAAATTTTAGATGACAACTTATGTAACTTTTCAATATTCTTTTAGAAACTCTATGAGCAAAGCTATTTAAATACTTCTCCCTTAAATTATGCCGTGAAAATGACTCTTATATAATTAAATGGGTATAATTTAAATTGGTAAGATTGGAAACTAAGAATGTGTACGGGAGTATCTGATACATAATTGCTCTTCAATATTATATAACTTCTGTAATTTCCCTTAACATAAGTTCTTATAATACATGTTTATGTATCATTCTTTAATACCTGATGGTGAACTCCTTGAGGGTAGGGGGTGTGCTTAATCTTCTTTTCTCCCAAGGGCCCATCTTAGTACCTGCTACATAGTAGTTGCTCATTATATTTCTCAAATAGAAGATAAAAAGAAGGAATGGATAAATAGTTCTGAGTCTTAGGAAAGTATTAGCTATTAAATTATTTTACTTCTCGGGATTTATCCCACCTGTCGCCACTGAAAAATTTTCTGTTAAATATTTTCTGTGTAATCTCTATGTGCTAATATGAATAATTTCAAAAATTACTACCTCCAAATGAAGTAAAAAACTATGAAAGTTTTTTGTTGTTATTTAGTTATGTGTATTACTTTTTGCTTTAAAGAAAAAGGACTAAAAAATATGATATCCCTGTTTCCAGAGCCAAGTATCAGAACAAAAGTTCTACCATTATCTTGATGCTTCTTTCAAATAGAAGAACAGTCTAGAAGGTTAAACTTGAGGGTTTGTTTTCATTTTGATTGCTTGGAGGCAACATTTCAGAATTCCTGGTATTGGAACTAATCTAGAAAAATCCAAGGCTAATTATGGTCATGTTTCTAATTTTTTTTCTGTTTTGAAATTCTAAATCTAAATTCTCTTACAAAGTTTGATAGTTTACTACTCAAAGTATGGTCTTCAAACCAGCAACTTCTGTGTCACTTGGGAGCTTGTTAAAATTGCACAATCTCAGGTTCCACTCCAGACCTACTGAATCAGAATCTATATTATATGGAGGCCACTTTGCTATAGGAAATTCATATGTACATTAAGTTTAAGAAGTATTGCTTTAACCTATTGCTAAGCTGTGTCTGGTTATGTCACATAGTTAATCTAGTTCAAGGTTGGCAATCTGTGGCCAGCTGGCCAGGTTGCCCTCTGCCTGTTTTTTGTAAAGTTTTATTGGAATAAAGTCATGTCCATTCACTTATGTATTGTCTATGACTGCTTTTATGCTACAATGGCTGAGTTGAGTAGGTATTACAGAGACTATGTGGCCCACAAAGCCCAAAGTATTTACTCCCTGGTCTTTGGTGGAAAAAGTTTGCCCACTCAATTGGAGCCATTCATTCATTAAACAACAGCAAACAATTTTTTTGAAGGAAGTTCCTTTATGTGCCAGCCATTTGCTAGAGGCTGTAATTGTGTGGGTGGAAAAACCTTGTTTATATTTGTTTGAACCTTGTTTAGAAGAGCGATATTTGTTGTGATTCTTCAGTTTTCTAGCACTGAAGAACCAAGTAATCCCTGAAGAATTGGCCTGCCAAAAAAGAACACCAAAGTGGATATCACCCCACACAGAGGGGCTCCTGAGGGCTCTGGAGACACCCAGGTCCTATATAAGGGGGGATAGCTCCTGAGATTGATGCCTTATCAGTGGGCTATACTTTGGAATCAGTGCTCCTGAGAGTGACAGAATTGGACTCAAATAAGTCTTCCCTGCACATGGTCCACCAGTCCCTTCTATTCAAACCTATATGTGGTACTAGAGTTTGTAGGTGTACTTCCAGAGACTGGAACCTTTGGCCTGCCCATGTGCCAGCTGTGCCTGGAATCTTGGTGAGATGCAACCCCTACTCTACAGCTCAATGGACTCACCCAAGTCACCTGGCGAGTAGGTGATGATGGACAACGGCCATCCCAGGGAATGGAGAGAGTCTGCAGCTGCAGGCAGGATAATCCCATCTATCTTATCCATGGGATATAAGCCCCCTCTCACTTGGAGGTGGAGTGGTCATCACCATCCCAGACTCCTCAGGATTGGGGGAAGAGCTATGGACTAGAGTGGACTTACTGGTTCTCTGTTGTAGCCATATTGTGATTTAAGCAATGGAAGAAAATACAACAGTGAGGTGGAGCCAGTGGCCACTGGACACTTTCAGAGCAGGGAGAGGGAAAAGCAGTTGTAATACAGGGGCTTTTTTGGGACTTGGGAATTATCCTCAGTGACATTACAACAACAGATGTAGGCCATTTTACATCAGCATATAACATGCAGAACTGTGTGGGAGAGAGTGTGGTCTACAATGTGAACTATGGTCCATGCTTAGTGGCAAAGCCCCAGGATGTGCATATATATACATTGCAGGTGATGTGCCACACTAATGAAGGATGTTTATGTGGGAGGTTATGGGAGGTGTGGGAGGTGGGGAACATGGGAATCCCTGTAATTTTCATGTAACATTTATGTAATCTAAGCATCTTTTAAAATATAAAAAAAATTAAAAAAAAAAAAAAAAAAAAAAAAGAATAAGGAACATCCTCTTAAGCCATCAATTAAGGTTAAAAAATTCCTGAAGAATGGCTTCCATCAGGTCTTTCCCTATGATAATTAAGTGTGTAATATTCTCATGTTCTAGTCTGTGCTTACTTGAACTTTGTCAGCCTGCTTGCTTGCACAAATTGGATAAAGGTGAAAGGTCACCTAAAAATAAGTCTTGAAATTTCAAAACTGTCTTGCAATTTGATTTGATGTATAAAAGAATTCACAAGTAGCTGGAAAAGATCATTTTATAGATGCCTTTATATAATAAATCAGCAAAAGGATAATATCTGAAATAGTTGTAACTGGGTAGATTTAGCCTGTAATAGTAATCTTAGACTAACTTACCTTTTTTATGGTTATGTCAAGTCTAGCCTCACCCTTGTGTATGCTAGCTATAGTAAGGGCAATTCTAAACTGAACTTACCTTTGCATATAGTTATTTTTGAGTCTAGCTTCTCCTAGTGTTGTAACGATAATTCTAAATTAAAATTAACTTTGTTTATGGTTACTTAAAAAAAAATGCTTTATTTTCCTGCTGAACTTGTAGATTATATATTTTGTCTTAATTATTTATTTATTAAACAAATCAGTTTTATTGGTACATATTAATGAAGCATACAACTCATCCAAAGTATACAATAAATGGTATTTGGTATAATCACATAGTTGTGCATTCATCACTTCAATCATTATTAGAGTATTTTCATTGTTTCAATAATAATAATAGACAAAAAAACAGACAAGAAAATTCTTCACCTCTCAATCCCTCTATGCTTCCCCTGCTGTACATAGCTGCTATTTCTGGCTATTCTTGCACATTTATTTTTTAAGCAGTTTTATTGATATGTTCGCATACCATGCAATCTATCCTGTCCTAGTTTTGATTTTTGTTAAATGTTATTTGTTTCTATGGGAAAAGGTGTGTTTACTCTTTGTTATTAGGGAGCTGTAGATAGATCTGTGTAAGCCATTTAGTCCTGAAAGACTGATCTTCACTATTGTTATTCATAAAGAATTCATCAATTTTTTAAATCCCCAAATCTGTGGATATATAGGATGTGTGGGTAAGGTAGAAAAAGAATCTTTTTCATGTGTTGTTAAGTTTCAGTAGCTGTCAACATTGATTATTTAGAAATATATTCATGGAACTTCTTCTTTAAAAAAAAATGGACTAAACTCAATAGGAATTTCTAAAAGTTTCATCTTTGCAGTTTAAAATTGTTATCTAAAACATTTTAGGGTGTCTGATATGGCTGTTTAATTCGTTATTTATTTTTGATATATAGCATGTTGATTTCTCAAAGTGAAATGGCATGGAACTGTATTTCTCAATCTTTTTGTACAGTTTACTCATAATAGTCCCTTTAGCCCTTTCTAAAATTTAGATAGATGATATTTTATTCTTGTTTGTTAGTGAATACTCAGTTTGCTTTGCTTTTAATTTCATATCTGCTTTCCAGAACAACTTTACATCAATTAGGGTTTTTGGATCTTAAGATATTTTAATTGAATTTTTATTATTTTCGTTTATTACTTTGGAGTATAATTTCCAATTTTTCTGAAAAGGGAAGGAACTGCCCATCCCCCCTTTTATTTTTTTTAATTCCTTCTGGTTGTTTGAGGGAAACAAGGCACTGTGGCAGTTTGAAGTTATTTTATGAATGCCAAAAAGAAAAAGATTATGTTTTTGAACTAATCCATTCCTGTGGGTGTGGGGCCTTTTGATTGGACCAGCTTGAGTCTCTGGCCTCTTGCTGGGTCGGATATAAACTGAGACACAGGAAAATGGAGTGCCGCCATTTTTTACCCTGCCATGCGAGAGAAAGAAGAAAGTCAAGAGAAAAAGGACTCCAGGTTTGTCCACAGCTGAATTCAAGGAGAAGAGCCCTGAGAAACTCAAACAGCCTTGGCCCAGGGAGAGATGACTGACAGCCACAGCTGGGTCCTAGGAGAAAGTAGAGAGAGGATGGCAGGATGCTAGGATCAACAGAAGCTGACTTTGGTGAGAAAGCATCTCTAATGGTGCCTTGATTTGGACATTTCATAACCTTGGAACTGTATGCTTTTACCCTAATAAATTTACCATTCTAAAAGCCAACCCATTTTTGGTACTTTGCATTGGCAGACCTGTGGCAAACTAAGACAGGCACTAATCATTTTCAAAAATGTCAAAGAACATTTTTAACCCATTCTTACCATGAATACATTAGTAAATACCAGATATTTACTAATAATAAAGTAGATAATTAATCCAGACAGAATCCAGCAAAACTGAAAAGTGAACGTCCCAGCAGGGAGCTCTTTGTGGCATTTTTTCAGGTCCTGCAGAGAAATCAATGGAATTTGCACTGGAAGACATTGTTCTGTGTAGGAAAAGTGTCTCAAGGAACCTGCATCTTTTCATAGAAGAGAAACTTTACATCCCTGGCCAGTGAGTTGTGAATCCCTAGAGTGGCTGGATAGTCTAGATCAGTCTGTTTAAAAAATGTTCTCTCTGTTTTTACTTAAATCACTTACATAATTCTAAGCCTCTTCTATTCAGATATCAGAACACAAGTCTGCACGACAAACTGCCAAATAGTTTTTCAGAAATGTATAGGATGATTTAAAACATCTCTGTTGCACCTTTTTTGGAAATGGCATGGTGCTGTTAGGGATGGTTAATGTGAGAGTAACTTTACCACATCAAGACAAATATTTTTTATTCACTCAGCCAAAGTTTGGGATTTAGATATATGCCTTACATTCTTTGTCATGAACAAGACAAAACTTGGACAACTATATAGAAAATCATCAGAATAACCACCCCTTAGTTTATAGGTGACTTAAAAGAAAACAATCTAATATTATTTATTCCTATTTGGTTTTTTTTCCTATAATACTGCCTTGATAATAAATTAGTCTCAGTCATAAAAAGGCTGTGAAATAGCTTAAATAAGTCTGTGGTAGTCATTTTTAAATACTTAACCTCATATTACTAAGGATAAGAGAGAATGGCATTTTCCCATAGTTTCTGCTCCATTTATGGTGTCTCCTTAAACTCTCTTAGCCCCCATTATTGTATGTTGAAAACAGAAACATCCTGTTTTATGAATTGTGTGTGCTGACTTAGCTTAAGAGGGCTTCACTGCATGATGATGCTTTGAGTCCTTTAATTGTGAAGGCAGTTTCTTTTAACTTCATTATGAAAAGGGCAAAAAAGGTGGTTTTCATAGCCTAAAGGTTTTTTTTTTTTTTTTAAATAACTCTTTCCCTCTGTTGGAGTAAAGTATCAGAACAAAAGGAGTAGGCTGTTTTCAGGAATTTCTAGAAATAGCTCTTGGAAGTAAAATTAGAAGATAGTTGTCTCTTTCTCTGTAAAGGAACAAAGTCATTTTTACATCACAAGAAATAGAGGCAAAGGCTCTGATTCTTTTGGGATTCATATATATTTTTTCCATTATTTATAACAACATTGACTACCTTTTACAGTGTGAAAACACATTTGTATACATTGTCTCAATGTGGCCTTTACTGCTAACCCTATAATACACTCAGAGTAGATATTCCTGTTTTGCAGCTGGTTAAACAGAATGAGGGAGATTCATGACTTTGCCATAGTCACACAGTTTCTCAAATGGGAGAGACTAGGGTTTCTGACTCCAATCATATTATATTTTTAGTATAGCACACTGCATAGGCTTTCTTAATCTCTATTGTTTAGTGTTGCTAAGATTCTCGTGGAAGAATAATATGGGAAAAGTATCATTCCCCCCCTAGAAATATAAACAGCCACAAAATTATATAATGTAAGCATTTAGAATGAATGAATTCTTCAAAATCTCATCAACAAACTAAGCAAAATATTCTGAGTCATTTGTACATAAATATTCACATGCTATATGTGTATAATTTCAGATATTATTTCTCATGCTTTATTTTTTTATTTAATTTTGCTTGCTTTGCACTTGCTGTTAAATGGTGTATTTAATGTTGTAGGCTGACCTTTTCTTTGGCACTTTCAAGATTTTGTTGCATGGTTTTTCTAGTCTTGCTGCTATTGAGAAGTCTGTTGTGATTTAAAATTATTCCTTTGCAGGTCGACTGCATTTTCTCCCCATTAGCTTTGAAGATTGTCTCTTTGTCTTTGGTGTTTAAAAGTCATATTATAATGTATCTAGGGGTAAATTTATTTTTATTTATTTTGCTTAGACTTAAATTTGAGAATTCATGCCTTTCATTGATTCCAGAATTTCACAGCTATTATTTCTTACATAGTACTTCTTATCTGTTCCTTTTTTTAAACCATTGTTCCAGCCTAATTCCTGAAGGGCATGGGTTGGGGCAGATGCAAGACCAAAGGATGCACTTGACACAGTGTCAGGCATAAGCGTCATTTATTGGAACTAATGGACAAGAGAGGGTCTCCGAAGGCAGAGGTTCTGAGAATGAAGATAGCGCCTGCGACAAGGCGGGATAATGAAGGGCAATATAAAGGGTCTCAGAACAAAGACATTTCATTATACAGTTTCTACTAGGGTCACATGAAGCACATAAATGGGGTCTGGTGATGTTATTGTAGGAAGGAAGCATACAGCTTGGAGAAAACTGCAGTCTATGATACCATCTGTACATTGTTTCCCTGGGGGGAGGACTGTTATATTTTAACTTGTGTTCTGGGCATGCAGTCAGCTATGTGTTATGGGTTCAGTTTCTATTAGAGAGGGAGTGCCAGGGCCCAGGACTCACTGGACCCTCACAATCCATCCCCATGCAGTAGCTTGCATTGCCCATAGGACACATACTGCATTCACATTCCACAACAACAGTATAGCATACAACAGAATACAAAGAGTTCTCCACAAAACACTAGTAGACCTATAAAGACATGTCATCAAGGCCAAGAGAGGGAGTTAAGCTAATTAGACAGGGGATCAATAGCTAATTTATCAATATTACTTATGTACTCTTGTGTATAATTTAAAACTTGTGAGACATTATGAGAGTGATCAGGAATATATACACAACATTGAATTATTCAATGAGAAGGTCTTGTTCCAAACTTCTTGATGGGTGGTATTTTGCCATGCCAGCAAGGTGTTCCATGCTGTCCAATTTGCAGGAATTACAGTCCAAGGAACAATAAGGTACAGATCATGTGGGTCTAACAGTATACAAGCAACATTTCCATTAGTAGATAACAAAGTACTCGGTAGGTGAATCCTATGATGAGGCTTCTAATACTGTATATTTTCTCCTTCTAATTTCTTTGAGCTTTCTATGGTGACATTAGAAACTAGTTTAGGGATAAGGAGAGTCCACATAGACACACATAGGGCTCCAGCTACTTACTGGTTGCCTTTTTACCTTTACCTGTTAGCTTTTAGGGAACCAATGGGAAGGCATTTTTGTTTGAAGTTATCCAGCACTTCTTTTAAGCCCAGGACTTTCCAACTGAGCTTTGTGACTAGGGTCTTTGGTAAGCTTTACTCTGACCAGCCACCTTCCCTGTTTCCTATACTAGCCTGTCTTAAGGCCTCCCTCAGAGAGTTTGCAACTCTTATTTTTAAGGGGGAACTGAAGGGCAATGGTCATTCTTCTGTAGCTGCTTCCTGCTGGTTAGGGGCATTCGTCCCTGCTGACAGGGTGTGAAATTCTCTGGCTTTTCTATTGAGTTTGAGGAAAGGTGGGTCCAGCACCATGGTTGGAACTGTTCTGGAAGGCGTTGATTCAGGAAGAAATAAATCTAAAAACAGTATTAAGTTTACAAAGATTCTTAACATGTTTAATATTCTTTTGACATAAGCTCCAAAATAGAAGCACTATTATTATAATTATCAGTGGTATAGGTACAGCACTTAATACTAATTAATGCACTAATCAAGTCACAAGTTCCTCTTTGAGCTAGAGTTAATAGATCTAAGCTCCAGATTTGTAGTACCATACATGCTATCTCTCCATGGGAGCAGGCCATAATGCTAATCGTGTTTTTGTTTAAGTTCTACTAACATTACTCTATTAATTATTGCTTCACTTGGTATGTTCTTTCACACAGCCAGCATGCTGCAGCACTGTTGGCCATTGGAGGGAAGCTCCAGTGTTCCTCCGACCTTGTGCATAGCACTCTTCGGCACTATGAAACAGAATTAGTCTGTAGGCAATGTTATTGAGCCATTGCTTGCTGCTGCAGGAGTTTGAAACAGCAACATGTTTTTGATCCACTTCGGGAGCATGCTCTGAGATGGGGTAGATAACTTTATTGTTTTAAGGATCCAAGGGACTCACCTAGCCAATAACTCAAATGGAGAGGCACCATGCAGGGCACTGGGAGCCTGGTTTGAATGTACAAGAGAGTTTGACAATACTGAAGTCTGTCTCTTAATTTTTATATACTTTCTAAATACTTCCAATGCAGTTTATAACAAATTAAATTAACTTAACTAATTTTAGTACTTCACTTTTTACTTTTACACTTTTACCATGGTTACGTTAACAACTATTTTATTTTAGCAGTACAGGAAAAAAAAATCTTTTTCATTATTTTATGAAAACCTAATATTTCCAATGGAATTAAAATTATTTTTCCTCTACTACCACCTTAATATGCAGATTGAGGTGGCCTCTGACAGGTTTTCCAGTTATGAAGTTTCTTTTTTGTTATTAATATTAATTCAGGTTTCTATTTAATAATGACTTCCTGAAATTAGCTATTTAAATATTTCAGTTTAGCAAATAAATGCTTTTGAAAACTTTTTATAACTCTAAGCAACTTTTACCTTTAAATAAGCTTATTAAATTATAATTAGCAACCAATGAAGTTTACTTTTATTTATTTAAGTTTGGTCTTACTTTCCTCATTCTGTTCTGCTGTCATTTCACTTTAGGACAGATCCATATTTTATTAGACATGAACTTAGAATTTTTATTATCTTAAAGATTTAATACATGTAACGTTAATTTATTTTACTAGTATCCTTTAAACTGAGGGAGATTATATCTAAGCCAAATAAAATTGGAACAATTATAGTTTATGCAAGAAATGTTCTTCTTTTTCCTCCCTCCACAAGAGGCTAAAACCTCTTTTTTAAAAAATAAATGTCTTTTAAAATTTTATTTTGAAAGAAGCTTTAGATTACATAAATGATGCATCGAAATATATAGGGGGATTCCCATATTTCCCAGTCCCCATCCCACATTTTCCCCATTAACAACATTTTTCATTAGTGCTGTACATTTGTTGCAATTGATGAACAAATTGCATATTGAAGCATTGCTGCAAACCATGGTCTTAGTTTACATTATACTTTACACTTTGCACTGCATATTTTTATAGGTTTTGACAAAAAAGTATAATGGCCTGTATCTGTCATTGCAGTGTCATGCAGAACAATTCCAATGTTCCAAAAAGTTCCCATGTTACACATATTCTTCCTTCTCTCTCCCCTCAGAACTTCTGATGGTCACTGCCTTTATATCAGTGTTACAAGTTCTTCCATTGTTAGAATAATAATAAGTCTACTTAAGTCCATAGTTGCATTGCCCACTTATGTTTGTTCATTCCTTAATCTTGAGGATTTTAGGATGGTAATGCCCACTGTTTCTGATTGAGAGGGAGCTTAGATCCCATGGGGCAGATGGATGGAACTGTCTTGCAGTTGTAGATACTCTGTTTTTTGGGGATGTTTGTTGTCCATCATCATTCTTTTGTTAGTTGTCCTGGGCCAGTTCAATGAATTGGAGAGTAGGTGTTGCAACTCTGGTGAGATTCAGAGCTCAACCAGCATATGAACAGCCAGAAGATTCAAGTCTCTGGGACATATATTTAACAAGTATAGTGCTAATTATAGGTTCAAATAAAAGGAGCAGAAGAGCCATGTGAGCTAAATTATGAATGAGTCTAACTCTGTTACATTGAGGAGCATCTATTCCAAAGTAAGGCCCACTGATAGGGTGACAACTTCTTGAGATTGTCTGCCCTGCCTATAGTGTCTAGATGTCTCCAGAGGCCTCAGGAGCCCCCTTGTTTGAGGCACTGTTTACTGTGGCAGTCAATGAGATCCTGCTGAGATGTGCATAAGCATAACCTCTGGAATGACCTCCGAACTCACTTTGAAATAAATCTCTTAGCCATAAAAACTCATTTGTATTTAATATTTCCCCCTTTTGGTCAAGGTCTTTTCCCAAATGCATCACTAGTTGGCACTTGGTAATAATCCATTGGTGCCAGGGAGCTTTTCCCCAGGAGTCAGGTCCCATACCAGGGGAAAGGTAATGTGTTTATATGCTTAGTTTGGCTTAGAGAGAGGATGATAGCACATTTTTTATAATTGTACCATTAATTAAATATGGTTTAACTTAAGGTTCACTGTGTACTGTAGTCCCATGGATTTTTAAAAAAATTTATTGTCACCCTATATACATTCTAATATTTCCCATTTTAATCATGTTCAGATATATATTTCCGTGATGTAAATAGAATTCCTAATTTTATGCTACTATCACTCCCATCCATTATCAGAACTTTTCCATCCATCCAAATAGGAAACCTGTACGCTTTAATATTTAATTTCTCATTGACTATCCCTTCCCTATACTCTGGGAACCTATGTTCTTGATTTTGACACTATGAGTTTGCTTATTCTAATTATTTCAAAATGGTGAGATCATACAATATTTTTCCTTTTGTGTCTGGCTTATTTCATCTCAACATGATGTCTTCAAGGTTCATCCATGTTATAACATTTATCAGGACTTCATTCCTTTTTACAGCTGAATAATATTCCATTGTATTAATATGTCACATATTGTTTACCCATTCATCATTTGATGGACACTTGGGTTGCTTCCATCTTTTGGCAATTGTGAATAATGTTGCTTTCATCTTTGGTGTGAAAATATCTGAGTCCCTGCTTTCAACTGTGCTTAGCTTCCCGAGGAACCACTAAACTGTCTTTCACAATGGCTGCACCATTTTATATTTCCACCAACAATGAATAAGTGTTACTGTTTCTCCACATCCTCTCCAAAACTTGTAATTTCCTGTTTGTATTTTTTTTTAAAATACTATCCATTCTAGTGCGTGTGAAATGATATGTCATTGTGGTTTTCATTTACATGTTTTCTTTGTATATCTTCTTTGTAGAGATGTCTGTTCAGGTCTTTGCTCATTTTATAATTGAGTTGTCCTTCTGTTATTAAGTTGAAGGATTTCTTTATATATTTCAGGTATTAAACTCTTATGGGATATGTTGTTTCCAAATATTTTCTCCCATTATGTAGATTTTCATTTTACTTTCATGATAAAATCCTTTGAGGACCAAAAGTTTTTCAGTTTTGATGAGGTCCAATATATCTTTTTGTTGTTGTTGTTCCTTGTGCCTTCAGTATAAAGTCTAAGAAACCATTGCCCAACACAAAGTCCTGAAGATGTCCCTATATTCTCTTTAATGAGTATGATAGTTCTAGCTCTTATATTAAGGTTTTTGGACCATATTGAGTTGCTTTTTGTGTATGGTGTTCTGTAGCAGTCCTCCTTTTTTAAAATTTGCAAGTGCTTATCCAGTTTCCCCAGCACCATTTGTTGAAGAGACTGTTCTTTCCCTATTGAGTAGTCTTTGCCACCTGATAAAAAATCAGTTGGTCATAAATGTGATGGTTGATTTATGAGCTCTCAATTCAGTTCCATTGTTCTATATGTCTGTCCTTGTGCCAATACCATGCTGTTTTGATTACTGTGGCTTTGTATTAAGTTTTAAGATTGGGAGGGGTGAGTCCTCCAACTTCATTCTTCATTTTCAAGATGGCTTAGCTATTTGAGGTCCCTTACCCTTCCCTATAAATTTGATGATTGGCTTTTCCATTTATACAAAGAAGGTTGTTGAAATTTGGGGGGGGGGGGGAATGCATTGAATCTATAGATTGCTTTGGGTAGCATTGACATCTTAATGATATTTAGTTTTCCAGTCCATGAACACAGAATATCCTTCCATTTATTTAAGTCTTCTTTAATTTCTTTTAGCAATGCTTTGACGTTTTCTATGTGCAAGTCCATTAAACCCTTGGTGAGATTTATCCCTAGATATTTGATTCTTTTAGTTACTATTATGAATGAAAATTTTTCTTGATTTCTTCTGATTGTGCATTACTTGTGTATAGAAACGCTTTTGAATTTTGGGTGTTGATCTTGTACCCTGCCACTTTGCTGAATTCATTTATTAGTTCTAGGAGCTTTGTTTTGGATTTTTCAGGATTTTCTGTATGTAGGCTAATGGCATCTGCAAATAGGGAAAGCTTTACTTCTTTCTTTTCAATTTGGATGTCTTTTATTTTTCCTGCTCTGAGAGGGAAAGTTTTCAGTCTTTCCCCATTAAGATGGATGTTCACCATGGGCTTTTCTTATTTGCCTTTTATTATATTGAGGAAGTTTCTAGGTGTTCTAAATGTTGTTATTTAAAAAGGTACTGTATTTTGTCAAATCCATTTTCTGCATCAGTTGAGATGATCATTTGAGTTTTTTTTCCTTCATTCTGTTAATGTAGTATATTACATTGATTGATTTTCTTATGTTGAACCACCTTTGCATACCAGGGATAAATCCCACTTGATCATGGTATATAATTCTTTTAATATGCTGTTGGATGTGGTTTGCTAGTATTTTGTTGAGGATTTCTGCATCTATATTCATAAGAAATATTGTTGGTAGTTTTCTTTTCTTGTCTTTTTATCTGGCTCAGATATGAGTGTGATATTGGCCTCATAGAATGAGTTAGGGAGTGTTCCCTCCTCTTCAATTTTTTGAAAGAGTTTGAGTAGATTTGGAGTTAAGTCTTCTTGGAATGTTTGGTAACATTCCCCTGTGGGATCATCTGGTCCTGGCCTTTTGTTGTTGTTGTTGTTGTTGTTGTTGTTAGGACATTATTGATTACTAACTCAATCTCTCTATTAGTATATTAGTCAGCCAAAGGGGTGCTAATGTAAAATACCAAAAATGGGTTGGTCTTTATAAAGGGTATTTATTTGGGGTAGAAGTCCACCAATACCAGGCCATAAAGCGTTAAGTTTCTTCTCTCACCACAGTCCATTGCCACGTGTTACAGCAAGACAGCTGCCAACGACGTTTGCCAGGGTTCAGGCTTCTGGGATTCCTCTCTTCCCGGGGCTGCGTTTCTCTCCGGGCTTAACTCCTGTTTCCTCCACAAGGTCAGCTGTAGATGATCAGGTGACTGGCTTGCTTCTCTTCTCCTGGGGCCTTCTTTCCAACATCAAAACTGCTTCTCAAAAGACTGGTTCAACTGTCCTTTGCCTTGCCTTTTATATTCGATTCCCCACCCACCAAGGGGTGGGGCTCAATGCCCTAATCCTAACCTAATCATGCCCAGATTAACAGATCAGTTTACAAGCATGATCCAATTATATTTTTGGAATTCATAATTACATCAAATTCCCCAACGGCCACAATTAGTAATTGGTTTGTTGAGATCTTCTATTTCTTTTGAGTCAATGTAGGTAGTTTTTTGTTTCTAAAAATTCGTTCATTTCATCTAGGTTATTTAATTTATTGGCTTACAGTTGTTCATAGTTTCCTCTTATAATCCTTTTTATTTCAGCAGGGTCTGAAGTAATAACCCCCTTTTCATTTCTGATTTTCTTTATTTGTATCTTCTCTTTTTCCTTTTGCCAGTCTAGCTAAAGTTTTGTCAATTTTATTGATCTGTACAATTAACCAACTTTTATTTTTTTGTTGTTGTCTCTGTTGAATTTTTAATTTTCTATTTAATTTCTCTCTATTTTAATCTTTGTTGTTTCCTTCCATCTGCTCATTTTGGGTTTAGTTTTTACTTCTTTTTCTAGTTCTTCCAGTTTTGAGGTTTGGTCTCCAATTTGAAGTCTTTCTTCTTCTTCTCTCTCTTTTTTTTTTTTTTTTTTTTTTAAGATTTATTTTATTTATTTCTCCTCCCATCCCCTCGTTGTTTTGATCTTGCTGTCTGCTCTCTGTGTATTCTTCTGTGTCTGCTTGTCTTCTCATTAGGCGGCACTGGGAACCAATCCTGGGACCTTCCGGAGTGGGAGAGAGGTGCCTTGGTCTGCTGTCTCTCTTATTGTCTTTCCTATGTGTCTCTTTTTGTTACGTCATCTTACTGCGCCAGCTCTCCACACGGGCCAGCACTCCTGCGCAGACTAGCACTCCGTGTGGGCCAGCACTCCGCGTGGGCCAGCTCTCCTCTCAGGCCAGCTTGCCACACGGGCCAGCTTGCCTTTCACCAGGAGGCCCTGGAATAGAACTCTGTGCCTCCTATAGGTTGTATTTTCATTTTCATTTGCCTTAAGATATTTCCTAATTTTGCTTCTGATTTCCTCTTTAACCCATTGGTTGTTTAAGAGTATGTTATTTAATTTCCACATATTATTGAATTTTCCATTTCTTCCTGTGTTATTGATTTGTTGTCAGAGAATATATATTGTATGATACAAATTTTTAAAAAATTTATTGAGATTTGTTTTGCGACACAACATTTGGTCTATCCTGGAGTTGATCCATGTGCACTTGAGAAGAATGTGTATTCTGTTTTCATTGGGTGCAGTGTTCTATACATGTCTGTTAGGTTTTATTGGTTTAATGTATCATTCAAGTCCCTTTCCCATGGTGACTTCCCACATTGCAGTTTTGAAATATCGTGGGTTGGCGTAAGAAAGTAAATGGGAATTTTGGGGGAGTTTTGTGGAAGCTGCAGAAGACACGTGAAGGCCAGCAGACAACACAGAAAAAGATTAGAAACTCAGAAATGCCTAAAATATATGTACTGTATTGTATAATATCAACATATTTTATCTTTTAATACCATGAATATACCCTGATTTTATAAGAAGGTACTATAAACACCCTATAAAAAGAAAAGAAAAAATTCAGACTTCTTCTCTGGTACTTAGGGAGGGCCAAAGAATTTTAGGTGAATTTCCTGGATCATGGGGGCACTGTTCCCTTAGTCCCTATGATGTAGAAGGGATAATTGTATTTCCTTATTGATCTTCTGACTAGATGTTCTATCCATTATTGGGAGTGGTGTGTTAAAATCTCCTACTATCAATATAGAACTGTTGTTTCTCCCTTCAAATCTGACAGTATATTTGCTTAATATATTTTGGGGGTCTGCTGTTTGGTGCATATATATTTGTAATTGTTACATCTTCCTGTTTATCAGTATGTAATGGTCATTTGTAACTGTTTGTCCCTTGCAACTGTTTTTGACTTAAAGTCTATTTCTCTGAAATTAGTATAGCCACCCTAGCTCTGTTTTGGTTGCTACTTGCATAGTAGATTTTTTTCAGTCCTTTTATCCTCAACTTACTTGTATCTTTGATTTTAAGGTGAGTCTCTTGCAGACAGCATATAGTTGGCTAATGCCTTTTATTCACTCTGCCAGTCTCTTGCCTTTTGATTGGAGAATTTAATCCATTTACATTTAAAATCACTACTAATAATACAGGACTTTCTTCTGCCATTTTACTATTTAGCTTTTGTAAATCTTATACCTATGTGGTCTCTCTATTCTGTTAAAGCCTGCTTTTCTATTTATTTGTTATTTTTTTGTTGTACCATATTGAGTGCCTTTTCATCTGTATCTGGATATATATTTTCACCTATTTTCCTTGTGGTTACCCTGGGGTTGAAATTAAACATCCTAAATATATAACAATCATATTTGGTTTGATGCCAACTTAATCTAAATAGCATGACATATACTTTTCATATACCTCTCTGTCCCCCCATCATTTTTTTGTACTTGTTACCACTTATATCTTTGTACACTGTATCATCAAAAACCTCAATTTCTCATTACTTTTTATGCATTTGTATTTTAGCACCTGTAGGAAGAAAGAAGTAGAGTTATATACCAAACAACACAGTACAATAATACTTGTATTTATAATAGTTGTTTTGGTGGAAGGACTGCATCCTGGAGCTCCCTACTCTACCATCTTCCCTGGAAATCTGTCCCATTCATTCATTCATTCATTCATTCATTTATTCATTCAGTTGTTTATATCAATGTGTGCTCATGGTATTAATTTTAGTTATAACAGAATTACTACTATTATTTATTTTTGTTATTCAGATTACTTTTTCCACTGGGAACTCTTTCAAATTGGCTTGTATGGCCTTTTTACAAGCCCCATCCTTTTTTTTTTTTTTTTTTAAACAGTTACTTATTTTCTTGTACCTTAAGATACTGCAGGCTTACTTTATAATTTTCCTATCCAAGCCCTGGAATTAACCACTTGTCCAAGGACCATTCTAAAATTAAACTCCTTCTGGAACTCTTGGTGTAGACATAAGAAAGACCACCTCATTCAAGGTTTCATGACTTAGAACTTCATTATTATCTTTTACAAATCTTTTCTCTCTGGGTTATATTTAAAGTAACTGTCTTTTGGGTTAATTATTTCAATGACTATATTTTTCATTTCTAGAGATTCTATTTGGTTCTTTTCCACATTTGCCTCTTCTTTTACCATATTTTGTACATTTTTTCTTTTTTAAGGACATACCTGGAATTGAATCTAGGACTTCGTATGTGGAAAGCAGACGTCCAACCACTGAGCTATATCTGCTCCCTGATGAGAATTGGTTTTTTTCATGTTCGTTTATTTTTAGGAGGTACTGGGGATCGAATCCAGGACCTTGTACGTGGGAAGCAGGTGCTCAGTTGAGCTATATCTGCTCCCCATATCTTGTACTTTTATTGGGAATTAAATCCCTTGGTTTAGTACTTTGGTATTAATTTCTACTTGTTCTATTACCTGAAGTTCTTGGAGGTCTAAACCTGAAGTTTGTTTCTGCTGATTATCACTCATGTTGGAGTATATCATTATATGTTTGTAATTTTTTTTTTTATTATCATGAACTCATTTTCAGATAGGCTTTTTATTTTTTGTGAGAGTCTTTTAGGGTATGTGTTAATGGGGGTAACTTTCTGGATTGGTCCAATTGCCCTAAGGATATCCCCACCTCTCCACCAGTTCCTATACTAATTTATCAGCTCAGGGGTTTCTAGTTCAACCGTTACACTAAGAGTGTAGGTAGCCCTTGATGGGTCCTCGTTTCATATGGGACTCACAGTTCCAACTCTGCCGTCAATAAGCTAAAGACCATATCTCTGTATGGGCATTTAAACTCAAGCTCTTAATTTATGGAAACTGACAACTTCCTTACAATACCTGTAGTCTCAATGCAGGTATTTCCTTTTTTGTTTCTGGCATTGGTAATACCCTTTTCTTTCTCAGGTATACATTTAGTAGAATTTTATATCTTATCAGTCATTTCATGTGTGGTCCATCATTCTGCTAGAACAAATAATCTGTTTTTTTGAAAACAGAATAGTCTGGTTAATTAGCAGTGGAGGCAGAACACTCCATTAGGGCCAGAACCATGAGTCTAGCTAAGCTGGTATGGCTTTAGTGATTGTACCCATTAAAAGCTAGTGAGGTTAAAAAAAAAAAAAAAAAAAAAAAAGAAGAAGGAAAAAAAAGCTAGTGAGTCATATCAACAGGGTTCAAGGAGATTGCAATAGCAAGATGGTAATAGGTTGAATCCAAGGAATCTTCCAGGGCCAGAAGATCTCCAAGATCTAGTCAATTATGACTCAGGGTTGGGAATGTCAGAGTCAGAGAATGCAGCCTTCTTTACAAGACACTTTTCTGCTCCTGTTTATATATGAGGAAGCCTGGCTTACAAATATTCTCCATGAGTATAAGTTACTTTCATTTAAGGTTATGGTCTACAGCTGGGATTCTGGAATATTTTTTTCAGTCTTTATACAAAGTACCATTTCAGGCATTGGTTTTCAACCTTTCTAAAGAGAAGATTTGTTTTTAATTTTTCCAAGCCCTAGAGAATACTCGAAGGATATATCTTCACTCCCTCACCTCTCTGTACCTTATAGTTGGTAGCCAGAGATCTTTTTTGTTGTCCTGCAAAATGCATCAGAACATTTGTGGCAGAGATGAGGCTTTAATTCCTCATGGTACCTCAATTAATATAATATTTGAATGTGAAAGCTGAGTGTGGTTGACCAATCTCACATTTAAGTTCTAGTCCTTTTTCTTCTCTTGCATATAAGATATTTCTTTCTTGATATCTTTCCATCAGTTCAAAGATATCTCAAACTGAACTCATCATTTCTATCCCCCATCTCCTGAAAATGTGAAATTTTTTTTTTCCAGTTTCTCTCTTTTTTTTATGTTGCTACTATTCACCCAGGTCTCTAGTCCCAAAACATTTCACTTTCTAATTTTTTTTCTAAGTTTCTTTTAATTCTTTTCTCTATCTCAGAAGTACCATTCCTGTGTTCCAGTGCCATCAGTAGTTGATTAGTACTGATAATCTGTTAAATACTTACTACCTTTTTAGATAAATGGGGATAGAGAATTGTGAGACATGATTGCCATTGACTCTAAAGAACTTAATATCTAGTTGAGGAGACAACTTACATTCATGAAAATAGTGAACAGTACCAGACAGCATATAATTAAGTACTAAATTTGGTGGTACAAAGTTTAAAGTGTTAGAAATTAAAGGAAAGAAAGGGATAAAATGAGAGCTTGAATCCTCAGAGAAAACTTAATTGAAGTAGTGGGATTTGAACTAGGTCTTGAGACAACATCAGTTGGAATTGGATAGGCATTTAAAGTGAGTAGAAAAATAACAATTAATGAGTATATTGAACATAGGATTTTTGGAAAATTTTAGAGGCTGTGTATGTGTTTAGGACTAGTGAGAAACAGGATTTGAAAGAAAAAGGTAGATGACTGCTTTAACTTTGGCTATAAAACTACTAGGTACATCTTTAAAAAGTAGCATTTTAATTTTGTTTGTCCCCGAACTAAGAAATCTCTAGAGGCTGCTTTTTCATTTTGATTCTGGTCCATACTTCTTTGGTATTCTAGGTACTCTGATCTACCAGCCATTTCTCACTCGTACTCATATTTCTTATGCCTACATGCTTTTTTTGTGTGTGTTTTGACTTATGCTTTCTGTTTCCTTGTAGCATGTCTCTCTGATTTCTTTCTATTCCTTCAAATTCTATCTTAAAACCTTCCATCTCTAAATACCCTCTCTGATGATTCCCACCCACTGTCCTTCCTGAATTCCTCTTGAAAATAGTTCATAATCTAATCATATACTTTATTTTCCAATAATTTCGAGTTATATATTTTCTATTCCTTTTCTATAAGGTGGTAATTGCTTTTATGGGATATTGTTTTATACTTTATTTTTCCTCTTAATACTGTGTACCACTCTCGGTATGTACTTGGTGCTAAATGGATAACTTTTACGGAGTAAGTTTTTAAAAATTTTTATTTTAAAAATAAAATTTTTAATGATGATTTGTAATATTAGAGTTACTTCTTTGTGAAAATGTTCCTACTCTCATGCCTGGTACTTATGCCTAGTACTCCCATTAGTAAATGTTAGTTTAATCCAAATTACTTAATAGATCCCTAGTCAAAGACCACTCTTCTACTGTTTCATGGAAAATAGAAGATAGAAGATATGGCTAAAATTACTGGATCCAAGTTATCTGAGAGATACTCTTTCTGCTGTCTTCCCCTTTGAGCCTCTCCTTAATCTGTGTCCTTAAGTAAATATTATTCATTTATCTTCATCTTCTCACTTACTACTTTACTGTATAGTTTTTCTAAATAATTTATGTTTGTGGATATAGATAAATGGTGTATGTTAACTGCAGTTTAAAAGAAGAGATTGGAGTCTTTTAGAAAGATTAATCCTTGTTAAACTCTTTCTAATTGATCTGTGTTGGTACTCTTGTCTGAGTTTTAAAATTTTAATAAAATATCTCTAAGTAAAGAAATTATCTGTTACAGTTGGAATTGACCTTAAGACATTTGACTGTCTGTAAAACCAGATATTGAAATGAACTATGAATACTAGGTTTAAGAAAATAAGGTCAGGTTAAAAATGACCTAACATTTTGTTGGAATTTAGTTTTATTATTTAATAGTCTCTTAAAAAATTGAAGTGACTTTTAAAATATCTTAAATTATTATTTTAAATAAGATTTCTCCTACCTCCTTTAAAAAGCTTTTAGGGTAATTCAAAAGTGTTAGATTTATATATAATAACATCCCAATTTTCTGAGTGGTGTTTTCATTTCAGTTTTTCATTTTTCATTGAAAAACTACATGAACTGTATACTCCTGGCTCAGGGAATGGTTCTTGGGCAGTACATGTAGTGATCTAGAGCTAACTTTGTGTGTGTGCATGTATGTGTGAGGGAGAGTGAGAGAGAGAGAGACTGATTGGTTAATTTCCTCACTTAACCAAAACAAAATAGTAACAAAGCCATTGTGTGAGACCTGCTGGATCTTCTTTAACAGTATATGGCTAAAATAATTTCCTTTGAGTGGTGGTACCTTGTACAATCTTAACTTCTAGGAATGCTCTCATTCTTGTCTGAAATTTCTTGATCATAAAAAACAGTCCTATTAACAAATGACAGGCCCTGCAAGCGGGTGAGCTGCCAGGCCCTGCAAGCAAGTGCGCTGTCAGGCCCTGTTGGCAGGTGCGCTGCCAGGCCCCACAAGCCACGCAGCAAGATGATGACGTAACAGGAGAGTGACACAAGGGAGAGCCAAGACGAGATGCACCAAAAAACCAGGAGCTAAGGTGGCACAGGAGGTAGTAGGATGCATCTCTCCCATATCAGAGGTTCCGAGGATTGAATCCCAGTGAAGAAAGGAGAAGGATGATAAGAGAGGGCAGGAAATGGACACAGAGAGTTGCCCAGCGAATGGACACAGAAACAGCAAAAACGGGGGGTGTAAAAATGGATATAAGTAAATAAATAAATAAATAATTCCTTAAAAAAATGTATAAAGGAGGAAGATTCAGTTAGTAGTAATACTTTGATGATGCTCTTTCATTATTTGTTAACATGTTTCACAACAATGCAGGGTGTTTGGAGGGGGGATGATGTGTGGGAGCCCTGTATGATGTTATGCATGTTTGTTTTGTAAGATCATGATGTTTACTGAACACTTATAGTTTATGTATGTTCATGCATGAATGATATACTTCAATAAATTGTTTAAAATAAAAAAACAGTCCTATTAACAAATGATAGGCGTGCAACCATTGTGCTACATCTGCTCCCTACAAATGGCTTCTTTTGAGTCAGGATTTCTTTAGTTAATAACTCTTTTATTTCCATCACAGGTTGTTTGCATTCGCTCTACTTGGAATGCTCTCTCCCCAAAACTGAGCTGTGACACAAGACCTCTCATTTTAAAGACCCTAAGTGAACTGTTTTCTCTGGTTCCTTCCTTAACAGTCAATACAGCAGAGTACGAGGTATGCATTTGAAATTCAACAAGTTGCTTGTTTCTACATTGGAAAGCCATGTATCTTATAATAACTTTTGAAATAAATATTAATAATCTTTTGTCTAGAAATCCATTAGTAATTTTTTTCCTAGAACACATTGATAACTTCATGGGCACTTAGGAGTGGGAGGACATCTACCCTTATCAATTTTGCATCCTTCAGGTCTTCTCACATGCCAAGTAACCAAATCAATGCTAACATGTTGTATTATAAGAGTTATGGTCAAGATTTTAAAAGCCAATGTGTTCGAAATAATATTTCTAAAATGACAGAATTCATAACAGTTTAAATTCATTTTATTAATGTCTTAAGTTCTGAAAAGTAACTTACAAAGACAGGGCAGACTGTCCCAATAGTATAGCTGTGGTTTCATTTGTGTTTTGCTTCTAGCTTTGCCATGGAGATTTGACTTTTACATGTTAGTTCACATTTTTTTCTATATTGTCTGTAATTTTAAGGACCATTGCAAAATCGTATTGTCATAGAGGAAAATAATTTTATAAATTACTCAGTGTTTGTCATTGTGTGAGTTAAAAGCACTTGGTGGTATAAGATTCATATATTGCTGCTTAACTTTTCCTTCAGTATCTTTTATGTGAAGTGAAACAAGGAGCCAGATAGTGGCAAATTAAATTTATGTCTCTGCTTTTGTAAGCTGAATCTCTTTCATGCTCACCTTTTTTCCTTTTCCCTTCAAGAGAAGCAATTGATTTTCTATTGTGGTCTGGGTGAACTTTTACTTTGATTTAGTGCTTCACAGACTTTTATAAACTACTACTCCATAAGGTTCCAATTAGTTTCTTGCCTGTTTCAGGTCATATGATTAGACAGGATTATAGGTTAATATTACTTCTAATCATTCTAAATGCTGTGCAAAGAATAAAATCAAATTTGTCCTTACTGAGAATATAGTGCCTGGTATATAATATGTATTCAATAAGTAGTTGTGGAATGAATGAATGCATCAATTCAGGACTTTTTGGGCTTTTGATTTAAGGTATTAAAACAAGAATCAGTTTGTGACTTCTAGAGTATTTAGTTCACCAACAGTCTTTTTTTTAAGACTCCTATTCATAGATACTTGCCCTTATATTGTCAGAGAGTCTATAGAACTGCTGATAATGAGCTAAGACTAAATTCCAAAGTATGGGCATATTGTGTATATTTATTTTCTGTGTTCAAGGGCTGAAATCACATATTTTCTATTGCTTGTATTTTGAGTGGTTCAGATTTAATTACAGGTTAAAATATGTGGTTTGTGTGATGGTTTCTTATGTTTGTTTACCGATGGCTGTTAATTGCTTTTGAATTAGGTGTCCATCCTTCTCTGTTGCCCACCCTCCCTTCTAAATTTTCATTCTTTTCCATTGGCATCTTATTTTGATTCATCTTCATGCTTCTATAAGTTTAGGATGCCTCTTTTGTTCAAACAGACTTCTTTGGGATCTTTGCATTCCTTCCTTCCTCCTAGTTGAGGGATTCCTTTCAGTGACTATATTCCCCTTGGAAGCAGAAGTAAAGAAACAGCAGAGGGAGACACCTCTTTCTCTGAGTATGTTTGTATGTTTATATAATTAATTTTGTTCTACCTGCCTAGAATTTGCTTGGATGAATGCTAGAGTTAAATTTAATTTTCCCAAAACATCTCTTATGCCATTGCTATCTTTTAGTCAACCCAGGGCTTGTGTTTGCCTAATCTGTAAGGTCTTTCAGAATCTGGCCTCACTCTGCTTTTCTACATCTGCACTCCAGGAAAACTAGACCACTTATAGTTTTCTATAGCTATCTTCAAAGTTTTTTTATTTGCTTTCCTTTGTTCACGTTTTTTGCTCTATCTAGAATTACCTTTCTTTTCATCTCTACTTTTAAGTCATATTTTAGGAAATAAAGGATTGGTTTAACCCATCCCTATCCTTTAAGAATTTATCTGCAGGCTGGAGTCTTTTGTTTCCAAAGTACTTTATCCATACTGCTCATAGAGCATCTATTTCTATTTTATTCTACAGGAATATGTTTACATACATTATTTTCCCTGTTAAATATAAACTTGTTGAAAATAGATTCCAAGTTTCAATTGCATTGTATTCTCTGAATTGCTTTTCATAATGGCTTTTGCATATTTGGTCATTGACTCAGAACATATTTATTAAAAGTGTGCTAGGTCTTATAGATATAAATAAATAATAATAGATACTATTTCTGAGTACCTATCATATCCCCAGCATTCTTTTGGTTACTTTATACCAATTAGTTCTAATATCTGAAAGAAAGATATTATTTTTTTATTTTTTATAAGTAAGGGAGTAGAGGTGTTAAGAATTCTATCAGTCACTAAAAAAATATTTATTGAGTACTTCTATGTCAGGCAAGAAACTTCACCTTCATGGTAGTTATTGAGAGAAAGATGGTGTCTAAACTGAGGAAGAATTAATAAAACGAAGCTTTTCCCACTGAAATTTAGGGAATATAATGTGCAAAGTAAAGGAGGTACAGAAGAACCTTTTATGATTTACAAGGGTAAGAAGTTAGATGTGGCTGAACTGAAGATGACACTGAGCATTGGAAGACAAAAGACTTTTTATGCTCAATCAATTATTTGGTAAATATTTGCCATCTCTGAGGAACTGTTTTAGGCATTTGAAATGAAAAAGTCATAGTCACTGCCCTAAGGAGTATACAGCCCAATAGGAAGTTAACCACATATATAGATAATTGTACCAGATGCTAACGTGTGCTATATTATCATTATGGCAGCTTGGAGCAGGGAGAACTCTTTTCTGGGTAGGGGATCAGGAACAATTTCATATTTCCATTGATGGGTAAATCTAGATTAAGTCAGTTATTGGTGGTACAATTTTAAAAGTGACTGACTTTCCACTATTTTCTACTTAAGATAGTTTATTCTCAGCTTTAACTTTGTCTTTAAATTTTATTTTGGTGTTTGCTGATTTTTCAGAGTTTTAAAGTTCAAGTCCTCAGCTTCCTCTGGATTCACACTCAAAACAAGGTACTACCCTAACGGGTGCCCGTGAAACAGAAAAAATCTGGGGAATAAATTGTTAAATAAGACTCTAAGAATAAAAAATACAACTCCTTTGAAATGACTTCTTGATTTTAAATAGCTGTGACTCTTAAGTTTAGGTTTAACAACTATTCTCAACTTGTGCCCATTAATAAATTTTCATTAAAATGTGAACTTAATGAGAATGTTTCAGTAATTGATGGTGGTGGTGGTAGCACAATATTATGAATGTAATTAATAGCATTGAAATATATATCAGAATGTGATTAAAAGGCGAAATGTTAGATTACATATATGGTAATATAATAAATTTTAAAAATCCATGGAACTGCAGTATACAAACAGTAAACCCTAAATTAAATTGTGGACTACAGTTAATAGTATAATTATAAAAATGTGCTTTCATCAATTGTAACAAATGTATCACCTCAATGCGAAAGGTATTACTAACAGGATGGTATATGGGAATGCTGTATTTTATGCATGCTCTGTAATCCCACAGATTCTCTAATAAAAATTAGTAAACATAAACTTTGTGAATATGACAAATGTGAAGAAAGACTTGCCAGTATCTCATCTTTTCATATGGTCCTTCCCCTTTTCTACTTTGCCCCCTTCCCAACCAATAAGTATACCAAACAAACAAAAAACCCAGTCCATTTTTTAGATGTTATTTCAAATCAAGGCATATAGAGAAGAAGGTACTGTTATACCCATCTCCTGGGTGAAAGAGCTTAGATTCCAAAAGGCTCACCTGTCCTGTTATTAGGTTGAGAAACAGAACCCAGACCCAGGCCCAACAGACTCTAAACCCCCATACTCCTTCCATTAAACCCTACAGTCTCATGGGGATCTGAGTAATTAGGAGTTGCTTATATTTAATGTCCAAACTAGGATAAAAAATTTAGTGCTTCTGATCTACTCTGTCCAAAGGTATTTTCTCTCTTTCTCTAATTGGGTTAGAATCTCCAGAAATGTATTTAATACTGATAATTTTTCCCATTCATTTTTACTTCCCTCCTCAGACCATTCCACTCCTCCCTCAATAATACTTTCTTTAGAAATGAGGATAAAGTTCCTTAATCTCTCTTCTGAAATTACTAGTAAATGTCTGTTTGGTCTAAGCAAAGCTTGAACACTGATTATATCACCTTTAGGTTGATCAGGGAGAATTTTCTTTCTTCCTTCAGAACTGATGTTTAATATGTATTGTTTCTTTTGTTTGTTTGCTTTTCTTTTACCCCATCTAGGACCCAGTTGTTGCAAATGCTGCATATAAATCTCTGTCACACTTTAGTGCAGGAGATCATACCATTCTTCATTTGCCTGAAAAGGTAGGCATTTCTGCTTTCTCACTGTATCTCTCTACTGCTCGGTTTTGCAACTTTATCTGTATCATCCCTCTTAGGAGATCCTTACCTCATTGCTGTATGTGTAACTCTAGATCTGTTGTCCATGAAAGGTAAGAACTCACATTCATTATTTGTTTACTCTGTAAAAGACTGTAGAGGTTTTACGCTTCACAGATAATAATTTACATCTCTTTGAAGCAGATGGGAGACATCTATGATGCAAATGAAATTTCTTTAAGGTGCCTGAATATGTGGCTACGTGCCTATTCCCATGCCTTGCTCTGCTTTGCCAAGTCAGTGTACCATCTTGGTCTTTAAATCCAAGCATGACCTGCATGGACTAAAGTTTTATACTACCCGTGCTGCCAAAGATCTTTATTTGTGATAAAGAACTCAGATGCCATATGAAAAAAAATTTGCCTTTATTAGTATAGGGTGAAATAATTTGTAGGTTAGCCTCAAAGAACTGAATGAAGAAAATATCACTGTCTTTTAAGGGTTAGCATGTAGTGTAACATTATCTTAATTTTTAGACTAAACCAAAAACATACAGCATTTTCTAGTATCTACCTAATATAGCCAACTTAAAATTATGAGGTCATGTTAAGGAGTTAAATGCCTTATTTCACATTTAGTGTCATAACTAATTCAAATGCGTACAAATGTTTATTGAATACCTTCAGAGTGTAAGGCAGACATTGTGTTAGAGGAAGTTATGTGTAACATTACAAGAATCCATCCTTGAGTTCAAATGGCAAGAAGCTTTGACATGATTTCTTATAGTCCTCAGGCATTAAAATGATCTGACTTTTTTTTCTGTATTGAGTTTATATAGAGATTAGATGCCAGTAGGAACCAATCAGACTTCTGTTTACTCAGTTGAATTGGAGCCACTCTGTAAGGAGTGCTAGATGGGTTCTTATAAAACTTAATTATAAGGCAAGATTTCCTGTATTATTAAGGACTCATAAAGGCAGATTGACTAGCTTGGCATGCAGTTATCACAAATGGGACAGCTTAAGAAAAGGTGTTCTGTGAGCTAGATATTTAAAAAACGAGACTTGAGACTGTACTGTGGTGACTAGCAATACCCACAGCTGCTAAAAAAAATTAAAAAGGAAGAAAAGAAACATGAAAAAGTAAAAAAAAAAAAAAAAAAACAGCTACTTGTAAATTTGGTGTGTAGACTCCTACCAATAGAGTAACTACAGCATCTAGAAAGATACCTTCTTATTATTATTGTTAATAAGCAATTGCTCATTTAAATCCCAGCGCAACAATTACCTTTATTTTTACCTCTTTTTCCTAAAATATCCCAGTTGGAATGATAACTTTTTAAAAATTATTAAAACTTCCACACACTCTTAACTGTTTAAATGTAACCTCTTTAAAGATTAACATGTTGATATATTTTTCCCTACTTCAGAGCCATTTTCAGTTTCTTCGGGTGGGGGAGGTGGATTGAACCCAGGACCTGTACATGTGAAGCAGGTGCTCAACCACTGAGCTATACCCACTCCCTTCAGTTTTTGATTGATTGTTAGAACTTGTACTCAGTTAAATGTGCAACTCAGTCAAATGTTATCATCTTTCTTAATCCAACTCTTCTATAACCTCTGGTCATTGAATAGCCTTTAATAATTCTTTATATCTTCTGACATAAAGGGTAGTGATAGACATAAGGTTGGGATTTCTATATGTTGGGGTTTTCACTGACAGAATGTGAAAAGCTATAAGGAAAAGCTCATATAGGCATATATATCCTTTTATAGGCATGATTTTGAACATTTTTTTATTGCCCTAATCCCCTTCTGGGATATGATCTGCTCCCAAAAGTAACAATGGCTTACTCTGGTGAATATTCTCAACTGGGGTTGGATTGAAGGGGCATAAATGGTTTGAAGGAGTCTTCCCCACTCTGACCCCCAGTTTCTGATATAAAGGACTTGTGACTTTCTTATGGAAAATCATTCTTCTAAGACTGCACCATGCAGTCATTGTCTTCTTTTTAATTGATGACTTCTTTTAAGTTTGGCTGTTTGAATACCTATAGATGAAAAGCCTAGCAAGTGGTCAGTGTGTTCGTATCCCAAACAAGTTCCCAAAAGCTAAGGATACATCAAGTGAGCTCTCCACTTCTGTTTCATAGACCATGGCAATGACATGAAACTGAGGATTAACCAGGTAGGGACTTCCATAATGTAAAATCTAAAATTCTCTGTTGTTAGAGAATATTCTCTACATGGATGGCAAGGGAGTCAAAAAGCTTTAGGTTATCCGTATACCTTTCCAGTGAAAGTATGTCCACATTCTCTCTTTCCATCTTTGTAAAATAAACTTTTAATGAGCCCACTGTAAATTTAAAGTAGAAATAAATTAAAAAAAAAAAAAAAAATCCTCAACAAAGTAGCTGTACCAACTTCAGTACTTCTGTAGATGCTACCCTTCTTTACATTTACTAAAGAATTTTTGTTGTTGATTGGGAAACATCAATTTGTACTATATGGCTTGTTGAAAGCTAACAGGCTGGGTAGAACAAAAGGAGCAGGAAGAGTTGGCAGACACCAGAAGGAATATTTAGGATTGAGTGAAACAGTATGTCTAAGATAAGATGGAAAATGGATAATAGAGCTGAATGAAGCACTACAGAGTTAGGGATTTGAATACCAAATTCATTAACTTATCTTTTTTGTCATTAGTGTGTTGTCAGGAAGTTTTGTGGGCTTACAGGTGATAGACACCTAACAATTGGATTGGTTTCATATAATTTGTTGGACATTTCCTAAGAGCTAAACTCTGTCTTATGAGATGGGAATGTTGAATGAATGCATATGTTTGGTTGGTTTGTAAAAATAACATTAATCACTTTACATTTGCAAATCTAAAATTGGTACAAAACTTTGGAAAGCTTCTTGGAAGGCTTTTTGATTCTAATGTTGAAAAATAGACACAGATGATTTTTTCCACTTAGTTTGTATTTATTCTGTTCTTTTTTTATCTAGCTAATTCTTTTCCCCTGCCTTCTGGCACCAGCAAACTAAGGAGTGGTTTTTCTCGTAAAAGAAACTGTAAAGGATAAACATTTAGATAGAAGATTTAATCTCCTCTCTGACTTTGGTTCATTAAAAAATATCCAGCTATTTAAAAATTAAACTTTTCGTATAGAGATCTTAAAATAGATTATTTTGTTGATTTCTGGAGTTAATTTTAGCAGTGAGTAATATAAAAGAACTGATTATGTACCCAGAGTTGGTATAAATATGGTATAAGCAGTTTGGCTTTGATTTAAGTGAATGTCACTGCATTCATCAGAAGCTGTTTTTCTTTATAAATGAATTTATGCAGATACTTGACATGTTTCAAATAAAATTCTCTGTTTATGCACAAAGTCATAGATTATACACACAGAAAGGTGGTTGAAAGGTTATCTGGCTTGGAACCCACTGTGAGACATTTTGTAGGATAAGCTTTCCCGTATTCAATGTGAGCAGATTTTAAAAGTAATTTATCATTATATATTTGAATCTCCATATAAGGTTTTTCAACAAAATGTAGCTATAATTGAAAGAGCTTAGTTGTTTTCTGTGTGTTTTAAATACATATGCAGGTTTTCCTGGGTGTTTCTGCAGCTAAGGTAATATAATTGCCAAAGCTTTATAACTTTAACAGGTATTCTTTCATATGACTCCTCATGATTCTCCCCAGTTGTACTCACTTTGATTTTACTCATTCGTTGCACATAAACCTAGGGAAAAGACGGGTCGGCATAGGAAAGCTGGAAAGAACAAAATTTTCAGAGGTGAGTTGAGGAGGAGGGAAATGTAATGGACTAAGGACTAATAATAAGTGCTGAATTGTCAAGGAGAATTAACTCACTATTGAGGAAACAAAACTGAAGAAATGATCATACCATTATAAGTATGCAGAATATATCACCATAGTTAAACTACAGTAATGCATGATTTCTTTGTTAAAATATAAGCATGTATGAGGTGCAGAGATATGACATTTACTG
This sequence comes from Tolypeutes matacus, assembly GCA_026826555.1. Lineage (NCBI taxonomy): Eukaryota > Metazoa > Chordata > Mammalia > Cingulata > Chlamyphoridae > Tolypeutes > Tolypeutes matacus. The sequence continues at coordinate 354,333 of JAKSZT010053764.1, read as the reverse complement.
CATAGCAGATAAATTAATATAGGTACCCAGTTATGTGAATGTAAAATGAGGTAAGTTAAGATGATGGATCGATATTCTTTATCTCCAACTTAGTAGATTCTTCTTTAGTGGCCCTCAGAAATATTGTTGACCTGGGTACTATTATTCATTTTAAGTAATTTAAGTTGACTGAGCAGAAAGAGTAAATGAGATAAAATGTGTACAAAAATTCTCATATCCCTTTTATTCTAAATAATTCTGGAATTGGAAGCATTGGGTCATTTAGCATGGTTCACATACCAGTTTTACACATCTATAAAGGCCCTCCCTCACTTCCTTCTGTTTCCCTTCCTTCCCTCCCTTCTTCTTTCCTTTTTTCTTTTTTAAACAGCTTTACTGTGCTATAATTCATATACCATGCAATTCACCCATTTGAAGTATACAGTTCAGTGGTTTTAGTATTTTTACACAATTGTGCAACCATCTCTACAATCCAATTTTAGAACAATTTTGTTGTTCCTCTCCCCCCCAGAAAAGACACTTGGTTAACAGTTCCCATTACTGTCTTCTCTTTCCCCAGCTTTAAGCAATCTACAATCTAGTTAGTGGCTTTGTGGATTTGACTATGCTGGACATTTCATATAAGTGGAATCATATATGCCCTTTTATGACTGGGTACTTTAACATAGTGTAGTGTTTCAAGGTTCATGTCGTGTTATAGTATGCATCAATACTTCATTCCTTTTTAAGGCTAATATTTTATGCCATATTCTGTTTATACGTTGATCAGTTGATGGCCATTTTGTTTTGATTTTACTTTTGGGCTATTATGAATAATACTGTTATGAAGCTTCATGTACAAGTTTCTATGTGGTCATGTATTTTCACTTCTCTTCATTATATACCTAGGAGTAGAATTGCTGGGTCATATGGTAACTCTGTATAACTTTTTGAGGAGATGTCAAACTGTTTCCAAAGTGGCTATACAATTTTACCTTCCCACCAGAAGTGCATAAGGGTTCTGATTTCTCCACATCCTCTCCATCTGTATTAGGTTTCTCTAGGGAAATAGAATTTGAAAGGAGATATCTATAAATAGCATGAAATTGTCTCACACAACCATGGGAATGCACAAAAAATTCCGTAGTGCAGCCTGCAAGTCAGAGGCTCTGATGAAGGTCTTCCATGAGTTCCCCAGGAGATGCTGTCTGTCTGAAGCAGAGATGGAAATTCTCTCTCTGAATGCTGAAATCACTTCTTCTTTTAAGGCCTTCAACTTATTGGATGAGACATCACTCATTGTTGATGGCAGTCTCTTCAGTTGATTGTAGATGTCATCAACTCCCTGATGATTAAAGTGCTTGAAAAGCCCTTGCATTACAATTAGCCCATTTCATGCTTGACCAAACAACTGGGCACCATTACCTGGCCAAGATGACACATTAGCCTGACCATCACAGTCCACCCCTTGTCAACTTGCAGCCATACACATCACCTTATACCATACTTAATTTCTAAATAAAAACAATAACAGACATATTTTTTTCCTGCCTAACAATACTCAGTTATCCTTTGTACAACCAGAAATGCACTAAATCCCTCCAGCACAGGGTGCAAGCCCTTGGGTAATATTCACTCTTAAATTTGATATCCTTAAATGCTACAACATGAAACTAATACAACTTATGTCTTATGATGAGGGGAAAAAATAGGGAAGAAAACAAAGATATTCCTTTTATGTATATATACAGATGTACTCAAAACAGGGAAGAAATATTCATGACCATTACATTCTTCCTGTTTGTAACTGGTCACATATGGTCATAGCTCATATTTATAAGTATCCTCTCCACTACCCATTCTATGTTCCCTTTACCTTCAGCAAGCACCTAAGCTGGCGATGGTTCTTTGCTGGGTCAGGTGACCCAAACCTTCATTCCTAAGAATTCTGGGCCTGGATTGGGTTGTTGCAGTTTTCCATTGACTTTAATCACAGGGCATGATAGTACTAAGAGACAGACTCCTTAGGGGATCTCCTATATTCCAGGCAAATTCTTCTTTACTTCCATTGTGTAGTCCTATTTCCCCTTGATAGAGTCAGTTACCCCAGCCAGAACAGTAATTCCCTTCTTTGCTTGTTGATTCAAAGACATGCACAGCCCAAAGTGTCCAGGTGGCAGTCTTAACTTCCACTTCAATGGAATCACTGTTGTGTCTCCTGGTGGAAGCACTCCTCTTTGGGAACTAAGACCTGCACACCAGCAATGCTTAAGGTTGTAAGAAAGGAAGCAAACATTTTCCTAGTGGATCACTAGGGATAATAGTGAATGGTACCACTCCTATTTCCACTCCTTGATTCCTGAACCTGTTAATTCTGGCTATGGGAGAAACAGCACCATAGAGTAGACATTGATTTTGAGCATACACAGCTTCCTGGAGGACATTGCCCCTGTCCTGCAAGGTATTGCCACCTACTTGGCACCATAATTGAGTCTTTAAAAGGCCATTCCACCATTCTATTAATCCAGCTGCTTCAGGATGATGGGGAACATGGTAAGACCAGTGATTTCCATGAGCATGTGCCCATTCCCATTCCCACAGATCATTTACTGTGAAGTGGTTTCCTTGATCAGAAGCAATGTTGTGTTCCCACTCAGAAAAGTCTGTCCACATAACCTCTTCCCCAGACCTCTTTGTCACCGATTTAAGTCCCTGACCATCCAGCCAAACCAATGGTAACAGCCCATGAATCAGTGTACAAACACACCTCCAGGTATTTCTGCTTCTAAGCAAAATGAACAAGCAGGTACACTGCTCGAAGTTCTGCCCACTGGGAGGATTTGCCCTCCCCACTGTCCTTCGAGGATGTCACAGAAAGGGGCTGCATTATTGCCGCTGTCCACTTTTGGGTGGTACCTGCATATCATGCAGAACCATGTGTAAACCAGTCCCGGATTTTCTCCTCCTCAGTCAACTGATTGTAAGGAACTCCCAAAGAGGCCATAACTGTGGCCTGGGAAGGAAAAAGTAATGTGGCAGGAGTGGTGAACATAGGTATTTGGGCCACTTCCTCATGTAACTTACTTGTCCTTTCAGGACTGGCTCAAGCCCTACCTTGTATATACCACTTCCATTTTATGATGGAGTGCCGGGGTGCATGCCAAATTTTATGGTTTGAGGGGGTCAGACAATACCCAGCTCATGATAGGCAACTCAGGTCTCATGGTATTTGGTGGCCCATGGTTAAGCATTCAGTCTCTACGAAGACCCAGTAGTTAGCCAAAAGCTGCTTCTCAAAAAAAGAGTAGTTACTGCAGAGGATGGCAGGGCTTTGCTCCAAAATCCTAAGAGCCTTCATTGTGATTCTCCTATAGAAGCCTGCCAAAGGCATCCAGATGGCATCTCTTCCAGCACCATTGGATCTGCTGGATCATATGGCCCAAGTGGCATTGCAGCTTTCACAGCAGCCTGGACCTGTCTCAGAGCCTCTTCTTGTTCTGGTCCCATTCAAAACTAGCAGCTTTTCTGGTCCCTCGGTAAATGGGCCAGAATAGCACACCCAAATGAGAAAAATGTTTTCTCCAAACTCTGAAGAGGCCAATTTAACATTGTGCCTCTTTTTTGGTCATAGGAGGAACCAGATGCAACAGCTTAGCCTTCATTTTAGAAGGGATATGTCAACATGCCCCACATCACTGAACATCTAAAAATTGTACCAAGGTGGAAGGCCCCTGTATTTTTTTTTTTTTAATCACATATGCTTTTTTTTCTTTCCCCACCCGCCACTGCTTTTTTTTTTTTTTTTTCCCCACATAAATCCCCTTCATTTATTAACACTTTGCACTAGCATGGTTCTCTGGTTACAGCTGACAAAAGAATATTACAATTGTACTATTATGTATAGTCCATAGTTTACATTAGGATGTATTTTCCCATATACTACCCTATTATTTTTTTATTTTATTTTTTAAAAATATATATGCATATATGTGTATTTGCTTACAAAAATGTTATTTATATATATATATATATACATATATTTTAAGAAGTGCTTAGATTACCCAAAATATTACACGGAACCCACTGGGATTCCCATGTTGCCCACCTCCCACACCTCCCACCACATCCCACCAAACATCTCCCACAAGTGTGGCCCACCACCCTCAATGAACTTACACATCCTGGAGCCTTGCCACCAACCATAGACCACAGTTCACACCGTAGACCACACTCTCTCCCACTCAGTTCTGAGTGGTGTGTGCTGATTTAAAATGGCCTACATCCGTTGCCACAACGGTACTCAGGACAACCTCTAACTCCCAAAGAAGCCTCTGTATTTCAACTGCTCATCCCCTCCCTACCCCAAAAGTGTCAAGTGGCCACTGGCTCTACCTCATTGTTATAATTTCTTCCATTGCTAAGAGACTTCAAAGAGAGTCGGGAGGTCATCCGCCATTGTTTTTTTTTGTGTGTGTGCTCTCTGTCTGCTCTCTGTGTCCATTTGCCGTGTGTTCTTTCCATGTCTTCTCCCTTTTTGTTGCATCATCTTTCTGCGCCAGCTCTCCGCGGGTGCAGGCTGCCAGCTGTCCACAAGCTGGGCCAGCTTGGCTCCACCAGGAGGCCCCGGGAATCGAACCTGGGGCCTCCCATATGAGAGACAGGAGTGCAATCACTTGAGCCACATCCACTTCCCAGCCCCTGTAATTTTGTTGTATTTACCTCCCATTCTCTTTCATGCAAATGATTTACCAATAAGTCTAGAGTAGTTGCTACTTCTTGCTCACTAGATCCAATCAACATGATATCCAGTGTGATGCTTTGAGGGAGGAAGAGATGATCAAAGTCTCTGCGAACAGTATTATGACATAAGGCTGGAGAGTTGATATACATCTGGGGTAGAAGAGGGAGGGTATATTGCTGGCCTTGCCAGCTGGAAGCAAACTGTTTCTGGTGGTTCTACTAATGATAACTGAGATAAAAGCATGTACCAGATCAATACCTGTATACCAGGTACCAGGGGATGTGTTTGTTGATTTGCTCAAGCAACAATACCACATCTGGAATAGCAGTGGCAATTGGAATCACCACCTGGTTAAGTTTATGATAATCTACTGTCATCCTCCAAGATCCGTCTGTTTCTGCATAGGCCATATAGGAGAATTGAATGAGAATGTGGTGGGAATCACTACCTCTGCATCCTTCAAGCCCTGGATGGTGGCACTGATCTCTGCAATCCCTCCAGGAATCTGGTATTGCTTTTGATTTACTATTTTACTAGTAGGGACAGTTCTAGTGGCTTCCATTGTCTGGCTTTTCCTACCATAATAGCCCTTACTCCACAAGTCAGGGAACCAATGTGGGGATTCTGCCTGGTACTGAGTATGTCTCTTCCAATTATGTGTTCTGGAACTGGGGAAATAACCAGAGAATGGGTCTGGGGACCCACTGGACCCACTGTGAGATAGATTTGAGCTAAAACTCCACCAGTCACCTGACCTCCATAAGCTCCTACTCTGACTGGTGGACCACAGTGATGTTTTGGGTCTCCTGGAATTAATGTCACTTCTGAGCCAGTGTCTAATAATCCCTGAAATGTCTGATCGTTTCCTTTTTGCCAATGTAAAGTTACCCTATTAAAAGGCTGTAAGTCGGGGGCAGATATGGCTCAAATGGTTGGGTGTCCATCTCCCATATGGAGGGACCTGGGTTTGATCCCCGGGACCTCCCAATAAAAAAAAAAAAAAAAAAAAAAAAGGCTGTGTCTTTGGTAAAGGCTGGGAGGAAGATTAACCATATAAATTTTTGGCAGTGTAAAAGGGTCCTGCCCCAATGGGATCCGGCTTTCCCCTCATTCAAGGAGCTCTGAGTCTGTAAACTGTCTTAAGTCTGGGAATTGATTAAGGGGCCATGATTCTCTTTTTCTATAATTCAAATTAGGCTTTTGTTCAGTCCACCTAGAATACTTATGCTTATACAGATCAAGTAGGAATTTAGCAGACTGCCCATCTATTTTACTTCTAAGTACCCCCATGATCTGTTAGCCAAAGCCATAGGTTTATGCGATTCAGACTCTTGATTGCTGCTTTGAGTCTGCTTTTTATTGTTGTTTGGCATGCCCACCTTGTCTTTGGTGATTAAGTGCTGCCACCTGGCTTCTGCTGGCCCTGGATCTGAACATCCCCATAGTGTTTAAGGATCCTAGATTTTTGACAGCAGTTCCCATGGTAATATCTGACCTACAGAGCTTTTCGGGGAAGGTGGAGGTTGTCACAAATGTATTCCTCACTGTCCTGCTGAAAGATGTATCCTCTGGACATTCCTGGGGTCGGGGGCAGGTCTTAGATTGGAAATCCATGCTGTGACAGTTTGAGATTTTTTATGAATCCCAAGAAGAAAAAGATTGTTTTTAAACTAATCTTTTCCTCTGGATGTGATACCCTTCAATTGTATTAAATTCAGTGAGGGGCCTCTGATTAAGTTTGCTTTATAAAATCAATTTAGGGCTTCTGATTGTCTACGTCAGTAAGACATAACTCAGGTTGAGTCCACACCTCCTCGTTGGGCAGATATAAATGGACAGTCACCCAAGAATTTTGATCCTGGGGCCTTGGGAAGAGAGATGACCTATTTGCCTGATTCAGAAGAAAGTAGAGACTGATATAGGAAGCCCTGAGAGAGAAGCCCTATGCCAGCCTACAGCTGACATTGGGAAGAAGCTGGGCCCACAGAGCCTCAAGAGGAAAAGGAAGCCCAGAGAGGAAGGTTGAAACCCAGCAGAAATCACCTGCCATCTTGCTTCAATACATGGCAACTAATTGTGGTGAGAAAGTACCTCTTATGGTACCTTGAGTTGGACTGTCCATGATCTTGGGACTGTAAGCTTTTACTCCAAATAAATATTCTTTATAAAAGCCAACAGATTTCTGGTACTTTGCATCAGCACCCCTTTGCAGACTAATACACAAGCTAACATTCCAGTCTTTCTAAGCCTTCGGATCTCCTAATCTACAGTATACCAGGGGAATTCTGCCATTTCGACCTCAGGCAGTGTCAGCCATCTTTTAGTCCATGTTTCAGCTAGCCACCCCAACAAACCATTAGAGCCCTTTCTAACCCCTCGAGCTACAACATTGAATTCAGAATCTCTATTTAGTGGGCCCATATCAATAAATTCAGCCTGATCTAACTTTATATTCCTTCCACCATTATCCCACACCCTTAATATCCATCCCCACACATATTCCCCTGGTTTCTGTCTAAATGAAAACTTCTGCAGTTCTTTTAGAGTATAGCATACTTCCTCATGACTCAAACTTTGTACTTTACCTTTGGGGGCTTGTTGTGACTTTTGTCTAGTAATAGGTCTGGAAGAAAAGAGGGGTGGTGGGGTTGGGTAAGGAGAAGCATTAGAAGTGCCTCACAAGCCAATTACTTCAGGGCATTCCATTGCAGTTTCATCTGGAGAGACAGGATTAATTTCTTCAGATGGGTGTTGGATGGCAGATTCCTTTGGGCAGGCTGGAGGTTGGGTAGTCATCTCTTAGGGCAGGGAGGAGAGTGGGTGACTGTCTCCTCAGGGCAGACTATTACAGGTTTATCTGGCAAAGTCCCAGCAGAATTTAGGGTTTCATTTCCCCACTGGGGTCATCATTACCCATATGTCTCCATCCCAATCTTTAGGATTCCACTCCTTTCCAATCAATGCCCTCACTTTAACAGCAGGCACCCTGCATGGTTGAGATTTTAGTTTCCACTGTAACTCTTCTACTCACACAGTGAGTCTCTGGGTCTGGCTGCATGAAACAAGAATTTCTTTCAGGGCACATATAAAAATTTTCACATAATTCATGTGGTGCTTAAGTTTCAAATTTGAAGCCTTCAGCTCATCGCTTTCTTTTATAACTGTATCTAGGGTATTTTGGAACAGCTAGCCAACATCACTATAACTTTTAACTCCACAAAACTCTGCTAAGGTAATAAAAACACTCTCACCCAGAGCCTTGCCTCTTAGAAACATGGAAGTAGTCATATCCAGTGGTGATATTTTGTGTATCTCTATTGCCAACTCATGCCCTGGACTGTCAGTGGCCTGTTGATTATTGGAAACAGAGTCATTAGTGCCCTTTAATATAATCAGAATAGAGAGCCAGTTACAAAAATCCCAGAACCAATTCAGAAATCCCATTTTTAAGATTATGTTTTTCAAGAACCACTCCTAGTACCAAGCTGTATTAGTCAGGGTTCTCTAGGGAAATAGAACTGACAGGAGGTATCTGTTAATAGTATGAGATTTTATAAAATTGTCTCATGCAGCCATAGGGATGCACAAGTCCAAATTCTATAAGGCAGGCCGCAAGCCAGGAACTCTGATGAGTTCCCAAGAGACGCTGTCTGTATGAAGTAGAGATGGAAATTCTGTCTTTGAATGTTGAAATCACTTCTTGTTTTATGGCCGTCAGCTGATTGGATGAGACATCACTCATTGCTGATGGATTCTCCTCAGTTGATTGTAAATGTAATCAGCCGGGTGTACAAGCACCTTACTGGTGATTAAAGTCCATGAAATGCCCTTGTATTACAATTAGCCCAGTGCTTGCTTGACCAAACAACTGGGCACCATTACCTGGCCAAGTTGACACATTAGCCTAACCATCACACCATCCTTCCGTGCTTTCACACTGCCCTTTACCTCCCCAATTATCTAGTCACTTGTGATTATGTTATATAGCAGATCTTCCTAGCCCTGTGATGCATAGGTGTGCCACAGATAGGTTACCTTCTTATCTAGCTGATCTAATTTCACCTGTAACATTGTTGTCTTTCTCCCCAGTATGTTGTTGAAATATTTTCAATTTGTGCTATGACATGTAAGAAGTCAGGAAGCAAGGCAAAGTTAGCACCAACTCCCTTTTGGGGATTTTTTTCAGACAAGTAGGATTGGATAGAATCTCTAAGACAACTTTTGGTAATATTACACCTGGAAAATTTCAAATAAGTATGCAGACCAGGGGAACGTGGAAAACCCTCCTTGTTAGAACAAAAGGGTTTGCAAACATCCCAGGATTACTCTTGTCTGCAGTGATATCAACGAATGCTGTCATGCCCTATCAGGGAGGCAAACCTCATTGTTACCTCTTTAATTATGGCTGGTTCAGTCCTCTGAGAATTAGGTACTCAATTATTGAATCAGAATTAAATCTTGTCTTGGAAAGTGCTCCAGTAGTCAGGCTGCTTTCAGTCCCCATTCACTAGTGATGAGAACACTAGTTGTGGTTGAAAGACTTCATTGGAATTGAGCTTATTATACTTAAGAGAAGCATTTCCTCTCTGTTTTCTTATATCTCCCTGTAAGAATCCTGACTCAGTGCAGTTCCTAAATGGAACAGTGCTTTGGGGACCTATGAAGTAGGCAGTCTGCAGAAGTGTTAATTATTTCTAAAAATAACTCCAGGAGACAGGCTAATGGTAATGACTGGGTTCTGGTACTTTATGTTTATAGCAACCACTTTTATATATTTTGATTTCCTCCCCTAATGCTTAATTGTTTTCATGTGGGCTTTATGATGGTATATCATTCAAAGTATTAAAAATTTAAGTAATTGCTTAGCAGTTACATCTTATGGAAACTACAGTAGTGATAGTCATTTTTAACTTTTTAAGTTTTGGTTCAAACAAACCTAACTAATCACAGAACAACCACAAAATCTTCCAAATTGCAAATTAGACATGTTAAAGTATAGCTGCAAATTACAGATTTTAGTGTTTTTATATTCCATAGCAACAAACTGCCAGGTCTGAAAAAAATGATCAACTAAAGTATTCTGTCCCTCCCTGATCACTACTGTATATACTCTTCTGGAAAATTTTAAGCTTTGGAATAGTGGTAGGGACTGGAACCATAATTTAAAAAAAATTTTTTAAAGCATTCAGAAAAGGCAAATATTTAATTATTAGCCATAGAAGTTCGATATATTGAATGCATCAGTGTTTGCATTTTATTCTCATAGTGAAAAATTTTATTAATTTTCTATAATTATTGTATATGGTAGCTTAAGGTGATTTTCTCACTGTATTTCTATTAGTTCTTTAAATGGTTCTAGGATATCTAATAAGATGACTACAGTTTGCCATTTAGTTAATCTGGTAAATGAATAGGTTTTTAATAAATTAATTATTTTAATAGACTTTGGACATTGTAGAATGGTAAAGTCAAACCCAATACTTAAATCTTGGCACACAATAGGCAAAGGACAGATTTCATATACCATTTCAGAATTGCCATCTCTATAATCTTGTCTCTTGTTATCATTTCAGATAAGACCAGAAATTCATATTCCTGATGAGCAAGATATGACTGAAGAGGAAGATGATGCTGGAGATGAAAAGGATATAGATCTTTCTGTTCCTGGCTCCTGCTATCTCAATCTCTTGTCACTCACTGCTCCTTCAGTTTTACCATGTAAGTCTATTTAGTAGCTAGGAAGCTAGCATTTTTCAGTGATTTTATCTCTCTGTTTAATTGTGTTCTTATGTGATGTATATGTATTTTGGCTTACGTTAAGCTTAAGTGCTTGTCTTCTATTGAAATGCTAAATGCACTCATCTCTTCTATAGAGATTACTCTAGGTAGTATAGTGTTCAACACATTAAAAAAATGTTAGACTAGAGCAAAACTGAACTGGAAAACTAGTTTAAACAACCATTTTCACTAACAAAGTAAAATTCCTCCCAAAAGATAAATTTATTCTACAAGACAAATTTGTAGTGGACTCTAGGTCAGTGGTTCAAATAATGATTCTTGTTTATATAAACTAAGTGAAAAAGTCATTAGAACCTTTATTCAGATGTTTAAAGGGTAGTTTCATCATTTTTAATTTATTCTTATTATAGAGTTACTCCAAATACATTATTAATATTTGAGAACTATAAATTAATGCTTTTTCTAAATGGATCATATTCTGTGGCCATTCAGTTACTGATATAAAGTTTATATGGGCATTTATATTTTTAAAAATTTATTCTAATGCTTACATGTGATAAATATTCTATATGGATGTTGTGTTTAGAAATATTGACTTTCCTCTATTTCCGTGTACCCTACCCAAGAAATGGTGGATGGTCCCATCTGAGAAATTTGGTTATAGACTATGATAGGGAATTTACATTTTGTTTTACACTTTGTTTTCTGATTAATGAAGAGATTTCCTGAGTGATCCATTTTTCTGCCTCATTCCTACCTTGAATGTTAATAGATGTGAAAATGTAATTTCCAAAAATGAAGTTCAGTAAAACAAAAAATTTTATCATATCCTCTCTGAATCATAATCATACTATCCTGCAATATTGGAAGTTTTCTTTTCTTCTTGGTTTCATCCCACATGGAGATTCCTGGGAAATTGAGCCAAATGTATACTATGCATTCCTAGACAAAGCTCCTGTCCGGAATACTACCTCCTTTTACAGAGAAAACGGAACGGTGCAACTTAAACAGAGAGTGTGCCATTTCTTTTCTCCTGATGTCTTAAACAAGTCTTAAAAACTTGCTCCTGGGGAGCTGGTGTAGCTCAGTGGTTGAGCACTGGCTTCCCACATATGAGGTCCTAGGTTTAATCTCTGGCCCCAGTACCTCCCCACCCCACAAAAAAAACCAAACCAAAACAAAACAAAAAAAACTTGCTCCCTATTCCTCTCTCTTCTGTTCTTCCTTGCTTCCTATCTGGTAGCAGCTGGAGTTTAGGAACCCTCTCGTCCTCTGGTTAATACCCAGTGAGCCCAAGGAAGGAAAAAGGCTCCAGTTATCCAAAGTTTCTCTTCTATCCTATAACAGCCTTAGCTTCAAAGCCCTTTTGGGCCTTTTTAATGACTTTGTTTGCTCTTACCTGCATCCCCAACCCAGTTCTTATGATATTAGAAGAAGATGGGAAGATGTTTGTTGCCAAGGTGCGCTGTTGTTTCTGTCCTCCCAGTATGTGCAGTGCTGTGGTGGTCATTAACTGGCTCTCCTACATTGTTAGTACTTGATGGTTACCAGAGCCTTTGCCTGGGAACAAAGGGGAGGATTTGAGATCAACAACTATATCCGTTTGAGAAAATTCAAGAATTGGATTCAGGAGGCCTGTGGGTGGCACAGATGTTATCTGCATTTCATCATGGAGAAAATATTTCACTTTTCTCTGCTTTACTTTCCCTGTGATTACTAGGAGCAATAAAAGAGAGCCAAGGTAAAAGCACCAACCTTAAAAATCCTGTACCCTGAAAAGCACAGGGCAGATGATCTATATTAAGTCACTAGGTACTATAGGCAGAAAACTGGATTGCATTGAAAGTAAGTGGATCCTGGCCCTTTTCTCCTCTTAATCCCTTTCAAATGAACACAAAAGCAGGTGCAAAGTAAATCTAGTAATTTGCATTATTTTCATTAGGGATGTTATTGGTATTGATTTTTAGAAACTTAAAAAAAATGATTTTAGACTCTCAAGAAGTTGCAAAACTAATTTAGAAAGTTCATGTTTAACTTTTAACCAACTATTCCCACTGATAACATCTTACATAACAATAGTATAATATTATAACTGGAAAATTTACATTGGGTGCAATATTATTACTAATCCAAAGACTTATTTGGATTGCACCAGTTTTTTTTCATATAGTATTTAAACTTTTGGTATTGGCTTTTTTTTTTTTTTTTAAACTCAACATAATGGCTTTGAGATCCATGCAAATTGTTGCATGTATCAATTTCCTTCTTATTGGTGAGTAGTATTCCATTATAGGGGTGTACCACAGTTTGTTTACCCACTTACCTGTGGGTAAATTTAAAAAATTTATATTCTACAAACATTCAGCTTCTTTTCATTTAAATGATGAATTGATCAGTGTCCTTGCCAGAAAGGGAAGGCACATTCAGATGGAGTATTTGAGGACGGTTTAATAAAGAGACTATTTACAGTTGTGTTGTTAAAGTTAAGGGAATTCACAAGAGATGATGAATCATCCCAGAGAAGTTAATGCCCCTATGCCTGAAGAGGTAAGGAGAGGAATGGTTCCAGAATAAGAGAACATGTATATCATAAGATAGAGCTGCCTAAAGGGAGCCATGGCCTTCCAAAGAGGGATACAGGCAAACTGCAGCAATCCTACAGGAAGGTATTTGGGGAATGCATTCCTTGGCCTCACTCTGTTTCTGCTATCTGACCTACCATTGTCTTCCATTGGTTGAACCCAAGCAGAAGCCAGAGGACAAAGGAGCCTGTTGATGCAAACCTTAAAGGTTACTCTTCCAGGACTCAGAGCAGGGTTGATAAGGGTGGAGAGTGGATATGGAGGGGCAAATGAAAAACATCTCTAAGCTTTGAACTAGAGAAGCTTGGCAGCATCTAGGGGGGTTCATTATTGGAAGGACAGAACTGGGCACACAATAGATGTTCCAGTGAGTACTTGCTGTCTTTAATTTAATCATGGTCATTTTAAGGAGACTTTTAGATCCATTTGGAATGAAATTCCAGGTTAGTTAGATGGACCCTTGCTTTTTATTCCTATATGAGGTATATGTGCAGTGGTTTCCTTTTTTGTTTTCCACTCTGTATGATTTGTTTAGTTTTAATGTTTTTGATGTTTCCATTTCTCCATCAGACAAGCTCTAGTGGTGCAAAGGAAAATGACACTTAAACATAAACCTGTAGGTTTATCAAATATCTTGTACAGGCATCCTCTTGTCTTCTGGTCCCATCTTCCTGTGTTTTCTGATAATAGGCAAAATATCAAAACCATTCTTGGGTTTAATTTGAAGGAACACAAGCAAAGAATTGATGAAGTAATATTTAGTTTTTTCATTCATTGTATCGATGTGGCTTCAGAGATGAAAGTCTTCCCTGAAAAGACCTAAATGCTAAGACTGAGCCAGTCATGTGAAAATCTGACACTAGTGTAGAAGGTGGAAAAAACAGCAAGGGCGGTGGCCCTAACTTAGGTATGAACTTTGTGTTTTTGAGAAATTGAAAGGCAGCTATATGGAAGTTTGGCCAGGAGGGAGAGTGGTAAATGATGAGTCTCAGGGAGAGTCAGGGGCAAGATCATAGAAGACTTTGATTATGGTCAGAGGTTTTTAATTTATTCTTTTCAGTGAAAAACCACTGGAAGAGTTTAGGGAGGGAAATGGCTTAAGAGTCTGGCTTCTGGATAGAGAATGTATTGTAGGGCTGGTCATGAGGAAAAGAAAGAAAGAAACTAATTTTTACATGAGATAGGATGATGAGAGATGAGGACTAGGTGTGTAACAATGTAGATGGAGACAAGTGGATAGATTTGGGATATATTTGAAGGTAGAGCCAGAAGGATTTGCTAATAGATTAGATGTAAGGAGTAAGAGAAAGGAATTAAGAATGACTTGTAAGTTTTTAAGCTTGCTGTGTACCATGTTCTGATTTGGGGAAGTACTGGAAGAAGACTGAGAGGAGGATGGGGATAAAGAGTTCCTTTTTTTTTTTTTTTTTTTTTTTTGCCATGTTAAATTTGACCTGAAATATGGCCAAGTTGTTTGCATATGAGTTAAGAATGAATGCTTTTCTTGTAGCATACTATATTCGCTCACTTTTGATTTCTTTTTATCCTTTTTCAGCTTTGGAGGAATTTTTTACATCTCTTGTGAAGCAAGAAATGGTGAATATGCCCCGTGGGTTGTATCACTCTGCATTAAAAGGAGGTGCCCACTCAGACCAAGGAAAAACTGTAGCAGGAATCCCCAATTTTATATTGAAAATGTATGAAACAAACAAACAACCAGGATTGAAACCTGGCCTTGCAGGTGAGCATAATGAATAGTATCAAGGTATGTTCTAAATGTAATAATTTAACTTTCACTTCCAAGTGGGATGTAATAGGTCACAGAAGGACATTGCTGCCACTGACAACAACTCCTCATGTCTGGATAAATAACAAAAATTTTAACAGCACATTTTAAAAGGCATCAGCAAATGTAAAAGCAAACATGAATCGATGGACTGAAGTTTCAGAGTGGGGAAAATGTCTTAGAACTGTGATTTCTTTTCCTTGAGGACATTTATTGATTCTGTTTGTATACTAAAGGATTGGGCAGAGCCAAGGCCTTCAACAGAAGCCTGTTAGAGTAAAGAGAAACCAGGAGAGCTTATAGTAGTTGCATGGGGCTGGTGTGACTATTTAGAGATTTTTACCAAAAGACAATTGTTGAATTTTGAGTTCACACAGAAAGCGAAAGAGCTAGGTTGAAAGTTTCCTAAAGTTAAAGGAACCAAATGGAGAAGGGTCCTGACAACAAAGCATGCAAGAGATGAAAGCCCTGGAGGGAGTGGTAAATTGATACTGAAGATTTCCAGGTCTTTTCACCTGAGTGCACTTTTCTAATTCTGGCCACAGGTGGAGGCTGAAAATTCAGGATTGACCTTGACTGGAGCCTGGTTCAGGTTAGAAACCAACAGAGATCTTGGCATTTATGTGGCACTCAAGTGACAAAATTGGGAACTTTAGGGACCTCAAACATACAGCTTGTTTCTCTCTCAAGATATTTTCCAAATTTTGAAGCTCTGTGAGATGGGACACTAAAGAGCTTAGCTGAAAACCTCTGAAGGACAGACCTGCATCTCCCATAATCTTTTAGAATCAAGGATTCAAAGACCCATTAACTTCTCAATTGAAAATCTTGACAGAGTAGGGCATTCCCTAGGAACAGGAGTGAACCAGAGCTAGACTGAGACTTACCAAAACTGATCAAATCTAACTCAGCTCAATTGCTCTGCCTAGCAAAGGAGAGGAGAAACACCTCTCTATTAAAAGATAACATCATTTAGAGCAGGGACTCTTAACAAACGGTCCATGAGCTTGAATTTAAATAAATTAAAAAAAAAAAATTCTTGTGGGGACATGTGATATATTTTTTAAATAATACACAGTATAGTGTGGACTTAGTAAGGGGTCTGTGGTTTTCATCTGACTGGCAAAGGGGTCCATGGAACAAAAAAGGTTAAGAATAAGAACCCCTGATTTAGAGCTTCAGTAGTTCTTTCATATATTTGTCCAGCATACAATGAAAAAAATACTAGACATATGAAAAAGGAAGAACCCAGAAATTAAAGGAATATTTTTCATGAAGATAAAGATGTCACCCCAATAGGAAAATAACACAACTCTAATCAGGATACACCAAATATCCTAGCTTCAAGATACATAAAACAAAAATTAACAGTACTAACATAAGGAACAGGCAATATACACAGTGAGAAACTTTAAAACAACTTTTTTTTAAAGCTGGCAGAAAAAGCAAAAAACTCAGTAAGGTTTCAAAATACTTGAACACTATGGACAAACTTCACTTAATTGGCATATAGAACCTTGTACCTTTCAGTTATAGAATTCATATTCTTTTTAAATCCACATGGAAATTTTACCGAAATAATAAGGAAGCCATAAATTTTTTTTAATTTTTTTTATTTTAATTTTTTTTATTTATTCATTTATCCCCCCCTTGCTGCTTGTGCTCGCTGGGTCAGCTAACCACGCCGCGCGGGCGGGCTTGCCTTCACTAGGAGGTCCCGGGAACCGAACCCGGGGCCTCCCATATGGTAAACGGGAGCCCTACTGATTGAGCCACAGCCGCTTCCCTATAAATTTTAACAAATTTTAAACTATTAAAATCATTTAGGGTAGGTCTCCTAATTACAATGGGGATAAGCTAAAACTAAAAAGATAATTAGAAAATTTCCAGTAGCCAGAAAATTAAGAAATATATAAATAATCCATAGATCAAAGAAAAAATCAAAATGGAAATTAGAAATATTTTGGACTGAATCGTAATGAAGACAAGCCACACCAAAACTTGTGGGATGCAGATAAAATAGTGTTTAGAGGGAAACTTATACCTCTATGCATACATTAGAAAAGATGAAAAAAAAATTCATTATTTAAACCTCCATCTCAAGAAGCTTGGAAAAGAACAGCAAACCAAATTTAAAGTGTAAGGAAAACAATAATAAAGATAAGAATAGATATCAATGTAACAGAAAACATGTAAAATAAAGAAAATCACTAAAGCCAAAAGTTGATTCTTTGAAAAGTTTAATAAAAGTAATAAAGCCATTTTAAATCTGAACAACAAAATAGAGAAAACTCACATGATCTATATCAGGTGGGAAAATGAGACACCGCTACAAACCTGATAGCTTTCAAAAAGATAAAAGTATATTATGAAGATATTAGCCTTTAAATTTCATAATTTGGATTATATATACAAATTCTTCGAAATAAATTAGCAAAACAGAAGAGAAATTCAAAGTATTTGAATACTTTGATATCTGTTAAAGAAATTGAATATGTATTATAAATCTTCCCATATTGTACTGGAGGTCATAGCTAGTACAGTAAGCCAAGAAAAAGAAACAAAAGTCATAAGGATTAGGAAGATAAATGTAAGATAGTCATTATTTGCAGATGACATGATTGGGTACATAGAAAATCCAAAATAATCTAAAGACTGATTATTGGGATTGATAAATGAATTCACCAAGGTCACTGCCTACACTTAAAGGCCAATATATAAAAATCAATTTTATACTTTTACAAATAGAAAATTAAATTTAAAACCATAGCATTTATGATTTCATAAAAAACACCAAGTACCTAAAATAAATTTTGCAAAAGATGTATACAACCTTTTAACTTGAAAACTATAAATATTATTGAGATAAATTCAAGAAGTCCTAATAATGGAGTGATAAATTCAAGAAGTCCTAATGAATGGAGTGATATGCCATGTTCTTAGACTAGTAGACTCCATATTGTTAAAATGTTGAGTCTCCCAAATTAATATACTCAATCCAATCCCAATCAATATCTCAGAATTTTTGGAAATTGACAAGCTGATTCTAAAATTTATGAGGAAATACAGAAGGCCAAGAATAGCCAAGGTAGCCTTGAAGAACAACAACAAAGTAGGAGGTAAAAGAATTGGAAAAACACTTGAAGGAAAGAATATCCAAATGCCCAATAAACATATGAAAAGATAGTCAATTTCATTAGTCATCAGAGAAATGCAAATTGAGACCACAATAAGATACTATTATATACCCACCCAAATGGCTAAACTGAAAAAAGACAGAAAATTAAAGTATTGGTAAATATGTAGAAAACCAGAATTGCTGTTGAAAATGTTAGTATAACCACTTTGGAAAACTGTTTAGTACTGAACAAATTCATACCCTGTTATCCAGCAATTTCATTTGAAGGGATGATAAACCTACATGAAGTAACCAAGACAGTCATAACATATGTATATTCATATGAATGCAATGAATGTTCATAGTAGTACTATTTGAGAGGCCCTTGAAACTATCTGTGGCAGTTTGATATTATTTATGAATTCCAAAAATAGATATTGGCTTATGTTTGTACACTGGTCTGTTCCTCTGGGCATATTAGATTGTATTAGATTCAGAGGTTTCACCTTTACTTGATTAAATTAAGATTGCGGCTTTGATTCGGCCACATCAGTAGGACGTTGAGTCCCTGCCCCCTTGTTGGGCGGACACTAAGACAGAAAAAGGACACAGAAGAGAACTGAGTTTTTGAACACGAGCCCCCGGGAGAGAGCCAAGCTATTCACCCGATAGTTTGCAGCTGAAGAAACCAGAGCCTTGAATCTGAACCTGGGAAAGAGACGAGCTCTCCAGCCTACAGCTGAGATCAGAAGAAGCTGGGCCCACGGAGCCTTAAGAGGAAGAGGAAAGCTGAACCCTCGCAGACATTGCCCACCATCTTGCTTCAATACGTGGCAAATGACTTTGGATGAGAAAGTACCTCTTACGGTACCTTAAGTTGAACACTTTAAGGCCTTGTGACTGTACGCTTCTACCCCAAATAAATACCTTTATAAAAGCCAACAGAATTCTGGTACTTTGCATCAGCACCCCTTTGGCTGACTAATACACTATATAACTGTCTGTTGAAGTAGAATTGTACATACTGCGGTATATTCACATGATGAAATATTATTCATTGATGAGAATGAATATACTGCAATTGCCAATCACAATATGAATAATTCTTGTAACAATTATGTTGAGTTCAAGAAGCCAGATGCAAAAGAGTATATACAGTATGATTCTATTTATATAAAGTATAAAAGTAGATAAAATGGTTGTTAGAAATTAGGCTACACTTTAGGAGGTATGATTGGAAAGAGACATGAGGTAGAGATTTCGGGATGTTGGTAATGTTTTGTTTCTTGATCTGAGTGCTGGTTATACTTTGCTCATTTTGTGAAAATACATTGAGCTGTATGTGTATGATATGTGCACTTTCTCCCAATATATTATACTTAAGTAAAAGATGTTTAAAATTGTAATGATCTCTATATTTTGAATTATCTTGGTCGTTGAATATGTCTTCCCATTGGTTTAGAATTACCCAGGTAGGTTCCAAGACTATCCTAATCATCCTCCAACCCTTGGTTGCTGCCTTTGCTTTCAAATGACACTGAGGATTGAGTGGATCTAGAAGTTCAGTTGAGAACTTAGTTGACCAGAGTGGGAAGGGCAGGAAGAAGACTTATAGAAGGAGGAGGAAGGAAGAGAGGGAAGTGAGTTGTCTGAGTGCATCTTTGAGGTAAAAACTAAAGATTAATATGTCCACATATTCCTGTTTTAAATAAAAATGAATTGAAACTCCAGAAGTTTAACTGCTCACAAAATTTTAAATGAACATTTAAACCAGTCATGAAATGCAAATATGTTCATTATTTAAAGATTAATTATGTATTTATAAATAATAACTTGTAAACAAGAGATATTTTAAATATAGTAACTTTTATTATCTTTTCTTATAGAGCAATCAAATCATAATTTGCTTAGCACATTCTTTTCATTTCTAAATTTCCCTATCCAGTTTAATTAAATGTGGATTCTTAAGAATCTAAATAGTGAACTTTTTCCCATAAGAAATGTTTTTATAAGTTTCTTTTTTTTTTAAAGGTGGTATGTTATTTTGTTATGATGTTTCAACATACCAGAGTAAAGATGGCAAACCATTGAATCGCTTGATGGCCAGTAGAGGGCGAAGTTTCAAGCAGATATCACTTGCTCTTGTACATGAGGTAGGTACCTCCCTATTCTTTGCAACAGGCTATTTCTTTATATATGCTTTGGGAGTTCACTCCTTCATTTTGTATTTGTGAAATTTATTGTTTGCTGGAAAATATGGTCACCAAAAATGTAATTTTTCTTTTTTATCATGCTTTTAAAGGCAACCAAAATAGTTGATTCAACTGACAATTTTGATGTTTTTCTAAATAAAACTGGCATGCTTCCTCTGCTGTCTAATTATTAAGGAGTAATGTCTAGGAATTTGGTTAATTTTATCAATGTTTTAACTTTCATTGTTCTTAATAAATATCAATTTATCTTAAAGAACTAATATTGCCTATTTACTCCAATCCTTTCCAAGTTGTAGGGCACTCATTCTTGTATTTTGTGAGTGTTGGGAAATAACAGTGGAAAAGCATTTAGAAAAAAATCATTGACTTTGGTGTTTATTTTTCCTTTAAGCTTTTCCTTTAAAATAAGATTGTATAATATCCATTAGATGATTTGCATGAAACATGGTCATCACAGATTGTAGGAATGGCAGGGGAAAGAGGGAAATTTATATTTGTTGTTTTTAAATTGTATTAAACTTAGTTACTCATTCGGATGTATGTAAATTAAAATGCTCGAATTATATAATAACAAAACAAAATATTTCAGCGAAGAAGTTTGTTTTCTATCATTTATAATAGGTCATTTAACAGTTATAAATGAACATATTTGAATTGCAGAAATTTAATGGACTTGATATAAAAGTAGTTATCACTTCTAAAACATGTTTATATAAATTCTTATTTTGGTGCAAAATTAATAAATCTTGGTATCAGTAATTTGGTTTTATTATATTCTATATCACACCAATCGCCACCAGTTTAATAGCAAATACAGAGAGTTTTAAAAGACCTGTCTTTACACTATGCCACCCTCTTCCTTTCATATATTTAGTTAGAGTTGAAATTAAGCAAATACTTGGTTGAGAAACTTTTTTGTCTAATACAATGCCTTCATTCAACTAAAGAGGGAAAAAGGATCTGGGAGCAATGTGTCTATGAAAAGAAGAGTGGTTTTATTTCACAAAAGAAGGAAAAGCAGGTGATCTCTATATTGGTTTATCCCCTAGCATCTCTTAGTTGGCATGGAAAAGGGAGTGCTTTGATAGCTGTTTGTGTTCTTGAGCTGTGTTTTAGGTATTTGAAGGCTAACTAAAACAGAAAGCTTTAATGAAAAGCTATTATTAAAAAACTAACCATCAGGAAAGACTTAATGTGAAAGACAGCAGAAGACATCTGATAAATTGAGCTAATGGTATCAAAACTTTAAAGGTAGAAATGAAGTCATGACATTCAGATGTAGATGAACCTGGAGGACATTGTGTTGAGTGAAGCAAGCTGGACACAAAAGGACAAATACTGGATGATTGTGCTATTATGAACTAAATATATTATGTAAACTCATGGAATTAATAATTAGAATATAGGTCACCAAAAGATAGAATGAGGGTGGAGAATGGAAAGCTGATGATTAATCTGTACAGAATTGTTTAAAAGGTTGTTTGTAAATCTTTGGAAATGGTGAGAACACATCATGCTGTTGTTTGTGACTAGCAGAGCTATTATATGAGTATGACAGTGGTTGAAAGGGAAATCCTGAGGACATGTATATTACTAGAAGGAAAGCTAAAAAATGTAACATGGGACTGTCTAACATAGGGAAACCAATTTAAAAAGTGGGTGATATTGCATAGATAAGACTCTTTCTATAAAATATAAATACAAATAAACTAGAGAGAAGGAAACAGAATAGCAGCTATGTATGGCAGGGGAAGCATAGAGAGATTGAGAGGTGATGAGTTTTGTTAGTTTGGTTAGTTTTTATTTATTATTATTACTGGAATAATGAAAATGCTTTAAAAATTATTGAAATGATGAATGCACAACTATTTGATTATACCAAATACCATTGATTGTATATTTTGGATGGATTTATGCTTTATTAATATGTATCAATAAAATTGATTTGTTAAAAAAATTATGAGGTGAGAATAGAGAAATTCTATGGGGGTAAGATACTTGTTGCTTGTGTTGTAGAGGGCCTAGCAAATTTCAGAGAAGAGATTTTAGGAGTCAAGTGGAAGTCATATTGGAAAAAATTACCAAGTATATGGTAGGATTTCAGTTTGGATTCCATCTTCTGTTTACTATAGTATTCTATCTTCCATGTCCATTTGTAAAACTAGGCTAAGATAAGGAATGAACATATAATTTCTCAAAGGATGTGACAACAACTAATATTAATTTTAAGAGCTAGTTAACAATAACATTTGCAATAACAGCTAATAATTAGCTTAGGCATTTTTTTAAATTGTTAGACATATATTAGTTTATTTAATCTCTACATTAATGCTCTGAGTTAGGTACTATTATCACCACTTTATAATGAAGAAAGTTCTATGCTCAAGGTCCCAGAGCTTAGAAATTGAAACCAGACAGTCTGGTTCCAAAAACCTTGAACTTAAGTGCTATGCTATATGCTCCCACGTTAAGCACAGAATGATTTTTAGGTATCTTTGGATCCTTCCAAAATTAATCTAGAACCTCCTTATTCTTCTCCTTGCTTCTTGACTTTTTGTTGTTGTTGTTGTTATAGTCCATATGGTATTCTTTCAGAAGAAGTTTCTCCAAACTCTGTTCCCACCACTCCTCTGTTCAGTCTTTTTATTTTAGTCTTTCTTGAGAATTTCACACATTCACAAAAACAAAAAGAACAATATAATAGATCTCCATCTATCCATCATCCAGCTTTAACAATTATCAAAACTTTGCTTGTGGGAAACAGATGTGACTCAAGCTATTGGGCTCCCGTCTACCATATAGGAGGTCCAGAGTTTGATTCCCTGGACCTTCTGGTGAAAGGCAGGCTGGCCTGCATGGCCAGCTGGCCCGAGGAGAGAGCTGGCCCACGCAGAATGCTAGTCCATGCAGGAGTGCTGGCCCGCGCAGGAGTGCTGGCCCACACAGAGAGCTGGCGCAGCAAGATGATGCAACAGAAAGAGACACAAAGGAGAGACAATAAGAGGTGCAGCAGACCAGGGAGCTGAGGTGGCACAAGATATTGAGCACCTCTCCCACCCCCGAAGTTCCCAGGATTAGTTTCCAGTGTTGCCTAAAGAAAAGACAAGCAGACACAGAAGAAGACACAGTGAATGGACAAAGAGAGCAGACAGAGTGAATGCAAAACAACGAGGGGTGGGGAGAAATAAATAAATCTTAAAAAAAAAAAAAAATTTGCTTGTTAATCTTTGACTCATCTTTCTTTTTCTGGAATATTATAAAATAAAGTCCATATATCATACAATTTCATCTTATCTATCAGATAAGCACTTTTAAAAGCATTAACTTATGCCATTTTTATAGCTAACAAAAATTAATGTTTTTAAGTGTCAGGCTTATTGAGGTATAATTTACATACAATATAATTCACTCTTTTTAGGTGTGAAGTATTATTAAGTTTGACAAATATATACAGTTGTATAACAACCACCATGATCAATTTATAGAATATTTATATCACTCTAAAAGTTCCTTTGTACCCCTTTGTATCTACCTCTCCCCCACCCCCCAGTTCCTTGCAGCTGCTGATAGGATTTCTGCCTTTAAAATTCTGCCCTTTTCAGAATGTTATATAAATGGAATCACAGTATGGAACATTTTGTGTCCAGCTTTTTTAACTTAGCATATTGCTTTTCAGATTTATCTGTGTTGTTGCATATATCAATAATTCATTCCTTTTTATTGCTAAGTAGTATTCCATTGTTTGTCAGTACCCAATTTGTTGTTTATTAATTCACCAGTTGGTGAACCTTTGGGCTGTTTCTAGTTTGGGATAATTATGAATAAAGCTGTTATAAATATTTCTAACATAGTTCTATGTATGGACAGAGGTTTTCATTTCTTTTTAGTAAATAAGTATCCAGGAGTGGGATTGCTAGGTAATATGGAAGTTCATATTTAAAGTTATAAGAAACTGCCACACTGTTTTCCTACGTGGCTGTCCCATTTTGAATGCCCAGCAGCTATATATGAGAATTCCAGTTTCTCTACCTCCTTACTGGTGCTTGGTATGGTCAAATTTTAAAATTTTAGCCATATTAATAGGTAGGTACTAGTTTTTTTGTGTGGTATAATTTGCATTTTCCTTAATAATTAACGATGTTGCGCATCTTCTCACGTGCTTATTTGCCTTCCAATCTTTTCTTCCATGAAGTGTCTGTTCTGATCTGTTGTGCATTTATTTACTGAGTTTTTGTTGTTTGTTATTTTGTTTTCAAAAGAGAGTTCTTTATATTATTCTGAAGAAATATATATTCTGAGAAACATGTTTTGCAAATATTTTCCCCAGTCGGTAACTTGTCTATTCATTTTCTAAACAGTGTTTTAGAAGAGTGTTTTTGTAATACTGAAAAATTCCAGTTTACCAAGTTTTTCTTTTATAGTTCTTGCCTGTTGTCTAACCTGAGGTCACAAAGATTTTGTTTCCCCTTTTTTTCCTGTTTTTTTTTCTTATTTCTTTTTAAAATGGAGATTTAATTTACATACCATAGAATTCATCCTTTTAAAATGGAGTCAATGGTTTTTAGTATATTCAGAGTTGTGCAGCCATCACCACAATAAATTTTAGAACATTTTTATTAACTCCCAAAAGAAACCTTATACCCATTAGCAGTCACTCCCCAGTCCGTCTTTCCCTTCAGCCCTAGGCAACTGTTAATCTAGTTTTCATCTCTAAAGATTTTCTTATTAATATGTAGAAATTTTTTATAAATGCAATCATATAATATAGGCCTTTTGTGTCCTGCTTCTTTCACTTAGCATGATGTCTTCAAGGCTCATCCATGTCTTAGCATCTATCAGTACTTCATTCCTTTTTATGGCTTAATAATATTCCATTGTATGGATATACCACATTTGTTTATCCATTTATCAGTCAATGGATTTCCTATGTTTTCTTATTGAAGTTTTATAGTTTAAGATTTTACATGTTGGCCTCCAATCCATTTATAATTTTTCTTTAAGATAAGAATTATATTAGTTGAAAATATTCTCCTTTCTTCACTGAATTACCCGGGAATTTTTGTCAAAAATAATTTGCGTATGTATTTATGGGTCTATTTCTGAATTTAATTATTTCATTCATCTGTCCTTATGCCAAACCACACAATGTTGAGTATATCACTTTATAATAAATCTTGAAATCAAGTACTATGAGTCCTCCACTTTGTTCTTTTTTTTTTCAGTGAAAATTTGGCTATTCTAAGCCATTTGCTTTTCCATAAAATTTTAAATCAGCTTTGACAAGCTACCAAAAAAACAAAAAGCCCTCCTACAGTTTTGATTGGAATTGCATTAAATCTATAGGTCAGTTTGGGGAAGTACTGGCATCTTAGGAATTTTGAGTCTTTTGACCCATGAGCAAGGTATGTATTTCTCCATTTATTTAGACTTTCTTCGGCTTTTCTCATCAAATACAGATCTTTGTTCTTCTTATATTACAGATCTTGTACATATTTTGTTATATTTCATAAGTATTTTATATCTAAGTATTTTGATGCTATTTTAATTAGACTGGGTTTTTAAAAATTTTCAATTGTTTACTAATATATAAACATACAATTGATGTTTTTCTATAACCTTTCAAAACTTATTTTAACCTTTCAAAACTTATTTATTTGTTGTATATATGTTTTTTGTAGATTTTCTCTGGATTTCATTGTAATGTTGTATAAGAATAAAGTTCGTTTTAATTTTTCCTATCTGATCTGTATGCTTTCATATCTTTTCTTGCCTCATTGCTCTAACACCTCCAGTACAATGTCAAATAAGAGTGGTAAAAGCAGTTGTTCTTGTCCTGTTCATAGTCTTGAGGGAAAGCATTCAGCATTTCATTATTAAGTATGATATTAGTGTAGGTTTTTTTTGTACATTCTGTTTAGTTTGCTAAAAGCTACTAGGAGCAATAAACCAGAAATGGGTTGGCTTTTACAATGGGAATTTACTAGGTTAAAAAGCTTACTGTTCTGGGGAGCAGATGTGGCTCGAGCAGCTGAGTGCCCACCTCCCACATTGGAGGTCCTGGTTCCTGGTGCCTCCTGAAAGAACAAAAACAAACAATGAAGACAAGAAAACCAACTCAGGGAAGCCCATGTGGCTCAGTGGCTGAGTACCAGATTCCCACATATGAGGTCCTGGGTTCAATCCCTGGTTCCCAGTACCTTTAAAAAAAAAAAAAAAATGCTTACTGTTCTGAGGCCATGAAAGTGTCCA
This sequence comes from Tolypeutes matacus, assembly GCA_026826555.1. NCBI lineage: Eukaryota > Metazoa > Chordata > Mammalia > Cingulata > Chlamyphoridae > Tolypeutes > Tolypeutes matacus. The sequence goes on along the minus strand of JAKSZT010053764.1, from coordinate 327,926 downwards.
AATCAAGGCATCATCAGGAGATCCTTTTCTGTGAGCTCCAGCTGTGGCTGATGAGGTACATGGCAGGGCACAAATGCAGTGTCTGCTTGCCTCTCTATCCTCCAGGGCCTTCTCTCTCAGCTTCTGGGTTCCTCTCTGTCTCTGTGGCCTTCTTTCTGTGCCTGTGGCTTTTTATTCCTACATTTATAAAGGACTCCAGTAAGAGGATTAAGACCCACCCTGTGTCATGCCCTACTGAAGTAGTCTAATCAAAAGGAAGTACCCTAACTGAATCTAATCAAAAGCTCCCATCTATAATAGGTTTACATGAACAGGAATGGATTAATTTTGAGAACAGGATTTTCTGGAATCCACTCAGCTTCTAACTGTCACAATATCCTTTATCAGGCTGAGAAAGTTCCATTTCATTTCTAAATTGCTGAGCGTTTTTATCATAAATGGATGTTGACTTTTGTAAAATACTTTTCCTGTTTCTTCTGAAAGGATTATATGTTTTTTTATAGTTTGTTCATGTGATGAATTATATTGATATATATTTTTTAACGTTGAACCAATCCTATGAATATTCCTGAGATAAACTCCACTTGGTCATGATGCATTATCCTTTTTTTATATTGCTAGATTTTGTTTGCTTACATGTTGTTAAATATTTTTGCATTTATGCTCATGAGGTATTGTTTTGTAGTTTTCTTGTAACATCTATGTCTAGCTCTATTATTAGCCTAATGCTGTCCAAATAAAGTAAATTGGCTTAAGTTCCCTTCTCTTCCATTTTTTGGAAGAGTTTGTCTGAAATTGGGATTATTTTTTACTTAATAATATGGTAGATTTTCCGGTGAAACCATCTGGCCCTGGAGTTTTCATTATAGGAGTATTTGTAACTTAATTCAATTTATAAAAGACTAATTACATTATCTATTATCTATTCATCCATTTATCTATACATCCATCCTCTATCTATCCCTACTCATCCTAAGGGGGGAATCTGAGTGCCACAGGAAAGCATCTATGACAGTTAGCATCTCTCTCCTTCATTTAAAGGGTAAACTCCATGAAATCAGGAAGTTTGTTTTATATACATGTAGCTCCAGTGCCTGGTATGCCTGCACATACTAGGCACTTGATAATTATTTGTTGAATTAATGATTTTAATCTTCTTGAAACTGTGTTTCTTATAATCAATATGTACATTTAATAGGAATATTGTTACTGATGTTGAATTAAGTAATTGATGGGGTCTTACTTAGAGATGAGTTATTATTGTCCTTTGAACAAACCCCTATGTACTATTTTGTGTTGTTATTCATTTAAATGTTTTAGTGGGTTGAATTGTGGCCTCCAACAACCCTATGAATATGACCTTACTTGGAAAATGGGTCTCTGCATATGTAATTAAGTGTTTTGAGAGGCGATTATTATTGATTAGCATAAGCTGTAAGTTCAATGACAAGTATCCTTGTGAGGGCTCTGTGAAGACATTCAGAGCAGAAGATGATGTGAAGATGGAGGCAGAGTTTGGAGTGATGCATCTACAAGCCAATTGTTTAGCCCTCCCTTTCCCCAAAGATGACATACCTCTATAGGATATTCTGTAGGCTTCACAATGTCCACAACAATTAGAGGCGGGTAAGTGAGTGAATGGTGGAAGAAATTTGTTTTGAATTTACAAGTGCTCTGCTCCTTATATATTTTTTTACTTTTTCTTTTGAAAGACTTTAAAACATACAGAACAGGTACAAAATTAATGCAACCTTATACAGAGAACTTCAGTATATGACCCCCTCTCTCCAGAGATCCAGATCTACCGATTTTAGCATGTCACATTTTCCATTTCATTCTATCTATTCATCCATCTATCTGTCTCTCTGTCAGTCCATTTACTAAACACTGGAGTATAGGCTGTATTCATCATGCTCCCTGAACACTTAATACGCCATATACTTCTCCCAAGAGCAAAGATATTTACTTGTGTAACCACCTTAAGTACAGTTATCAAGTTCAAGAAATATAATATTGATATAAAGTTTGTAGTCCATATTCCAATTTTTCCATATGTCTCAATAATGTCCTTTTGAGCCTTTTCTCCTCCCTTGCTAGATTCCATCCAGGATCATATTTTGCATTTAATTGTCATTGTCTCTTAGTTGCTCTTTTTTTTTTTTTTAATTTAAATTGTGGGAACATATCTACAACATAAACTTTCCTATCTCAACCACTACCAAGGATACCATTCGTTGGTATTCATCACGTTCATCACCTTTTTTTACTAAAACTTTCCCCTCTCCCCAAACTGAAACTCTACATCATTTATGCATTAACTACCCATTCCTCTTTGTCCTACCCCTTGCAGCCTTTACTCTAATTTCTGTTTCTATGAGTTTGTGTATTCTCCAATATTTTCTTTGTAGTTACCATGGGGCTTAAATTTAATGTCCTAAATCTATGACAATCTCGTTTACTTTGATACCAATTTAACTTCAATAATATACTCAAACTATGTCCCTGCACTCCTCCATCCCCCCCACCTTTGTCTAGTTCTTGTCACATTACTTGTTTATACATTATAAGACCAAACTCACTGATTTTTCAGGCCATTTTATGTGTTTGCCTTTTAGATCATGTAGGAAGTAAAAAGTGGAGTTACAAACCAAACATACAATAGTTTTGGTATTTAAATTTGTGCATGTTGTTATTCTCACTGAAGATCTTTATTTCTTCATGCGTCTTTGAACTATGGTCTGTTGTCCATTCCTTTCAACCCACAAGACTCTTTAATATCTCTCATAGGGCTGTTCTAGTGGTGACAAAGACCCTCAACTTTGGTTTGTCTGGGAATCTCTTAATCTCTAATCTCTTCCTCATTTTTGAAAGACAGTTTTGCTGGTTCTCCCATGTGCCTTTCAGAATTCTGAATTTAACTTTGGCATTCAACAGTTTGATTATAATATACTTCTTCTTTTTTTTTTTTAATTTAAATTTTTAAAAAATTTAAATTAAAATTTTAATTTAAAATTTAATTTAATTTAATTTAATTGGTGGGAGTCTATTTGGGTTTATCTTCTTTAGAGTTGGTTGAGTCTTTTGTATATATTTATGTCTTCTGTTAAATTTTGGAAGTTTTCAGCTATTATTTCTTTGAATATTCTCTGCCCCGTTCTCTGTTCACCTTCTGGGATTCTTGCAATGAGTACTTTGGCATGCTTGATAGTATCCCACAGCTTCCTCAGGTTCTGTTCTCTTTTCTTCATTCTTTTTCTTTCTGCTCCTCAGACGGGATGATTTCAATTATCTTCAAATTCTCTGAGTCTTTCTTCTATCAGCTCCAACCTGCTATTGAATGCCTCTATGAGATTTTTAATTTATTATGGTCTTTAGCTCTGTTTGGTTCCTTTTCATAATCTATTGATATTCACCTTTTGTCCATCTGCCATTTTCCTGATTTCCTTTATTTCCTTGTCTGTGTTTTCCTTTGGTTCTTTTAGCATATTTAGAGCTCTTTTTTTTTTTTTTTTTTTTTTTTTTAAGTCTTTGTTAGGTATGTCTCTGGTCTGGTTCTCCTCATTGATAGTTTCTAATACCATAATCTTCTCCTTTGCCTGGGCCATCAACTCCTGTTGTATGTTTTTAGACCTTTATATGTTTTTTAACCTTTTGCTGAAACCTGGATGTTGTGGTATTTAAGCTTTTATCCAGGTTGTTTCAGGTTGTTTTATGTTTTTAGAGAGCTTTCCTTGAATGCCAGGAACTTGAAAAAAAAAAAAAAGGAAAATTAAAACAAGAACTCCTTTCATAATCCTTGCAGATTGGCCTGTGCAAGTGCTCTCCTTCAGGGCTTATCCATATGATGAGTTTAGAGAATAGCTCCAGGCCAAGGCATAGGACTTCCCTGATCCATTCTGGGCATGCCCAGGTGGCCTGGACAGTTCCCCCATTTATGTGGTTCCCAATGATCCTTCTTCCCCAGGAAAGTTTCTTCATGTTCCTGGGCCCTGAATTGTATGTCCTACAGCCAACAATCCTTTGTCCCAGGCAGCATGACCTCACTGCTCTCCCATGGTGTTCTGTAGGAGAGTTCTGTGAACTGCCTTGTATATGCAGGGCAAGTTCTGTGACAGCAAGCCCTCAGGCCACCACTTGACAGATTGGGCCAGCCATACAAGCTCCCAGTATACACGACATTATTACTGTGCTCCCTCTGTAACCAGGACTTCAGAGTCATGCTAAGAGTGTGGGTTGGCTCTGTGCCAAGCTGCTTTGGGATAGGGGAGGGGCCAGCCTGGATCCCAGGTATCCTACCACTTTTTAAAATTTTTAATAATTAAAAAAAAATTTTTAAGAGATACTTAGATCACATAAATGTTACACAAAAAATATAGAGATTCCCATATGCCCCACTCCCCACACCTCCCACACCCTCCCACATAAACAACATCCTTCATTAGTGTGGCACATTCATTGCAATTGACCTACCACTTTTTTTTTTTTTACAATTTAGATGATACAGTTAAATAATTTTGATGATATTTACCATGACCTGTGTCCATTACTGTAAGGTAATGAAAAACCTTCCCCATGACCACCAAACACCCCATTAGATCTTGACTGTTCCCTTCCCCCCAGCTCCCCAGGGCCCATGATACCACCCTCTCCACTTTTAATGGTCCTTTTTCTTGATTCAGCACTTGCCCTATTCCTGCAGTCCTTCAACTGTTTTCTGGAGCTTTGAGAAAGATCTTTCTGCTAGTTCTTGCTGGTTGTTAAAGCTTCTGTGAACCAGTTTTAAAATATGAGAAAACATTTTACCTATCAAATTGGCAAGGGTTTAGTGACAGTGTACAGTGTTGGAGAGAAGAGTGAGGGGACAATAATCTCAAATCTCCTGGTAGGCGTGGAAATGGGTATCACCTTACTTGAGATCAATTTTATAGCTCTATCGAGAGGCTCAATGCATATTTATAATCTTTGACCCAGTAATTCTAATTTCAGGAATTGATGTTCATGACATAATTGAACAAAGATATGTGTGTATATATTTATGTATTCATACAGTATTGTCTATAATAATAAAATATTCAAAATAAACTTGAAAAAAAAAAAAAAAAGCTTCTGTGAAGGGACCCTGAACCTTCTTACTCTCCATCTTGATTGGCCTGGGGCCCATTCTTTTTATATTTTGATCTAATATTTGTTGATACTTCTCAAGAACTACATGTTAGTTAAATCAGGTAATTTTCAATGCCTTGGAGAACTAGCTATTTAATGAAATCTGTGATGAATTATTTTAGAAAGTGTTATAGCCCCTTCTTTTTTAAACTTTTTTTTTCATTGATTTTTTTTTTCCCTAAGGGAAGCTCCCCCTAAATGTTACTTTTGGAAGACTCACTGATCAAAGTCTGATTTGATGTTTGGTCTGATATACTAGTTCTGCTTAATTGCTATCCTGTTTAGGTTTCTCTAAAACTGACTCTCTTTCTTTGCTCCTTTGAACAGGGGTTGGCTAGGGGTCATTTCAGATCTACTAGGGCTTCTCCAATCTCAAGTGACTGTCCTCTTCTGCTGTGATTTATAGTTACTTCTTCTCATCTTGAGATTAACTTGGTTCCTGTTGATGAGGAAGCTGAAAGTGAATGACAGTTTCCTTCCCTCAAATTTGCTACCTGTCCCGCCATCCTTTGGCATTTCTAACTCTTTCATGGCACTCTCACCTAATTGGATGATGCTGATTTGTCCCTGAATGAGAATGGCAGTCTTGCTTCATTATTTCCTGCATCTCTGGGCACATGCAAATTTTTCTGATCCTGCCACTGCTACTCAACCATATTTCTGCTTCAGCATTAGTTCATGAGCACTTTTTTTCATTTTTATTTGTTCAAATCTTTTCCAGTTTATTGACTCTGAATGAAATCTCTGGTTCTACTTTATTTTTTTAAGTGAACATCATTTTATTCTTTTTGCCTTATATCTTAATTTTATTTTTTTTCCTGCCTTAAAAATTTTTTTCCTCAGTGTATGTGATATAGTCCATCATTTGAAACATCAGAAGCATATTTATCTTTTCCTTTCAGTTCCTTTTTTATTTTAAAAACATATTTCTTATGAAAAACCTGGAATAGTATTAGTAATTGTGTAATGTGAAACAATTAGATAAAAATTCTGAACACTAATGGAAAAAAAGTGCTATCTGTACTTATTACACATTCTCTCTAGAAAACATTGTGAAAAGTATGGTTTGCTATATTTTAGATACTCTGTAATTACCATGTGATGTAAGTTGTTATGGTAACTGTTCCCCCTCCTATTAAATAACAGAGTAAATGGTTGCTTGAGATGTGGTTGAATTGTCAGCTTTCAAGCTGTTATTCTGATGGCAAAGGGGAGGGAGGTGGGGGAGACAGAGAGAGGGAGGGAGAACAAGACAGAGAGAGAGTTTTAAATGTCCAGAAAGCACCTACCAAGAGATGAGTGTCATTTTACTTTAAAAATGTGTCGTACACACAGGAAAAACAACATTTTTATTAGCAGAATATTGAAGCCTGTTATTTCTTATGTATAAACAATAGGACATTGAGTGGCTTTTGGGGCCTCAAAAACTAAATACAAATGGTTTTCCTTCTGGGAATGTGGAAGAATATAGAGGCTCAGTATTCTTTTGTGTGTCTGTGTAGCAACTGAAGTTAAATACTTTTATTCTTCTGATAATTATATGTACATCTGGGCTGCATGAAAATGCCTTATTTTATGAGATTGGGATTTAAAAATTAATAGCAAATATTTAATTTACCTGTCAGTTTTTACATTACTTAAGTTCATTTCCTCTTCAGTTTTTCTTTTAAATCCCAAATGACCCTTTTCTTATTTATTGTTGCTTTCTGCCTACATTATATCCCTTTACTTGAAAACAACTTCACCAAAATTTTTTCGTACTTGATTATTATATAATTTAGTGAAGGACCATTAAAATCGGTATTTTCTTGTAAATGGAAAAAATGGGTATGTAAGATCACACAAAGAAGCAAAAAGCATTACCTAATTTCTGGGCACTGTATTCTGAACAGTCTATTAACTAATGGCCAGGTAGTTCCTTATGGTAAAGCATGTATCAGTGGTTTAAAATTTTGCTTTGTTGCTCACTGTATTTTTATCTGGAATTAAACCCTTCCTAACCAGAACATTTCAGACATGCTTTTATAAAATTTCAAATAACTGTCCTCAACAACTTGTGTTTGCATTTACCTGTTTTTATTTAAAAACTTTTCTAACATTGTATTTCAGAATGTTTGAAAAGTTGAACATCACAATTTTCTGTGATTACTTACTTGCTTATGACATTATGGTTTTCACATGGCAAGAATTTGTCTAAAAGTGATAGCTGCACACTTCATTCAGTTAAACTCAGCAGGTACTTAATTGAACACTTATGTGCAAGGCACCATGATAGGTACCATGGGATGGATTCTGGGATGAATAAACATGATCTCTGCCTTTAGGACTGTATGAGATTCAGGGTCATACACAAATAATATAAGAGAGGTTCTATTGAGTATAACAGAAGGGGCACATAATTTGCTGGAAGTACAGAGGGATTAGAAATTATTTCAGTAATACAACTGAGAGGCAGAAATGTCAGAGGTAACAGTGAGTGCAAAGGTCCTGAACAGTATAGGAGAGGTTTGGGAATTGGTTTATAACCCATTTCCGCCAGAATACAGGTTAAATGAAAGAGAAGAGAAGGAAATCAAGTGGCAAAAATTGGTTGAGGATCTTGGCCAGCAGAGTTCTTACAAGAGAACAAATTATTTCTGAAAGCAAATAGTACACTTTTGATTCCAAAAGATGTTGAACATTGTACAAAAGAGTTTGGACTTAATTTCTTTAATGTACCATTAAAGGATTTTGAAAAGCAGTTCTGAGTTAATATAATAGTGTCAGCAGCATTTAAAGGATGAGTTAGAAGGAGGAAAGATTTTAAGCTGTTAGGAGATCAGGTCATCTTCTAGTAATCAAGGCACGGATTAGGACTAAACCGTTGAGGAAGAAAGTAGGGACAAGTATAATAAACATTTCAGAAGTGGACTTGGCAAGGGAGAAAGTCAGGATAAATAGAAAGTTTCAAACCTGAGTGGATGGGATATTAGTAGTTAATATTGATAGAAATAGGCAAGATAAGCGACGGTATGGTTTTGAATGTTGATGACAAAAAATACAGAGTGTAATAGGAGATAGAAGGCAAGAGATTGAGAAGTACATATTCTAAAAGCCATGATTTTAAACTACATGTTTAATTTTATTTTTATTGGGAAATAATTTATATATAGAAAATTTCTCTCCCTTTAGTGTATAGTTCTATGAATTTTGACTACCACAGTCAAGATATAGAGCAGTTCTATCACTTTTAAAAATTCCCTCATACTCCTTTGGAGTCAACCCCTTCCCCTGTCCCTATCCCTGGCAACCACTTGTTTCTTTCCTGGCAACTACTGCTTTCTTTTCTGTCCTTATAGTTAAAAATGTGTTTTAAAGAGTTCTAGGGACCACCACAATGTGGGTGTTGGTTGACCAAGTGGGCTGGACTTTAAGCCCCCAGTCCTTGCCCTCACTTCATCTAGATAAATTTTGCTTCTGTGTTTTCCATTTTATATGTTGGCATTTTATTTAACATTGTATATGAGGTGGGATGGAGGATGATAGGAAGAATTCCTTAGCTCAGTGTTTGAAAACCATTATTCTGCAATGTTACTGCTATGAACCTGTCTGAGACACCATCACCTCTTATCTGGTGTGATGGTAAAGTTCATGTGTCACCTTGACTAGATTGTGGTGTCAGTTGTTTGGTCAAGCAAACTCTGGCCTGATTGTTATTGTGAGGGCATTTTTGTAGATTTAATTTAATTGATTGCATTTTTGGCTGATTACGTCTGTAATCAACAAAGGAGATGCCTTCAGCAATGAGAGAAGTCTCATCAATTAGGTGAAGGCCTTAAAGGAACAACTGATGTTTTCAGCAGTCAGAAAGAATTTCCATCTCTACTTCAGCCAGCCAGCTTTCCTGGGGAATTCATTGAAATCTTTATCAGATTTCCCAGCTTGCTGTCTACCCTACCAAAGTAGGATTTGCCATCCCCAAAGCCACATGAACCAATTTCTATAATAAATCTCTTAATATTAAACACACACACACACACACACACATATCCTGCTGATTCTGTTTCTCAGGAGAAAACTGACTAATACACTTGGGTTATTGCAGTAGCTTCTGAGTAGGTCTCCCTGCTTTGACCTTTGCCCTCTACAGTCTATTCTTAGCATAGAGTGATTCTTTGACAATTTAAATTAGATCATGTCATTCTTCTTAAATCTTGTAATGGCTCCCCTTTTATAAGAGTAAAAGCAAGTCCTGAAAAGAAACCTAGAAGGCCCTGCATTATCGAGGTCCCTGTTTATTCTCTGATCTTCTCTCTTTGCACTCTCCCTTTGCTCACTTTGTTCTAGTTACACTGGCCTTTCTTTTCCTCAAACATGTCAGCATGCACCCACCTTAGGACCTTCAACTTACATTGGTTTTAATATCTTCACCTCTTTCAAGTGTTTGGGCAACTTCACATTCTCAATGAGGTCTATCCTGACCACCCTATTTAACCCTCATCCCTTTACATTCTTACTCTTCTTGCCCTGACCTTGCTCTACTTTTCTTTTTCATGGCACTTATCACCTTCTAACATACTGTATAAGTTAACTATTTATTTTCTATATGCCAAAGAACCTAGGCCGGGTCTGGAAAATAGTAAAAGCTCAATAAGTAAATTTTGAATAAAGAGTGAATAAATTTATAACAGAATTCTAAAGAGAGGATAAAGAAGGCTACTAACTTTGTTCTTTAGGAAGAAAAATGATAACTAATGGGTTAGTATGAATAAAGAATTAGTATTGGAATGCCCACTGTAAATTTGAGGGAGAGGGAAAATGGGCACAATAACTGATCTATAAGCTGATCTTTTAAGAAGTTTGGTGTTGGCAGACTTAAGAGAGCTGAGTTTGTGAAATGCAGAAAGGGTTATTGGGCTTGGAGTAGACTCTAACATATCTGGGTGCCAAAGCCAGCAGAGTTGGGGTGTTGAGAGAGCCAAGAGAAGGAAGTTATTTCTGGCAGAACAAGATTCCTTAGGTTTTGTGAGGAAGAGTCAACGGCCCTTTTGCAGGCCTGAGTGATGAACCTGGTTGTGGTTGTTTGAAGCTGTATGTACCCCAGAAAAACATATTCTTAAATCTAATCCATTCCTGTGAGTGTGAACCCATTGTAAATAGGACCTTTTGATGAGGTTACTTCAGGCAAAGTTTGTCCCACCTCAATCAGGATGGGTCTTAATCTTTTCACTGGAGTCCTTTATAAGAGAATAATAAGACAGAGATAGAAAGTCACAGAAACAAGAAACTGAAAGCAACAAAACCTGGAAGAGAAAGGAGAGACCAGCACACATCACCATGTGCCTTGCCATGTGACAGAGGAGCCAAGGATCACTGGCAGCCAGTCTTTGGGGAGAAAGTATCACCTTGATGATGCTTTGATTTGGATATTTTCCTGACCTCAAAACCATGAGGAAGTAAATTCCTATTGCTTAACCTGACCCATTTCATGGTATTGCTTTGAGCAGTCTGGGAAACTAAAACACAGGAAGAATTGTTCTTTTTTCAGAGGCAGGAGGTAAGATTAGGTGAAAATGAAGGCAGATTTGAGGTCTTGAAGGAAAATGTCAGTAGGTATGTGTTTATTTTCTGGGGCAGGGAAAAGAGCACTGGCTGGCAAGTCAAGAGATGTGGCTTCTGTCCTTTATGCTGCTCTGTGTGTTATTAGGACTGTTAACAAAGTTGAGCATGCCTCAGGACATTGAAGTAGGTGGTTGCTAAGGTATCTTCAAACTCTATTTAGTGATTCCTTTTTTTTTATTATTATTAGAGTTTTATTTATTTGGCCAACAGGAATTAATTTCATAGTTTTGCCTAGAAATATAGGTTGTAGAATTGTTCCTAGTGAATCTCAACATTTTTGTGTTTGTGACATATTTGTAAACCTTTAGAATTCTAGGTTGTGTACTTCAAGGGATTAAAAGACAACAACAAAAAACAAGCCAGTGGTATTGTAAATCAGTAGCGTTTACAGTGCGCTGTCACCACCACAGGGTAACAGGTTTCACAAGTGTCTTTAAAGGTATTCATAGTTATCCTTGTATTCCTTGGTAGAATGTGGAGATACTGCTTGAGGTCTACTGTTCACTGCCCTAGTTAGGCCTTTATATACTTACCAGACAAAGTACTTGCATATTTCCCTGAATATGGTCTCTTCCTTAAACTCATACATAATATTTTGTTCTACTTACAACTTTTTACTCATAGAAACTCTTACTCCTCCCTAAATCATAGGACCTGCTCAGCTCAACAGTCTATCAGTTTAGCTGTCATTGCAAGAATATATGTATTTAGTTATAGAAAAAAATAAATTTCACAAATTCGTTACAACTTGGTAGCACAGTGGTAGAGAACACTGTTCTACTCTGCTACTTCATGATTCAAAATTGTTTTTTATTGGGTTTCCTTTAAAGGCTTCTCATAAGCAAAACAAACTATTCATAATTTTCCATACTTTATAAATGTTAATTGAATTGTATTTTTCAACCAAAAAACAGTAAGCTAAATTATAGGCAATATGAGTGACTATATGCTAAATTAAAATAACATCCTAAAATGTGTTTTGGTTAAAAATGCCCAGGGGAGTTTCTTCAGCAAGTGACACGACTGGAGCATAAGGATCCACAATCTTCAAGCTGTTTCCTTAAGTCTTTCTTCATTAAGGGCAAGACCAAGAGTGCATTTTTAAAGAGATTTATTCACTGCTAACTCCATAGAACAATAAGACTAGGGTATAATCCCATAAAACATGGGAGTTCAGGCTGGCATCTAGACTGAAATTTCTATTGCCTCCTTGCACCAATCTTTAAATGTAGCTGGGGAGCTGGTGTAGCTCAGTGGTTGAGCGCCTGCCTCACATGTACATGAGATCAGGTTCAATCCCTGGTATCGCCTAAAACAAATTTTTTTAAATTAAAAAAAAAAATAAATTGGAGTGGGGCAAGATGGCATCGGTTTGGGAGGGCATTCACTAACTCATTCTCAGAGGATGGCCGACTGGGGACAGGATCCTGCCTGAAGGGTCTGTGCTGGGGGCGCATGGAGCAAGAACCTTGGGGACTTCAATCTGGAGGGAGCTGGATGGCGAGGTGGATTGCTCAGGAAAGATTTGTGTTGCTAGCTTGTCTCTTCTTTGCTGTGCTTCTTTTTCCATGATATCCCATTCTCTGTGTATATTGATTTTGTCTCCCAATGCTATCTCTTTTCTTTCCTTCATCTTTCTGACTTCTGCTTTCTGTTGTGGTTCTTACATACCACCTTTTTTCATTAGCCCACAACTTAAGGGTGTCAATTTCTATTCTATCTATTCTATTTTCTTCTTTTATTATTATTAGCTTTTTCCTTTCAACCCTTTCTTTACTCTTTCTCTCTCTCCTCATCATTCTGGCCTTCTAAATCATTATATATATTTTCCTTTATTTGGTTTCCCAGTCCATTGTAGGTACTCCACTTTTTTTCCTAATACTCTACACTGTCTACATGAGTTAAATATTTGTTTTACTAAGTCTTATACGGTCCCTCTTCTAGCTTTTATCAATATTACTATTATCCTTCTTCCTTTCTCACATCCTTCAATTCCTCTGACCCTAATCTTTTGCCTTCAAGGGAACATAGAAAGAAGCAAGGAAATAAGAAGAACAAAGTGTCAAAGAGAAAACTTAACACACACACAGAACCACCAGCTAAATAAAACTTTAGAGCAGAGAGAGAAGCTAATCAATTGAGTAAACCCATCATGATAAAATGATGACCTGAGGGCAACAAAAAATTACAAAGCACACTGAGAAACAGGAAGACATGGACCAGACCAATAAACATACTAAAAACCAGGAAGAGATGCAGAACATTGAATAACTAATCAAAGCTTTCCAAACAAATATCATGGACCAACTTAATGAAGTGAAGGAAGAGATTAAAGATATTAAGACACTGGGAGAACATACTGAAGAAATTGTAAACATACTTAAAAAGATAACAGATATGATGGTGATCAATGGCACAATCCAAGAAATCAAAAAGACACTGGATTCACATAACAGCAGATTTGAACAGGCAGAAGAAAGAATTAGTGATGTGGAAAATAATACATCTGAAATCAAACAGAGAGTAGAACAGATAGATAAAAAGATAGAAAAAATCCAGCAGGAACTCGGGGATTTAACCAACAACACAAAACGCACAAACATACACATAGGCATCCCAAAAAGAGAAGAGAAGGGAAAGGGAACAAGAGTGTTGAAGGAAATAATGGCTGAAAACTTCCTAACCCTATTGAGAGAGATGGATGTACATGTCCAGGAAGCACAGCACACCCCAAACAGTATAAATCCCAACAGGCCAACTCCAAGACATTTACTTGTCAAAATGTCCAATGCTCAAGACAAAGAGAACCATCACATAAAAGGGAAGCACAATAAGATTAAGTGCTGATTTCTCATCTGAAACCATGGAGGCAAGAAGACAGTTGTATGACATAGTTAAAGTACTAAAAGAAAAAAACTTCCAGGCACGAATTCTCTATCTAGCAAAACTGGCATTCAAAAATGATGGAGAGTTCAAAATATTCACAGATAAACAGAAATTAAGAGAGTATGCCAATAAGAAACCTGCACTTCAAGAAATACTAAAGGAAGTTCTACAAGTTGAAAGGAAAAGGTGGGAGAGAGAGTTAGAGGAGAGTATAAGAACAACTAAAAAGACAAAAAGAGAAATAAAAACAGCATATGACATGCATTAACCCAAAGAAAATATGGCTGATGTGAGTAATAACACTGAATGTTAATGGATTAAACTCACCAGTCAAGAGACACAGATTGGCAGAATGGATAAGGAAATATGATACATCTATGTGCTGCCTACAAGAAACCCACCTTCGACCCAGGGATTCCAGGAGGCTGAAAGTGAATGGCTGGAAAACAATTTTACAAGCAAACAATAGCCAAAAAAGGGCAGGAGTAGCTAACCTAATATCAGACAAAATAGACTTTCAATGCAAAACTCTTGTAAGAGACAAAGATGGACACTATATATTAGTAAAAGGGGTAATCTCTCAAGAAGAGAGAACAATCATAAACATTTATGCACCTAATCGGGGTGCCTCAAAATACATGCAAACTCTGGAAAAACTAAGGGGAGAAATAAATGCCTCTACAATTATAGTGGGGGACTTTAATACACCATTATCACCATTAGACAGAACATCTAGACAGAGAATCAATAAAGAAACAAAAACTCTGAGTAATACATTAGAGGACCTGGACCTAATAGACATATACAGAACACTACACCCAAATACAGCAGGATTTACATTCTTCTCGAGTGTACATGGATCATACTCCAAGATAGACCACATGCTAGGCCACAGAACAAATCTCAATGAATTCAGAAAGATTGAGATTATACAAAGTAATTTCTCTGACCACAATGGAATGAAATTGGAAATCACTAAGGGCCAGAGAAACAGATTATGCACAAAGATATGGAAGTTAAACAACACACTCTTAGACAAACAGTGGGTCAAGGAGGAAAGCTCAAAAAAAAATCATTAACTACCTTGAAACTAATGAAAATGACAATACAACATATCAACACCTATGGGATGCAGCCAAAGGTGTCCTGAGAGGGAAGTTCATAGCCATAAATACATATATTAAAATAGAAGAAAGAGCTAAAATTGAAGACCTAACTGCACACTTGGAGGAATTGGAAAAACAACAACAAACTAAATCTAAAGGAAGTAGAACAAAGGAAATAACAAAGAATAGAGCAGAACTAAATGAAATAGACACTAAGAAAGCACTAGAAAAAATAAACAAATCCAAATGCTGGTTCTTAGAGAAGATCAGTAAAATTGAAAAACCCTTAGCCAGACTAACAAAGAAAAAGAACAGATGCAAATACACAAAATAAGGAATGAGCAAGGGGATATCACTACTGACCCCACAGAAATAGAGTATCATAAGAGGATACTTTGAAAAATTATATGCCAACAAGAATGATAATTTAGAGGAAATGGACAAATTTCTAGAAACTCACAAATAGCCTACATTGACAAAAGAAGAAGTTGATGAACTCAACAGTCCAATTACAAGTAAAGAGATAGACTCAGTCATCAAAAACCTCCCAGCTAGGAAGAGCCCAGGACCAGATGGCTTCACAGCTGAATTCTACCAAACATTCTGGAAAGAGCTAACACCAGTCCTGCTTAAGCTCTTCCAAAAAAATAGAAGTAGAAGGAATATTGCCTAACTCATTCTATGATGCCAACATTACCCTAATACCAAAGCCAAATAAAGATACCACCAGAAAGGAAAATTACAGACCAATTTCTCTAATGAACCTAGATGCTAAAATCCTCAACAAATACTTGCTAATCTCATTCAACAACATATCAAAAGAATTATACACCATGACCAAGTGGGTTTCATCCTGGGTATGCAAGGATGGTTCAATATAAGAAAATCAATCAATGTAATACACCACATAAACAGATTGAAAGAAAAAAATCATATGATCATCTCTATAGATAAGGAAAAATCATTTGACAAAATACAGCATCCTTTCCTGATAAAAACACTGTAAAAGATAGGAATAGAAGGAAACTTTCTGAATATGATAAAGGTATATATGAAAAACCCAAAGCTAACATCATCTTCAATGGTGAAATCCTAAAAGCCTTCCCTCTGAGATCGGGAACAAGACAAGGATGCCCACTATCACCACTCCTATTTAACATTGTCTTAGAAGTACTTGCTCGAGCACTGAGGCAGGAAAAAGATATAAAAAGCATCCAAATTGGAAAAGAAGAAGTAAAATTTTCATTATTTGCAGATGACATGATCCTATACATAGAAAGCCCTGAGAAATCTCTAACAAAGCTTCTAGAATTTATAAAGGAGTTCAGTAATGTTGCAGGCTATGAGATCAATGCTCAAAAATCAGTAGCATTTCTGTATACCAATAATGAGCAATCTGAGGAGGAAATCAAGAAAAATATACCATTTACAATAGTAGCTAAAAGAATCAAATACCTAGGAATAAATTTAACTAAAGATGCAAAGAACTTATATACAGAAAACTACACAACACTGTTAAAGGAAATCAAAGAAGATTTAAATAAATAGAAGAATATTCCCTGTTCATGGATAAGAAGACTAAACATCATCAAGATCCTGCCCAAACTAATCTACAGATTTAATGAAATCCCAATAAAAATCAACACTGTATTTTTTAAGGAACTGGAAAACCTAACTACAAAATCTATTTGGAAAGGTAAGAGGCTCCAAATTGCCAAAGACATATTGAAACAGAAAAATGAGGTTGGAGGTATCACACTACCTGACTTTAAAACATACTACAAAGCTATAGTGCTCAAACTGCATGGTATTGGCACAAGGATAGACATACTGACCAATGGAACCGAATTGAAAGTTCTGATATAGATCCTCGCATGTACAGTCATCTGATATTCGACAAGGCCACCAAGCCCACTCAGCTGGGAGAGAATGGCCTCTTTAACAAGTAGTGCTTGGAGAACTGGATATCCATATCCAAAAGAATGAGAGGGGAACACCATCTCACACCTTATACAAAATCACCTCAAGATGAATCAAAGATCTAAATATAAGAGCCAAAACCATAAAGACCTTGGAAGATAATGTAGGGAAGCATCTACAGGACCTTGTAATAGGAAATGGTTTCATGAATTTTACACCCAAAGCACGAGCAGCAAAAGAAAAAATATATAAATGTGATCTCCTCAAAATTAAAAAGTTCTGCACCTCAAAGGACATTATCAAGAAAATAAAAAGGCAGCCTACCCAATGGGAGAAAATATTCGGCAACCATATATCTGATAGGAGCCTAATATCCTGCATATATAAAGAAATCCTACACCTCGAAAATAAAAAGACAAGCAACCCATTTAAAAAATGGGCAAGTGACCTGAAAAGACACTTCTCCAAGGAAGAAATAAAAATGGCTAAAAAGCACATGAAAAAATGCTCAACATCGCTAGCTATTAGGGAAATGCAAATCAAAACTACAATGAGATACCCTCTTACACCCATTAGAATGGTGGCTATTAAAAAAACAGCAAACTATAAATGTTGGAGAGGATGTGGAGGAATAGGAACTCTCGTCCACTGCTGTGGTAGGATTTTGGAATGGTTCAGCCACTGTGGAGAACAGTTTGAAGGACAGTTTCCTCAGAAAACTAACAATAGATCTTCCGTATGATCCAGCAATTCCACTGCTGGGTATATACCCAGAAGAACTGAAAGCAAAGATGTATGCACAGCAATGTTCATAGCGGCATTGTTCACTATTGCCAAAAGTTGGGATAAACAAAAAGTGGTACACACACACAATGGAATATTACTCAGCTGTAAGAAGGAATAAAGTGCTATCACATGGAATAACATGGGTGAATCTTGAAGACGTTATGTTGAGTGAAGTAAGCCAGGCATTGAAGGATGAACAGTACTTGACTTCACTGATTTGAATTGAGGAAAATGAGCAGTCTCCGAAAACCATGGTCTGAAAGTTAGGTTAACGAGAGAGAAAAAGAAGAGAAGGTGTGAGCCATCACCCATATGGACATAATCTATGGTAAAGTGATAGAGTATAGTTGCATATTGAAGGATAGGACAGGTCGGTAGTGATGTTACTGGGTTTGGGGGTGCAGGGTTGACAGGTAAGTAGATTAGGAAGGATGGGTTAGAATATCCAAGATACTGGGGGGAGAAATGGGAGAGAGACCAGGTGAACATGGGATTTGTTGGTACGAGGCTGAAAGTGCAGGAGTGGGAATGCTCTTATGGCAATATGACAAGGTAGTGTCACTGGTTTAGGGTGTTGGTTTGGGGGGCATTCAGGATGGGGCGCATCTGGAGTAGGTTTCTGGGGAGTGTGTGAGTGCTCATCCTGTCATAATGTGTTGTGTTGGGGAGTGGAGACGGTGAGTGGGAAGGAGAGCCCCATCTTTGGGAGGACTGATTCACCCAGAAACAGATAGGTGGACATCTCTTATGAGCAAGGGTGGATCCTAATAGGGGAGGACAATCACCGTGTCAAGACCTCTTGTTGCATGTAACTATGAATCTTGTCATCCAATGAGTCAAGACAGCGAGGTGTCATGTTCCCCAGGGGGATGGGGAGGGAGGAACAGAATAGATCAAACGGGGTATTTAGTGGTCAGGGGAAATGTTTTTCATTGCCTTACAGTGATGGACACTGGACATTGTAAATATCATAAAAAATTATTAAACTATACCGTCTAATTGTAAACTATACTGTAAACCATTGACAATGTTTAGTAGCTATGTTTCACTATCTGTATAACAGTTATAACAATGCTTCCATCCACATACAAAAAGGTTTTCATATGGGGTGAGGAAAGAGGGAGGAGGTTGGGTATATGAGAGTCTCTAGTATTCTGTGTGGACATCACCATCCCAGACTCCTCAGGATTGTGGGGAGAGCTATGAACTAGAGTGGACTTACTGATATTCTGTTGTAGACATATTGTGATTCAAGCAGTGGAAGAAATTACAACATTGATGTGGAGCCAGTGGCCACTGGATGCTTTTGGGGCAGGGAGAGGGAAAAGCAGTTGTAATACAGGGGCTTTTTCGGGACTTGGGAATTATCCTGAGTGACATTACAACGACAGATAAAGGCCTTTTTATTTTTACATCAGCATATAACATGCAGAACTGTGTGGGAGAGAGTGTGGTCTACAATGTAGAACTATGGTTCATGCTTAGTGGCAAAGCCCCAGGATGTGTATATCCATTGCAGGTGATGTGGCAGGTTGTGGGAGGTGGGGAACCTGAGAATCCCTGTAATTTTTGCGTAACATTTATGTAATCTAAGCATCTTTTAAAATATTAAATTAAAAAAAAAAAGTAAAAATAAATAAATAAATGTAGATGGCATAGCAGGAGGAGGGTTAGATTTAATCTTCAATTTATAAACTTCTTTTAAATAGGTTTCCTGATGAATGTCTTCATTTTTAGAAGCTCAACATTTGATTTGCTCAGTTTCTATGTTTTTCCATATTACTGTCCTTCTTTAACTCAAGTTTAAGAAGCAGTTGAGAGCATTGTCTTTCAAAAAGCCATGCAGTGCTCTTTTTGCCAATTGCCTTAGGCTATGGATATTCTCAGAACTGTAGTGATGCCCATGGGTTATTTGGCAGGAAAATTTAAAAATATCGTTAGTTCCTAAAGTAAGACATAAAAATTTTGGTTGTGTTGTTTGAGTATTGTTTCTGTTAAATCCAGGTTTCAAAATATGGCTTAAACATAGTTCATATAGAAGACTTGAACAATATTATAAATAATGAGACCTAACAGACATATATAGAACACTTCACCCAACAACAGCAGAATTTACATTCTTCTCTAGTGCACATGGATCATTCTCTAGGATAGATCATATGCTAGGTCACAAAATACATCTCTGTAAATTTAAAGATTGAGATCATACATTGTATTTTCTCCAACCACAATGGAATGAAGCTGTAAATTGGTAACAGTGGGAGAAACAGAAAATTCACAAATATGTGGATATTAAACGAGACTTTTAACCAAACAGCCAAAGAACAGAATCAAAATGGAATTAAGAAATGTCTTGAGGTGAATGAAAAGAAAAACACAACATTCCAAAACTTATGAGATGCAGCAAAGACAGTGGTGAGAGAGAAATTTATATTTCTAAATGCTTACATTTAAAAAAGAATAAAGATCTCAATTCAGTAACCTAACCTCACACCTTGAGGAACTAGAAAAAGAAGAGCAAATAAACCCAAAGTGAACAAAAGAAAGGAAATAACAAAGATTAAAGCAGAGAAAAATGAAATAGAGAATTAAAAAGAAAAAACCAACAACAAGTTGAAAGTATCAATAAAACCAAAAATTGGTTGTTTGAAAGATCAATAAGCCTTTAGCTGGTCAAAGAGAAAAAAAGACACAAATAACTAAAATCATAAACAAAATGGGGGACAATAATACTGACCCCTCAGAAATAAAAAGGATTATAAGAGGATACTATGAACAACTGTACAACAAATTAGATAACCTAGATGAAATGGACAAATTCCTAGATACATGCAAACTACCTACACTGAGTAAAGAAGTAGCAGACCTCAACAGACCAATAACAAGTAATGAGATTGAATCAGTGGTCAAAACCTTCCAACAAAGAAAAGCCCAGTACCAGATGGCTTCGCTGGTAAATTTTAACAAACATTCAAAGAAGACTTAATACCATTCTTAATCAAACTCTTCCAAAATTTTAAGAGGAGGGAACACTGCCTAATTCATTCTTTGAGGCCAGCATTACCCTAATACCAAAGCTAGATAAAGATATAACAAAAAAGAAAATTATATAGCAATATCCTTAATGAATATAGATGCAAAATTCTTAAGAAAGATCCTAGTAAACCTAATCCAAATGCACATTGAAAGGATTATACTCTGTGACGGTTTGAATTTTGTGAATCCCAGAAAAATATTTTGTTCTTAAACTAATCCATTCCTGTGGGTGTAGGGCCCTTTTATTGCATAAATTCAGTTAAGGAGATTTTGATTAGGGTGCTTGATAAGGGCTTTTGATTAGACTATGCTATTGAGGCTGGGCCTGATATAAAGGGAGGCACAGAGAGAAAGGAAGCCACGAATTTTGATCCTGCCATGTGTGAAAGGACCCCAGGTTTGCCTACAGCTACAGAAAGGCAGAGAAGTCCCAAGAGACTAAGAGAGCAGGTCTGGAAGGAGACAAACCCTAGGCCTGGTTGCCCACAGCTGAGCTCTGGGAGATGGTAGATTCTGGAGGGGAAGGCAGAGACCTCAGCAGAGCTCACCTGCCATCTTGCTTCACCATATGACAACACCCCAGAATTACCAGTAGCTGACTTTGGTGAGAAAAAAATCTCTGCTTCTGCCTTGATTTGGATATTTCACAGTCTCAGAACTGTAAACCTTTATCCCTAGTAAATGTCCCATTATGAAAACCAACCCATTTCTGGTACCTTGCACTGGCAGCCTTTAGACAAACTAAGACACACACCTTGATCGTAAGGGATTTATCTCAGGTATTCAAGGGTGGATCAACATAAAATCAATTAATGTAATACACCACATTAATAGAGTAAAGGCAAAAAAATCATCATAATCTCAATCGATGCAGAAAGACATTTGATAAAATCCAGTTTCCTTTCTTGATAAATACACTCAGAAAACTAGAAATAGAAGGAAATTTCTCAATGTGCTAAATGGCATATATAAAAACCAGTTAACATCACTCAATGGTGAAACACTGAAACCTTTCTCTCTAAGATCAGAAACAAGACAAGGATGCCTACTGTAGCAGTTTGGCATTATTTATGAACTCCAAAAATAGATATTGGATTATGTTTGTAAACTGGTCTGCTCCTCTGGGCATATTAGATTATATTGGATTCAGAGGTTTCACTTTTACCTGATTAAATAATGATTAAGGATTTGATTGGGCCACATCAGTAGGCCCACCAAGGGGGTGGGGACTCACAGAGAAAGGAAGTTGGAGTTTTGGGCTGGAACCCCAGGAAGTAAACACAGAGAAGCAGATATGTTAGACACGGCGGAGGCCCTGGGAAGAGAGACGAGCCATTTGCCTGATAGTCTTCAGCTGACCTTGTGGAGAGACCAGAGCAGCTGAGCCCAGAGAGGAACGAGCCCTGAGAGAGACTAGACTTATCCCAGCCTAGAGCTGATATTGGAAAAAGGTGGGACCATGGAGCCAAGAGAGGAAGAGGGAGCTTGAACCCTTCCAACACATGGCAACAGACTTTGGTGAGGGAAGCAACTTACGCTTTATGGCCCAGTAACTAAGCTTCTACTCCAAATAAATACCCTTTATAAAAGTGAACAGATTTCTGTTTGCATCAACACCCCTGTGGCTGACTAATACACCTATTTTTACCACTGATATGCAGCATTGTACTGGAAGTTATAGCAGAGCAATAAGCAAGAAAAAGGAAATAAAAGGCATTCAGATTAGAAAAGAAGTTAAGATTTCCCTATTTCCAGATGACATGAATTCCTATATATAGGAAATTCCTAAAGTTCTATAAAAAGGTACTGGAACTAAGAAACAAAGTCAGCAAAGTGGTAGAGTACAAGGGCAACATGCAAAAATCAGTTGTTTCTATACATTAGCAATGAACAATCTGAAAAGGAAATAAAAAATAATCCATTTACAATAGCAATAAAATAAATTACCTAGAAATAAGTTTAACCAAGGATATAAAGGATGTGTATGGAAAACTACAAAACGTTGCTGAAAGAAATTAAAGAAGACCTAAATAAATGGAATGATATTCCATGTCCATGAATTAGAAGACTAAGTATTGTTAAAATGTCAATTCTACCCAAAGCAATTTACAGATTCGATGCCATCCCAATCAAATGCCCAATAGCCTTCTTTGCAGAAATAGAAAATCCAGTCATCAAATTCATAAGGAGGGGTAAGAGACCCCAAATAGCCAAAAACATCTAGAAAAAGTACAAAATCAGAGGATTCACATTTCCTGATTTTAAAATCTTATTGCAAAGCTTCAGTAATCAAAATAGCATGGATATGCTGCTCATGGACAGACATATAGTCCAATGGAATTGAATTGAAAGTTCAGAAATAAACCCTCACATCTATGGTCAATTGAGTTTTGACAAGAATGCCATGTCTACTCAGTGGAGAAAGAATAGTCTCTTCAACAAATGCTGGGAAAACTGGATATCCATATGCAAAAATAAAGGAAAGTGGACCCTGTGGTGGGTTGAAGCTATATGTACCCCAGAAAAACATGTTCTTAAATCTAATCCATTCCTGTGGTGTAAACATGTTCTTAAATCTAATCCATTCCTGTGGGTGTAAACCCATTGTAAGTAGGATCTTTTGATGAGGCTACTTCAGTTAAGGTGTGACCCACCTTATTCTGGATGGATCTTGATTATTAATGGGATGAATAAGGACAGAGGGTGAGAAAGTCAGGAAGGAAGAAGCTGAAAGCAATAAAACCAAGAAGAGAAGGGAGAGACCAGCAGACGCTACCTAGTGCCTTGCCATATGGCAGAGGAGCCAAGGATATGTTAGCAGTCAGTCTTCAGGAAGAAAACATTGCTTTGATGATGTTCATCATCACTAGCCATTAGGAACGTGCAAATGAAAACCACAATGAGATACCACTTCATACCCTCAAGTATGGTGGTTATTTAAAAACTAGAAAAAAGGCAGGGGGTTGGGGCAGGGAGCTGATGTAGCTCAGTGGCTGATGCCTGCTTCCCATGTATGAGGTGTCCTGGGTTTAATCCCTGGTACCTCCTAAACAACAATAACAACAATACAGAAAATAACATGTTTTTGAGGATTCAAAGAAATAGGAACCCTTTGTGCATTGTTGGTGGGAATGTAAAATGGTGCCACCATTATGGAAAACAGTTTGACAGTTCCTCAAAAATTAAATATCAAACTACCATATGACTTAGCAATCCTACTTCCTGGAATATTCCTGTTTTAGTTTCCTAGGCTTTCCAAGTAAATACCATGAAATGAGTTAGCTTAAACAATGGGAATTTATTCCTTCATGGTTTTGAGGCCAGGAAAATGTCCAAATCAAATCATCACCAAGGCGGTGCTTTCTCCCCAAAGACTGTTGCATTCTGGGGCTGACTGCCCACAATCCTTGTCTCCTCTGTTACATGGCAGCATGACCTGGTCTCTCCTCTTCTGGGTTCCATTGATGTAGCTTCTTGCTTCCTGTAGCTTTTTCCCTCTGTCTGAATTTTATTCTCTTATAAAGGATTCCAGAGTAGGATTAAGTCTCATCCTGACTAAGGTGGGACATACCTTAACTGAAGTAGCCTCATCAAAAGGTTCTACTTACAGTGGGTTCACACCCACAGGAATGGATTAGCTTTAAGAATGTTTTTTTTTTGGGGGGGTACATACAGCTTCAAACCACCACACCCGTTTCATCGGACACTTGAGAAAATTAATTCTTATGTAAACATTAGTTTTAGTTGTAATATCCCCCCACCTCTCACTTACTTTTGTCCATAGGACACAGGCTAAAGTTGTAGTCATTTGAGTTTAGATGTGATGGGTTACAGGAAACATGAAATGTGATGCATTGTGACTGTTTTTCTTGTGTGATCTTACTTTATCAGAAGCAGACCTTGGGAAAATTTGTTGCAAGATAGCTGTATACTAATAGAAACAGAAATGACTATGAAAAACAGATGTTTTGTCTGGGTCTTTATTCAGAAGCGGGGATACAGTGTTGCCATTTATCATTTTCCTTGTGTTTACCCACAGTGATTAAAGGGCATTTATTGAGTGGTATTCACAATTGCTATGTGAAGTACTCATTTGCATGCTCTTACCGTGATAGTTTCCACACAATGTGATATTTCTGTTGGCAGTTTAAGTTTATTATATCAAAAGTTGTCATATTGTAAATCCAGCATATGAGCAATATTTATTTTTTATTTAAAATTACTAGGGGGATTTGTTACAGAGTTTCCTCCTAATTTTCGAGGACACATTTGTATTATACACACATCTTAACTTGTTATTGTTGTAGAATTTTATTTGCTTTAATTTAGAAAATTCCAGACTTATTTTATTTTGACTTCACGTAATTGTAAACTCTTCTCCCTTGGAAATATTCAAACTATCTTATTTGTGTTTCTAATCCTACACTGATTTGGTTTTATTTATTTATTTGGAGGTACTGGGGATTGAATCTGGGACCTTGTAGATGGTAAGCAGGCACTTAACCACTGAGCTATGTCCACTCCCCAGTGAGAGTTGGCTTTGTTTTTTAAGAGGTACTGGGGATTGAACCCAGGACCTCTTACATGGGAAGCAGGCAATCTACCACTTGAGCTAGCTACATCTGCTCACCTGGTTTGGTTTGTTTTAAATTTTAAACTACTTAAGGGAAAGAAAGAATCAATGATACAGTTTTCATTTTGCTATATAATACTGTGTAGTCTGTCTAATTTTTACTACATTTTTCCGGCAGGTTCACATCCAGCTTTCAGAGTGGCACCGTGCAGTTTTTCTCCCACAGGCCTGGCTTGCATTTATGAATCGAGCATATCATGCCATTTTACAGGTAATGAAGCCATATAGTGCTTTGCTTTTGGGGAGTGTCTCCTTATCTTAGAATATTACTGCAAATATTTATTTAATATAAAAGCACATGAAAAAATAGTGCCTGCAGGGATAACATGTCTTTTTAAAATAGTTTTACTGAAATATCCCCCTCCCCAAATATAAGGGCTATTTTAGCCCAATAAAGAATGTGTGAGTCATATACGTATATAGCTGCACTTCAGATTTAAATACTGGTGCCTCCCAAATCTGTGTCTCCAGTCCAGTACTCACTCACGGGCTCTGTTCTCCTGTTTGCCACTGCTTTTTGAACATCTCCACTTCTCTGTTCCATGGCACCAGTGCTTGAGCAGGCCCCAAATTGAGTTCATCATTGTCCCTTGTACCTGTGCTTCCTCAAACTAGCCTTGCTTATATCTCCAGCCTTATCTCTTAACCCCATCCTCTAAATTTTACCTTCCAACTTTACTAAATGTCTGTGTTTTCCCAAACTCAGCAAGCCTTCTCTGTCCTCTTGGCTTTTACACACACTGTTCCTTTTGTCTCCAACTCTTCATTCCTTCTTTGCCCACCTAAATTCTACTTGTTCTTTAGGTCAGTTAATCTGGAAAAGTTCCTGTAGCCCACCCTACCCCCACCTTCCCTAACTACTGAATTATGTGCCCCTCTTACATGTTTCCTTAGTACCCATGCTTCTCTTTCTGACACATGTATCACATTGGTTATGTTTCTGGGGCCTTCAGTGTCTCTGCTTCTAAAGGGTAGGAGCTGGGTTTCCTTCTCTTTTGTTTCTCTGAAACCTGACACAGTGTTTAAAACCTGATAAATAAATGAGACCTATTCAATTTGACTTCATTTAATCTGATAGTATTTTAAGTTATAATTTGCAAAAAATTTTAAAGCTGGAAATGATTTTTAATCCATTTGGGACTTGAACAATTAACAATATAAGAAAACAACTAGCTCAATCCTTTTTCGTAGCTTAAAATTCATTGTTATGGATGACAATGGTACTAAAGTAATTTATGGTCCAGAATGAGTTTTATGGAGTCTCAGTAGTTATGGTGGTGCCATAGCAGAGTGGGAGGAACAATAGAGCTTCTGGGTTTTGAAGGGTGTTACTATCCTAAATTAAAATCTTGCTACAATATGTGGTTAAATGTTAAAAGTTGGTGGATCTGGGTATGTGGGTGGGAGGTATATTGTAGTTCTCTATATGAGTTTTATATTATTTCAAAGTCAAGTTTTGTTTAAAAAAAAACCTTGTTGCAACATAACTTATTGGGTCTAGAATTTCTAAAACATTGTTACATCCTTAGAGATTGTGATTCATTACAATAAGTAGGGAACCAGAAAGCTGCATGTTTGATAAGCCACCAGGTGATTTGAATGCAGTTGGTCTGCTAGCCACAATTAAGCAACACTGTTTTAGATGGTTTCCCAAATAGCACTGGGATTTGCATTTTAAAGATTTCCCTTAGAACCATTGTTTCATTTTGCTCAGTTTAATCAGTTTTTATTCTTAGCATCTGAACAATTATATATATATTTTAAAACTTTCTGCTTTCAAACTTATAGGACAATAACAAAAATAATACGAACTCCAAAGAGAGAACACCAACATACACATACCCCATGTACTGAATACCCAGAGCCACTAATTTTAATATTTTCTTGATTTGCCACAAAATTCTGTCTATATGACCGTTATCTATCTATATATCTATCAATTCATTTTCTGAAACTTTATTTTAGGTTGTATACATCATGGTTCTTTAACAGTTAATACTGCTATGTACATTTCCTAAGAACAAGGATATGCACTTGTATAACCACCTTAAGTGCAGTTATCATGCTCAAGGAATTTAACATTGATATAAAGCTTATAGTCTGTATTACAAGTTTTTCATATGTCCCAATAATCTCCCTTTGGGCCTTTTCTCCTCCCTTGCTAGATCCCATCCAGGATCAAGTATTGTATTTTATTGCCATTGTCTCTTTAATGGCTGTTTTTTTTTAAAAAAAATGTAGGACTATGTGTACAAAATGAACTTTCCTATCCCAACCACTACAAAGCATACATTTCAATGTGATTAATCACATTCACAATATTACGGTACCCTCACCACCTTCCAATACTAAAACTTTTCTGTTCCCCAAACAGAAACCCTATACCCATTATGCATTAACTATCCATTCCCCCTGGCAACCTATACTCCTAATTTTTGTCTCCATCAGCTTGCATATTCTCCAGTCTTTTCTTTGTAGTTACCATGAGGCTTAAATTTAACATTCTGAAGTATAAAATCTCATTTGCTTTGATTCCAATTTAACTTTGATAGTATCCACAAACTTATATCCTATACCCCTCTGTCCTCTCACCTTTATGTTGTTCTTTTTTTTTTTTTTTTTTTACCGGGAGGTCCCGGGGATCGAACCCGGGTCTCTCCATATGGTAGACGGACGCCGAACCTCTTGAGCCACATCCGTTTCCCAATGTTGTTCTTGTCATAATTTACATGTTTATAAACATGAGTCCAAAACCTCTGATTTATTGCTACATTTTATGCGTTTGCCTTTAAAATCCTGTAGGAAGTAAAAAGTAGAGTTATAAACCAGAAATATAGTAGTTCAGGCATTTATATTTACCTATGTCATTATCCTCACTGGAGGTCTTTATTTCTTCATGGGGCTGCGTATTAGTCAGGGTTCTCTCGGGAAACAGAAACAACAGGAGATATCTGTCAATAATATGAGATTTTATAAGAGTCTATCACGTGACCGTGGGGTGCACAAGTCCAGGTTCCAACATAGGCAGGCTGCAAACCAGGGGCTCTGATGAAAGTCCAATGAAAGGTTCTTGATGAGTTTCTGGGAGAAGCTGGCTGTCCAAAGATGAGCTGGGAAATTCTCTCTGAATGTTGAAATCACTTCCCCTTTTAAGGCATTCAACTGATTGGATAAATACGTCATCCATTGCTGATGCAATCTCCCCGATTGATGCAGATGTAATCAGCCATCCACGCAGTAAACTCACTGGTGACTGAAGTCCATAAATGCTCTTGTATTACAATTAGCCCAGTGCTTGCTTTACCAAACACCTGGACACAATTACCTGGTTGAGTTGACACGCTAGCCTAACCATCACAGGCTGGAACTACTATCTATTGTCCTTTCCATTCAACCTGCAGAACTCTCTTTAGCATCTCTCATAGGGCTTGTCTAAATATGATGAAGTCCCTCTGCTTTGGTTTATCTGGGAATGTCTTAATCTCTCCCTCAGTTTGTTTGTTTTTTAAATCACCATATTCTTAACAAGTTGTAATAGAGAAACATTCTTGTATTTTTTCTATTAGCCACAATCCTCATCCCCCATTGAAATCACTATGTTATACAGTCCCTGGATTATCCTCTAACCGTCTTTCAATTGTCATTAACTTCCCTAGACTACTCCTTTCAGCCACAATCACATTTATAAATCAGCAGTGTTACTTATACTCACTATAATGTATTACCATCAACTCTATCCATTTCCACACATTTAAATCAACCTTATTAAACATTATATGTACATTCAGCATCAGCTTTCCATTCTTAACTCACATTCTGTCTCCTGGTAACATATAGTCCATTGTTTACCTCCATGCGTTTACTCATTGTATTTAGTTCATATTAGACCATATAATATTTGTTCTTTTGTATCTGGCTTATTTCACTCAACATAATGTCCTCAGGGTTCATCCATGTTGTCATATGCATCCCAACTTCATTTCTTCATAGTAGTCCATTGTATGTATATACCATATTTTGTCTATCCATTCATTGGTTGATGGATACTTGGATATTTCCCATCTTTTAGCAATTTTGGATAATACTGCTGTGAACATAGGTGTACAAATGTCTGGTTGCTTCCTTGCTTTCAGTTCTTCTGAATATATTCCTAGTTACAGGTTTGCTGGATCATGTGGCAGATCTATATTTAGCTTCCTGAGAAACCACCAAACCGTCTTCCATAGAGGCTGCACCATTTTACATTCCCACCAACAGTGAAGGAGTGTTCATATTTCTCCACCATCTTCTCCAGTACTTGTAGTTTTCTGTTTTATTTAAATAATGGCCATTTTTTAAGGCATGAAATGATATATCATTGTAGTTTTGATCTGCATTTCCCTAGTAGCTACTGATGTTGAGCATCTTTTCACGTGCTTTTTGGTCATTTGTATTTCCTCTTTGGAAAAATGTGTGTTCAAGTCTTTTGCCCATTTTTTTTTATTAGGTTGCTTGTCTTTTTATCATTGAGCTGTATAATTTCTTTATATAACATGGAATTCAAACTCTCATCAGATATGTGGTTTCCAAAAAGTTTCTCCCATTGAGTAGACTGCCTTTTTACCTTCTTAATGAAGTCATTTGATGCACAAGAAGTGTTTACTTTTGAGGATCTCCCATTTATCTATTTTTCTTTCATTGCTCATGCTTTGGGTGTAAGGTTTAAGAAACCACCATCTAGCCCTTCGGTGCAGCTAGTCTGAGTGCGTGAGTGGGAGGTGGCAGGCCTCCGACTCAGGCCTTCCCTACTGACTGTTCCAGTGCGAAGTCTTCAATCATGAACCTCTTTGGTACCCGGTTGGTGGGAGCCACGGCGGTCCCGGCGCTGCTGACGAAAACCCGCAGCAACGAAAACCTGGACAAAATCGATATGTCTTTGGATGATATAATCAAATTGAACCGAAAGAAAGGAAAGAAGCAGAATTTTCCAAGACTAAATAGAAAACTCCAACAAAGTGGTACCCGGCAATTCAGGATGAGAATATGATGGGGAATCCAACAGAATTCTGGTTTTGGTAAAAATAATTTGGGTCGTAAAGGAAGACTAATACCTGGAAAGAGACGTCCTTATGGGGTTGTCACTGGCCTTGCAGCTAGGAAAGCAACTGGAATTCGAAAAGGAATTAGTCCTCTGAATCGACCACCTCTGAGTGACAAGAATATAGAGCGATATTTTCTTGTGTTAAAAAGGAAGGCAAACCTTCTGAGACAAAATGAAGTGCAGAGGAAACCAGTTGCAGTTCTCAAGAGACCTAACCAATTAAACAGAAAAAATAACATTCCAGCCAATTTTACCAGAAGTGGAAATAAATTAAGCCATCAGAAAGACACACGTCAGGCAACTTTTCTTTTCAGAAGGGGCCTGAAGGTTCAGGCCCAGTTGAACACAGAACAAGTGCTAGACGATGTAGTAGCAAAGAGAACTCGTCAATGGCGGACTTCTACCACAAATGGAGGAATTTTAACTGTATCCATTGATAATCCTGGAGCAGTGCAGTACCCTGTAACTCAGAAACCACGATTAACTCGTACTGCTGTACCCTCATTCTTGGCAAAGCGGGAGCAATCTGATATAAAGAAAGTTCCTAAAGGTGTCCCCCTACAATTTGACATAAATAGTGTTGGAAAACAGACAGGGATGACTTTGAATGAGCGATTTGGGATCCTGAAGGAACAAAGAGCCACTCTCACATTCAACAAAGGAGGAAGCCACTTTGTAACCGTGGGATAGATCCATGTCGAAGGGACTTTTTAGTGACGACTCTATTTGAAAGGTTGAAATGCTGGAAGAGTTTGTCATAGAAATTCAAGAAACTTTATTGCAAAATATTCACAAGGCTAAATAAGTCTTTATTATTTTTATTTTTGAAGTTTTTTTAAAAAAAACATGTATAAAATAATGCCCTGAAAGAATAACAGGGAATATTATACCTATCTGTTCTTAAAGTTTTCATGGTTGGCTCAGCATAACAATCCTCTATTTAACTACTTTGGTTCCTCATGCAGCAGAAGAAAGACAAAGATAAAAATTGATTATTTTTATGTTAGTGGTATTTAGTATCTTGTCTCCTGTGCCTATTTTTTAGACTTTGCCATGGTAAATCTTGGTCTTTGGAAATAAGAATAGGTCCCTTTGTTGCTGTCACTTATACTTTAATGATGTTGATGTAATAAGTGCAGTTGCCTTTTTTTTTTTTTTTTTCAGTAGAAATGTTTTTAAAAAAAATCATTAGAAGTCCAGTTTGGGGTTTGAAATTTAAGGGAATATCTGGAACTCAGTTGTTTTTTCAGATAGTGTTAGGTTAATCCCCAAGATTGGTAAAATCTTTAGTGACAAACTTCTTTAAAAAAATGTGGCTCTAGTCATTAGTCTCAGTTTAAGATGTTGGTGTTGGAAGGCTGTAAATGCATGGAGGAGAAGATCCAATGTAAAAAATCTGACAGTTTGTGTTTAGTAAATGAAGAAAGCATAAGAGGAAGTAGCAGGTTGAAGAACAGGTAACTGAGGTGAAAAACTTCAAAACCCCGGGTATAGGTATTCTGTTTAGATATAGTGTAGTCTGGGGTCTAGTGTCCACAAAGAATTTTTCAAATTATTTTTAAAGGAATTATCAAAATGGATTGAGTCCCTTAGATATTTTGGTAGTAAAAATAATAGCCATAAAGTCCTAGACTTCTTCTTATTCAAAAAGTTAAAATTCACAAGCTTTTAAGCTTGCTAAATTCAGCAGAGTATGACTCCAAAAACAAAAATCTGCTTGTCTATGTCACAAAGGAAAAAAAAATGCAAAAGTGATAAGAGAGTTACATTATAACCTTGCTTTATACCAAAGAATTAAATCTGATCTTAAATATTTGGTATTTTGCTAGTACTTCTACTGATAAGGGATTATTGGAAGTTAGTCACAGTATTTGAAAGCAAGCCCTAGTCTCTCCTTAGCTATTTCATGCTTTTTGTAGAGGCCAAGGTACCACTGCAAAACATTTTTGCAGTATGAATGTTTGTTTTTGGTCCAGGAACAATACATTTTAGACTGGTTAGAATTTCTGATAGCTTATTTTAAAGCAAAGGAAAAAACAACTGAACATGTGTTTGCTGTCTCCAGAACAATTTGTGAAAATATGGTGTAAAGGTAGTTTTCATTTTCCTGTTATTTTTAATATTATACAGAGCTATTATTAATGCCGTTTTTTTTGTTGTTGTTGTCTTTTGTGTTTTTTTTGAAAGCCTTAAAAATCGCCCCAAATATTGACATTAAGTGACTCAAACAACAGTGTCTTTGGTATATTAAACTTTTGTTTTTCTGCATCTGTAAAAAAAAAAAAAAAGAAACCACCATCTACTACAAGATATTGAAGATTCGTTCTTCCAGGAGTTTTATGGTTGTAGCGCTTATATTTAGGTCTTTGATCCATTTTGAATTAATTTTTGTATAATGTGTGAGATAGGATTCCTCTTTCTTTCTTTTAGATATGGATATCTAATTTTTCTAGTACCATTAGTTGAATAGACTGTTCTGACCCAGCTGGGTGGGTTTGACAGTCTTGAAAAAAATCATTTGACCATAGATGTGAGAATCTATTTCTGAATTCTCAATTCTATTCTGTTGGTCAATATGTCTATCTTCATGCCAATACCATGCTGTATTTACCACTATAGCTAAGTAATATGCCTTAAAGTCAGGAAGTAAAAGTCCTCCAACTTTGTTCTTCTTTTTAAAATATATTCGGGGTCCCTTGCCCTACCAAATAAATTTGATAGTTGGCTTTTCCATTTCTACCAAAAAAAAAAAAAAAAAAAAAAAACAACAACAAAAAATGGCTATTGGAACTTTTATTTGGATTGCATTGAATCTGCAAATCAGTTTGGGTAGAATTGACATTTTAATGATATTTAGTCTTTTATTTAGTCTTCCAATCCATGAACCTGGAATGTCCTTCCATTTATTTAGGTCTTTTTGGTTTCTTTCAGCAATGTTTTGTAGTTTTCTGAATATGGGTCCTTTATATCCTTGGTTAAGTTTATTCTTAAATGTTTGATTCTTTTAGTTGCTATTGTAAATGGATTTTTTTCCCCTGACTTCCTCTTCAAGTTACTTATTAGTACTGTATAGTCTCCTTCATTTTTGAAAGACGCTTTTGCCAGATATAGAATTCTTGGTTGGCAATTTCTTGCTTTCAGCTCTTTAAATATGGCATCCCACTGCTTCTTGCCTCCCATGATTTCAGATGTGAAATCAGCACTTAATCTTATTGAGACTCCCTTGTCTGTGACACATTGCTTCTCTCTTGTGGCTTTCAGAATTCTGTATTTAACTCTGGCATTTAATGGTTTGAGTATAATATACTATGGTGGGGGGTCTATTTGGATTTATCCTCTTTGGAGTTTGTTGAGTGCCTTGGATGTGTATATTCATGTCTTTCATTAAATTTCAGAAGTTTTCAGCTATTATTTCTTTGAATAATCTCTCTGCCTCTTTTCTCATCTCTTTCTGGGACCCCCACAATGTGTTTGTTCACACACTTGATGGTGACCCACAGGTTCCTCAGGTTCTGTTCACTTTTCTTCATTCTTCTTTTTGCTCCTCAGACTGGATGATTTCAAATTTGTCCTATCTTCAAGTTCTGCTTCCTTCTTCTGCCAATTCCAATGTGTTACTGAAGCCCTCTGCGAAGTTCTTAATTTGTTAACTGTGGTCTTCAGCTCTTTTTGTTTCCTATTCATAATTTCCATCTCTATATTGATATTCTCATTGTGTTCATCTATCATTTTTTTTATTTCCTTTATTCTTTGTCCTTTATTTCTTTTAGCTCTTTGAACACCTTTAGGTACTTTTTAAAAAACGTCTTTGGTATGTCCCAGGTCTGGTCCTCCTCACTGATAGTTTCTAACGCCTTAATCTTCTTCTTTGCCTGGGCCAATACCTGCTGTTCTTTATTTTTTTAACCTTTTGTTGAAACCTGGGCATTGTGGTATTTTACTATGTTATTGCTGTATTCAAACTTTAAGGTGTCTCTTCCTTAAAATTGTATCCAAATAGTTTTATGACTGGGCTTTCCTTGAATGCCAGGAGCTAAAAAAAAAAGAAGGGTAAAAAGAAAACACCTTTCCCAGTCTTTGTAGACTGACCTGTACAAGCACTGTCTTTCAGGGCTTATCTATACATTGAGTTTAGAGAGTAGCTGCAGTCTACTGTTTAAGGGCCTCCCTGGTCCTTTCTACACATGTATCTTGTGTTGGGCATGCATCCTGGCCCTCAGAATTCCCCCATTTACATGGTCCCAAATATCCCTCTTCTCTAGGTAATAGTTTCCTCATGGTTCTGAGCACTGCACTGCATGTCTACAGGCAGCAGTTGCCTGCCCCAGGCATCACAACTTGATTGCTGTCCCCCAGCATTCTATAGGAGAGCTGGGTGAACTGCCTTCTACACACAGGGTAAGTTCTGGACAGCAGGTCCCTAAGGCCACCAACCAGACAGATTGGGCCAGACATACATGCTCCCAGTGTGTGCATGAGTGTTACTCATCTCCCTCTGGAAACTAGGACCAGGATTCTGTTCTGGGAGCAAGGGCCAGGTCTGCATTTTGCTGATGAGGGGTGAGCCCCAGGGTACCATGAGATCCTACTTCTTTTAAGTAGCCTCTTTCTTAATTCAGTGCTTGCCCTGTAACTACAGTCCTTTAACTGTCTTCTGGAGTATTCAGAAGGACGTTTCTGCCAGTTCTTGCTGGTTGTTCAAAGCTTCTGTGTGGGGGGTATGGAGCCCTGAAATGTCTCATTCTACCATCTTTATCAGGGCAGGTCTCCATTATGTTTTGAGAAAATACTGAGTGAATGAATGAATGACTCATGCTTCTACTTGTCTTTTTAACATCATTATCCACACCCTTGACCAAGTATAGTTTTATAGTTTTATTCAAGAGGAATGACATTGTAAGTCAGAATATACACTTTTCCCATACACATTCTTTTTTTCCTAAATAATTTTTCAGTGTTTTCCTTCAACCAGTTATTGAGCACTTTTTACTAGCCAGGCCCTGTGCTGAGTATGTGTAATGCAAGGGGAATAAAATATCTTCCTTACAATGCACTTCCAGTCCATTGGGGAAGACTAATCTGTTCACTAACAATTCCAGTATAACATCGTCAGTGTTACAGAGATTGTACAAAGTGCTGCAGGCACCTGGATTCCAGAGGAATAGCTCTTCCTCTTGCAGAATGAACTGAAAAATGTATGTAGCTGTTATCATAAGAAAGGCTAAATTGAATAGGATTATGGTATAAATCTTGCAGGTGTCTCACAATTGATTAAAAAAAAACTCATTGTTTTTCATAATAAGAGCTACCATTTATTTAATAACTAGCATGTCCAACATTTAGCATATATTATTTCAATTACTTTTACAAAACGCTTTGAAGTGGGTGTTATTAACCCCATGTAGAATGGGATTATAGTTTGGGAATCAAGCTAGGAAGAAAGCAAAGCAAATAGCTCAAAACCTCTATTGGTCAGTAAATGAAATGAACTGGAACTTAATCTGGCTTTATCTAACATTGTATCATGCATTTTCCCTAATCCTGTCATTAGTTGCAAAAATAAATAATGCAAATTTGTTTAATATTTTAAAGCACAGATCTATTAAATATTTTTGTCAGTCAATTATCCTGCCTTTCTATTGTAGGTGATGTTGTGTATCTTTATTTATTTATCATAAGATCTCTTTACTTTGAATTTCTAATAAGTTCAGCTCTACTCAGAATTGTTGACAAATGAAGTGAAGCACACAAGATAAATTACAATAAGAAGACTTTAAATATTATTTGAAACTACAGCAATTTGTTTTAGGCTGTCACTGTTATTTTAAAGTATACCAATGCGTTTTAACTGTTACACAAATTTTTTAATGAGCCCATACACTTAAACAGAATTTATGGTGTCTTAAAAAAACAAAGGTGCAACACCAGACTCCCCGTCTATATCACGAATTTCGTCCAAAAGGATGCTTCTGTATGGGCGTTACAATTACTTCCATCTAGTGCTAGAGCTATTTTGTAGCATTAATTTAATTTAGAGCAGGGGTTCTTAACCTTTTTTGTTCCACGGACCCCTTTGCCAGTCTGTTGAAAATCACAGACCCCTTACTAAGTCCACACTATACTGTGTATTTAATAAATAAATCATACCCGCACCAACAAGTCCCTATAAGAATAATGTTTTTTTTGAGTTTCAATTCAAGCTCACAGAAACCCCCCCACCCCACCCCGGTTAACAACCCCTGAATTAGAGGATTATTTAGAGGAACGATTTTTAAATTCAATTAAGCATAGTATATAAGCACAGTATAAAATTTATATTCTACACACCTCCTGGATGTCGATGATGATGTCAAATAAGTTTGAGATCTGAACAATACTAGTGACATCTGCTTAGATGTATGTTTCTACCCAGCCTTATCTAATTTTCCCACAAGAAATTGGGTTTTGAATTATAAGCATATGAAAGTGATTGACATAAGGAGATATTTGGATTTCTTCCCATTAAGATAAAAAATGCAGATGCAAACTGATTGCCGGTACAGATACCATTTTTGTATGGAGCCCTCTACAGCCTTTATCTGTTGCCCTTGTAGGATGCTAAGGAAGTTATGTTCTCCATCTTTTGTCTAAAGTGCTTGTAGAGATTATGAATATGGCCTTAAACGAGAGAAGGGTTAAAGCAGGTTAACTGCAAACACTCGTTCCTGTGTTGGTGAACTAACTGCAAAATAATCTGAAAT
The DNA here is from genome assembly GCA_026826555.1 of Tolypeutes matacus. NCBI lineage: Eukaryota > Metazoa > Chordata > Mammalia > Cingulata > Chlamyphoridae > Tolypeutes > Tolypeutes matacus. The sequence goes on along the minus strand of JAKSZT010053764.1, from coordinate 290,975 downwards.
CAAAGCCAGGGTCAGTAACTGTGACCCCCAGTAAATTACTCTGTGACCATTTGTAAGGTGTGTGTGTGTGTGTGTGTGTGTAGTTTGGAGGTAAGTGAAATTGCTCACAATTGCTCACTATAATCAGTCAGCCCTTGGTTATGGAGGCGGAGAATAAAAATAAAGTAAGAGGGATGGATAGAGTAATAATTGGACACTATTGGTAATCCAAAATTCTCAGTTCTGGTAATCACTTCAGCATTTGTCTCCAAATGAGTGTTTCCCCCACTTAATCATAGCTGTTAACCAGAAGCAGAGAGGACGAGTTGAATGCCATTGGATCTCTCCCTTTACCTCCTCTCAGTAGGCAAAGAATGGAAAGCAAATTGGATCTGGATAAATAGCCTCAAATGGACTCAGTAGAAGGGGTTAAGGATACATACCAGAAGAGAAGATTGAAATGAATAAACAAACAACAAAACAACAAAAAATTTACTTAGTCACAATAGAATAGTTATACTGGTTTATGGCTACAGGGTAGACTAGATAAGAAGGTCATTCAAGAGACTGCACAGAAAAATAGTGTTCTTGAGTTTTGTTTATTTCTCAATTGATTTTAACCTTTTAATTTCCTTTTCCTTATCTTTTTTTTCCAAAAGCATTATGAGAAATAAGTTTTAGGAGCAATTAAAGAGGCATAATTTAAGAAACATAAGAGACAGACAATGCAAGTTATTTTCTGTTTTTACAGTCTACCTTCCTAGGGGGCCAGTATCAATATTAAATAATAACATCAATATCTTGCCAGTTTGCCTCTGATACCTTGCTCTAAGAGACAGAGGAGGGAGAAAATGAGCCAGGTTCTATCTTTGAAAATATGAAGATGGGGATGAGTATGTTTGAAATAGACAGAAACAATAAAAGATATGAATAGAGCGCCCGCCAGATCTCAGAATGCCTGAACTGGTGAGCACCAGGGTATTGTGTGCTGCGAATTGTGCCAAATATAAGGACTCTGTAGACTAATAAAACCATCTTTGCCTTGTGAGCTCAGGCTAGTGACTGAGAGTATATGGGTAAAATATAAGGATATGCATCTTCATAGTCTGGCTATTACATTTTTGAGAACCTTTTACTCAAGGAATTATACAGACTAAAAATACAAATAAATTAAAAAAAGGATTAGATATATTCATGAAAGAATTTCATTTAGAAGTTAACTAGTATTGTTGCGGTGGGGGGGAGGGTTGGTTATTTACAACAAACCTAGTAATGGTAGCTAATATTTGTTATTGGGTACTGTCCTAAATAAACACTTTCCCATATAATTTAATGTGGCACTCTAATACCATGAGATGATTGTTAGTTACATTTTATAAATGAGGAAACTGAAAGTTAGAAATGTGAAGTAACTTCAAACTTGATTGCTTAGAGTATAAATACATATAACCCTTTAAGCTCTTTATCTTTGGAGTATAGGGATAGACACTTTTCTTCCAGAGAATACATCTTAGAACTCTTAAGTCAATAATAAAAAGACAATCAATAGAAAAATGAACAGGATAAGAAATCCAAGTAGTCAATAAATGTGAAAAGATGCTTTATTTCAATAGCAAACTGACATGAAAGTTAAAACCATAATTAGATACTATTTTACACTCACCAGAATGGTAAAAATCAGAAGTCTGACAATTCTAAATGTTGGTGAGTGTGTGAAGATTCCAGAACTATTTACTGCTGGTGGGAATGTACACTGACACAACCACTTTGGAAAACAGTTTGACATTACCCAGTAATACAGTACACAATCTGAGTTCTTGTCCAAATTAAAGTCTATTGATAAATCAGTACTTCAATTACATCTAAGAACTGTAATTATTAGAGGGAAGAGCACTTAATAACAATAAGCCTGTGTAAAACAATGGAAAGGATAGTAAATATTTGAAGGACTTGGTCTTAAAAGGAATATATTAACTATGTTTTCATTATATGGTAGATGCCGAGAATTGTGTTTTTATAAATTCATTCAAAAAATACAAATTTAATGTTGAATTGTTTGAGAACAGCTTTTGTTAGATATTACCTGTTGTACTTTTCCTGCTTGTTTTCTATTGTTTGGTTATAAAACTGGTGCCCAGATCCCAACCATGGTATAATGTCATCTAATATTATCAGCTACTAAAACAGATCATTGCCATGTATGGGATTTTTTTGAATGGAGCCTATGAAATTCAAATCTGCTCTAATAGATATCCCAAAATGAAGTGTTCTGTGCTTAATTTGCTGAACATACAACTTCTCCAGAATGTACTTTCTTGGTGAATAAGAAATACTTGAGTAGTCACATAATTTTCTTCCTTCAGGCATTGTCTTTCATGATATAATATACTATCGGGAACACTTAAAGAACACTTGGGAAAGGATACATCCATTATCTAAGTGTTTTCCAAGTAAATTTTAAGGTAATTTTGACCATAGAGATTACATGCTGATTTATGCTGTGTTTTGCAGGGGAGAATAGGAGAGCTGGAGTTGCAGGTAAAACATGGAAAAGAAGGACCTGAAGAGGTGCAATACAAAAAGAGCACTGCCTGGCTCTGGTAAGGAGATGGCCTTCTGCTGCTCATTATTTGTTTTGGGAAGTGAACTCTGAAGGTAATTATTTTAAAGGCTTTCATGTTGGGAGTTTTAACTTCTGTATAATCCTAACAGAGAAAAAACAGATGATCTGATAGCTCTATTTCCCATCCACTCTCCAGATAAAATTATGAGGTGAGATTTATTCATAAATTTCATGTATTTTTTAATCATTTTCTAAAGCAGTATGAATGAGATATGGAAAGGGTTTATTCCCCCCTCCCCTTTTTCCCCCTTACATACTGATTATTCTGATTATTTTATATGATTTTGAAGGAAAAAATTCTTTTTCCCATTCAGTTCATTGCCTTCCTACCTCACCTTTAGTCAAAAGATGTCCTTCCCACCCATTCATTCCTTTGCCTCTCCCCCAAGACATCTTCATTATTAGGAGAAATGTCTCCATGTCAGGCCTTTAATTTCTTTGGCAGACGTTCTCTAGTGAAGTCTCACTATATTGTTTAGAAATGTGTAAGTGCTAGCACATTAAAAGCAATTCACATTGTTACATGTATTGGGGAGAATATCTTGTCAGATTAATGTTGCATCAGCCTAAATTTAAGTAAACTGCCCAGAATCTAAATAGCTTTGCTTGTAGCCACAGCTTCCTTTAATCTAAAAATTTGTTCAGAGCTTACTTGTTTCAGATTTTTATTTACTGACAATTGGCATATGTAGAAAAGCAGAAGCAATCAGGATATATTTATGTGTGTAAGTGTATTTAATTAATTCTGTTCTAAATTTTATTTTCCAATAAAAAAAAAAACCCATATGATTTAAAATGTTATGATATTAGATTTAAGATTAGAGATAAAATATTTGGGTTTGCTTCTTACATAGTGTTATCTTTTACATTTCATTTTCTGAAAATGATAATTTTGTGGAGGTACATGTGTTTGTGAGTATAAGGGAGGTAGATTCCTAGGATTTTCTTAAGATTAAAACAGAACTAGAAAATTCACAGCTAAACTTGCGTAACTGATGAGCTATCTTAAAGTCAGCTCTTCAGCATTCTTACTAAATTGGAACATAGCCCCAAATCCAAACACAGGCTGGCTGTTATAAAAAATGAGTCCCCCGAGTCTAGACACTCCCTCAGAGCTAGTTTATTTAGTTTATGTTTGTATATCTGGTTTTAAAGTTTAATCAATGGCATATTAGATGCCACAAATTCATAAAATAGAGGTATGATAGTCTGGTGGCAATGTAGAAAGTGAAAACTATTACAAAAAGCAAATTTTAAAAAAGCTTATGGGGAGTGGATGTAGCTCAAGTAGTTAAGCACCTGCTTCCCATGTATGAGGTCCTGGGTTCAATCCCCGGTACCTCCTAAAAACAAACGAAAAAACCAACTCTCCATTGTGGAGCAGATGTAGCTCAGTGGTTGTATGCCTGCTTCCCATGTATGAGGTCCTAGGTTTAATTGCCGGCACCTCCTTGAAAAAATAAATAAATAAAAGCTTGTTTGCCTGGGGCCATTAATTACAGTTTTAAACCAATGAATAGACCTTGGATATCATTTTATTTATTCTTTCAAAATATTTATCTCCCATTATGTCCAGCCACATATGTCTATGCACAGGGGATTAGCAGTGAACAAAACTCTGTTTCTATCCTCCCAAAGCTTACACTCTACTGAAGGGAAATAGACAATAAGCAAATCAACAAGTAGAAATAGTATATGATAGGTTTTGATTAGTGGGAGGAAAATATATTAAGGTAATGGAAGTAAAGAGTGCTTGGGGCAAGGGTGAAGTGGGGAAGGGTTGCGTTAGGGAGGGCCTCTTTACTAATATGACATTTCAATGATACCTGAAGGAAGTGATGAGTAAGCCAAGCTGTTTTCTGGGGAAGGGCATTCCATGAAGAGGGAACAGCAAATTCAAAGGCCCTGGGAGAGGAGTGTGCCTGGCAAGGAAAGAGCAAGGAGGAATGTAGTAGACATGAAGTCAGAAAAGTCCAGGGGTTCAGATTCTGGAAGGCCTTTGTAGGTATGAAGAGGACTTGGACTTTAACTCTGAATGAGATGGAGAAATATTTGAGGATTTTACACTGAGGATCTGACTCATAATTTCAAAGGATCACTCAAGCGCTTCTCGTGTTGAAAATGCACTAGATGGGAACATGGTTAAAAGTCTGTTGCAAGAATTTGGGCAAGAAATGGGTGTGTTTTGGACTAGAGTGGTAGCAGTGAAGAGAAGAGTTTGGATTCTGAATATATTTTGAAGGCCGATTCCATAGGTTTTAAACACTGATAGTTTGAATGTAGTATGTGAGAGAAAGATGGAAACCAAGGACAACTCCAAGATTTTGATTCTGAATAACTAAAAGATGAGGAAGATGAGGAAGACTATAGAAAAATGGGTCAGTGGGGAGGGGCAGGGTAGGAATCATGTTTTGGACTTGTTAAGTCTGAGATGCCTAACTAGACCTCCAAATGAAAATAATAAATAGATTGTTGACTGTATGAGTCTAGAATTCTGAGGAAAGGTCAGGACTGGAGGTATAAATTAAGTAATCTTAGCATATCAATAGTGGGCATTTTTTAAATCAAGAGGCTTGATGAGATGACCTAGGGAGAGAGTAAGGATAGAGAAAAGGTCAGAGGACTGAGTACTGGAACATTTCAATTTTAGAAGTGGAGATGATGAAGAGGAAACCAATAAAACAGATGGAAAATTAATGATGAGTGAAGTAAGAAGAGAACCAAGAAAGAATGGAGTTCTAAAGGCTGAGGAAAGAAAGTGTTTCATGAAAGGAGTGATCAGTTGTGTCAGATGTGGCTGTGAGGCTACAAAAGATGGAGACTGAGAGTTGGACATTAAGTTTGGTCACTTGAAAGTCATTGATGACCTTGACAGGAACTCTTTTGGTGGATTTATAGAAGGGTTTAGAGAGAAAGAGCAAAGAGAGGACCTGGAGTCATAAAGTATGGACTACTCTTTTTAAACAGTTTTGCTATATGAAAAGCAGAGAAATGGGGCAGCAGTAGCTGGAGGACTTTGCTTTTTTTTTTTTTTTTTTTTTAAGATGGAGATACTACAGCATATTTACATGCTAAGGCAGGGTTTCTTAACCAGGGGTCTGTGAGCTTGAATTGAAATTCAAAAAAACATTATTCTTGTGGGGACATGTTGGTGTGGGTGTGATATATTTATTAAATAATACACAGTATAGCGTGGACTTAGTAAGGGGTCTGTGGTTTTCACCTGACTTGGCAAAGGGGTCCATGGAACAAAAAAGGTAAAGAACCCCTGTGCTAAGGGGAGTAGTACAAGGAGAGAAAGAAAAACTGGTGATGCAGGAGACAGAAGGGAATAGTAGATGAGGGGAAAGGGAGCTAGTAAACAAGTGGAAGTTTTGACTTTTCATAGATGTAGACACAGGTCATCATTTGTAAATATTCCACACTGAGCAATAAAAAATTACATTGTCTGTATCATACGCTATTTAGGAAGAAAGAAATGGTTTTTAAAAATACAAGTTTAAGGTTTTTAAAAACACAAGTTTAAGGTCTGAAGAAGCATTTTTCAACCCTGAAAAACTGGGGTTTTCAGGAGCACTCATTCTCAGTGAGTATTGTATTGTATTTTGAATGCAAATATAGTTTATATTTTAGTGCAAAAAAAGTTTTAACCTATCAATTTTATTGGTACATGTTAATGAAGCATACATGCATCCAAAGTGTACAATCAATGGTATTCGGTGTAATCACATATTTGTGCATTCATCACTTCAACCATTCTTAGAACACTTCAAAATTTTTATAATATGTTTTAAAACTGAATATATAAAATTCAAAGTAGCAGTGAAATTTTCTGTAGTATCCTCTTCAATATCAATTTAGCAGCCAGAAGTTGGTTTTCATTTTATCTTAAGACTCTTATATTGAAAAAAAAAATAAGTTCTGTGATTATTTGAATTGCGTTTACCTTCTTTCAAACCCACAAGTGTAGTTACCTTTTGAAAAATTTCAGCATGATTATATAAGCAAAGTTTACTAATTGTTTTTCATATACACACACTGTGACTATTCCTTACCTGCAATTTGGAAATAGTAAAGTGCTGTTTTGGTGAACCCTCATGCAAAAAAATAGAGAAAATAATATAAAAGACACTTGTTTATCCACCATTCAGTTTAAGACATGATGCCATTACAGTGCTGCCTATGTATGTCTCTTCAGCTACACTTTCCTCCTTCCCTACCTCCACTAAGTGAACTAATAAATAGGAAAATGAAGCTGCCTTTGAAGTAAGGCCCTTATTACAATTCTTTCAGCTTACACTGAAATTCTACATATGTAGTTTTAAGACCTGGAGTCATTGCCAGAAGGTTATTAATTTATATATAAAGATTGGGTTCTTGCTATAACATAAACTCTAATATCTGTTTTCCACCTTTATTGCAGGGTCAGAGACATATTGACTGATGAGATCACCAAGGCAGCTGCAAAGTAAGATTAACTTATTCTCTTACCAAAAATTTTCTATAAAGATTTTTTTCCTGGCAGTAATATATAATTTATTTTCTTAGGGCGTTTCATAACGTTAAAGTGTTTAAAATACTTTTCAGTTATTTTTTTAAATCATTTTTTTACCCTTTCTCATATTAAGTTAGTTCTTATTACATGTTGTTTTGTGAAAATACAGCGGGACTGGTATGAACATGTAACTTTTACATCAGGATTCACTGAGGTTGAGCCCTTGCAGTATACCTAACAAAAAGCCAGCTTTGCCTTGGATTTAAAGGAGTTAAGTTTAGTTCAGGAGTTGTAATTTAGTTCAGGGGTTAGAAAAGAAATCCTTGCCTAATGTGAATTATGTGGGTTCTAAAATAGATTATTAAATTTCAACTGTGAGCTGCAAATAAATCAGAAATGAACTTCCTTTCATTCCCTTTGTGTTATTGGGCTCAGGATATGTAAAAATTGAATTTTTGAATACTGAAAACTAATGTGAAAACCCGAGAGAAAAAGCAATTTTAGTCATCTCTTTTTGGTTGTTTTAATAAAAATTACTTGAGTATTATTGCCTTGAGGTCTTTTATTTACCTTAAGCCAATTCTTTCTAAGAAAGTTATACCCTAATGAATTTACTTTAACAATCTCTTCAGCTTCCTTTGTTAGCACACCAAGTTCCTGGCAGTAAGTTACATGTCAGTTTCTAACAGTTTCTAACACTTCTCCCTGCCACTGTCACCTTTACCTGCTGTTATTTCTGTTTGACTTCCCTTCTTCTTCTCCAAGTAACATAGATGGACGTTTGACCTAAAGGATTTCATGTGTATTGAAAATCCATTTCATCTAGAAATATTTCATTGCAGTATAGTTTTTATCCCCACCATGTCCCAGAACATTCTGTAACTTAAATAGGTTCTGCCTAAAAAAACCAAACCAAACAACAAAAACAAGAACACAGTTACCTTGGAGTTAGCTTTCCACCAGTAATTTTTAAAGAGGCACTTAACCTGTGAAGTCTCAGTCCATGTCACTACTCAGCTTCATGTCATCCAGATGAAGGGAAATAGAAGTAATCCTGTCCTGTACTCAATTCTGTGGGAGGCATTGGGAAATATTATCTCTTAACAAGATGGGAGCTAAGGTTCAGAGAGGCTTTGGGTCTCTTATCCAATTTAGTAATTTACAGATGTGGTGGGAGAGCTCTCAGCTACTTATTGGGTTGGGAGAATGGGTATTGGGGAGACTGCATTTGACCTTTATCTTTCAGAGTTTGTTTTATTATGTGGTCTATTTATTAAAACATTATATACTGACCTTTGTAGCAAAAAGCTCAAATGCTGAAGAAGCTAGCAGCTTTCTATTAAAACAAACTATAATTTCACATCTCTATTAGCTTTTGCATTTTCCATTCTAACATTTTTTTTCAGTGAATCTTTAATCTTCAGATTTGCAAAGCATCACTTTATGACTAATACCCAAGGAGAGTGTGTTCACATTCTCAAAATTCATGGATTAAAAAAAAAATCATGTTCTCATGGTGTTCCCTTTCAATCACAAATTTTTAAGTATTTTATAGACCTTATCTTATTAAAGCAATCCTGACAATACTAGGCATGACTGCAAGTGAATAGGAAATATTTAAGGTACCAGCAGTTGAGAGGTTAATGGTAGAGCCTAGGGGAAAATTCACTCTATTGCCCTCTCTTTACTTCTTCCTACTGGCTTCCTCCAACCATATGATGACCCCAGCTGCCAGCTTAGCTTTTTTTTCCTTGGTCTGTGGCTGTTAGGCACTGATTTGGTCCAGCATAGGGCTTGTTTTGGTCAAAACCATAAGTTAAATGCAATCACAGGATTAATCACAGAATTAGACTGCTTTGAGAGCATTTTTTAAGGATTAAGGGAGAATAGGAGCACATAAAACCTGATGATTGGTATAAATTAATTTTCATTGTTATTAATTAAATAGATTTGAACCTGAAGATAAAAGTCCCCAAAGGATTGGGTCACTTTACTAATATGTAATATAATACTTTGGCCCTAAGAAAACAGCGGAGCTCATCCTTCATTGTGCTTTTTAATTAGATTAATGACATCAGTTTGTTTCAAAGGACAATTTAATTAAAATGTCAGTACTGTTGCCTAAATAAATACTGTCCTGATGCTGACATGATATTATGCAAATTAGTCACTATGTTTGACTGGTAGGGGACAGTTATTTGATCAACAAGGTGATGAGATTTTGCTGAACCAGATTTTTACCTGGCCTAGAATTTGTTTCACTAAATATGTATTGAGCACCTTCTATGCATAAGGTATTGGGCTAGGCATATAAGGAATGCAAAGATGAGCAAGACCTTATCATAGTACCTTTGTGAAATGTATAGCTTGGCCTGGGCAAACTGGAGTCTGAACTAGTTTTTTCTGTTCAAAGAGTAATGCCCAAATTTGCATCATCTCTCTCTCTTCCTTCCATGTATGTTTTCTAAATATCTGAGAGTAGATTACATACATCATGCTTTTATACCATTTAATACTTTCATGTATATTTCTTTTAAAAAGGATATTCACTTATGTAACTACATAAGTATAATTATCAAGTTCAAGAATTTAACACTGATATAAAGAATACAGTCTATATTCCACATTTTTCAATTGTCCCAGTAATGTCCTTTTGGGCATTTTCTCTTCCATTATTACATCTAGTCCAGGTTTATGTATTGTATTTAATTGTCATTGTCTCTTTAATCTCTTTCTCAATTGTGGTAACATATATACAGCATAAAATTTCCCATCTCAACCACTTCCAAGCAAACAGTTCAATGACATTACCCACATTCACAGTGTTGGACTATTATCACCATCATTCATTACCAAAACTCTCCCATCACCCCAAACATAAACTGTACATCCATTCTGCATTAACTCCCCTAGTTACTTATACTCTACTCTCTGTCTCTATGAATTTGCATGTTCTAATTTTTTCATACAAGTGGAATCATACAATAGCTGTCCTTTTGTGTCTGACTTATTTCATTTAACATGATGTTAAGGTTCATCCATGTCGCATGTATCAGAAATTCATTCCTTTTTATGTCTGAGTAATATTACATTGTATGGATATAGCACATTTTTTTTTATTCATCTGTTGACGAACACTTACTTGGGTTGCTTCCACTTTTTGCCTATTGTGAGTAATGCTGTTATAAACATTGGTGCACAAATATCTATTCAAGTCCCTGCTTTCAATTTTTTTGAGTATATACTTAGAAGTGGGCCTGATGGATTTGATGGTAATTCTGTGTTTAACTTTTGGAGGAACTACCAAACAGTTTTCCCAGTGACTACCATTTTACATTCCTACCAACCAATTAGGAGGATTCTATTTCTCCACATCTTTACCAACACTTATTTTCTGGGTTTTTTTTGTTTTGTTTTGCTTTGCATTTTTCCCATATAATAGCCATTCTAGTGGGTGTAAGGTGGTATCTCATTGTGGTTTTGATTTGCATTTCTCTAGTGGCTAGTGATGCTGAGCATTTCTTCATGTGCTTATTGGCCATTTATATATCTTCTTTGGAGAAATGTGTATTCAAGGCCCTTACGCATTTTTAATTGGGTTACTGTTACTGAGTTTTAGATGTTCTTTATATGTTCTAGATATTGAACCCTTATAAGATACATGGTTTCCAAATATTTTCTCCCATTTTGTAACTTATCCTTTTACTTTTTAAATAATGTCCTTATATATACAAAAGCTTTTAATTTTGATGAAGTCCCATTTATCTATTTTTTTTCTTGTTGCTTGTGCTTTTGATATAAATTCTAAGTCTCCATTGCCTAATACAAGGAGCTAAAGATATTTCCTTATGTTTTCTTCTAAGAGTTTTATAGTTTTAGCTCTTATATTTAGGTTGTTGATCCATTTTGAATTAATTTTTGTATATGGTATGAGATAGGTGTCCACCTTCATTCTTTTGCATGTGGATATCCAGTTTTCCCAGCACAATTTGTTGAAGACTCTCAATATAAATGTTGATGTCTTTTCAACTTATGGCATTCCTTATTGGAATGAAGCTAAGGAGAAGTGAACAAAATGGCTAAGTGTGCAGAGCAGGCTTTCAATGAGCATAACCATCCCAAGGACAGTGTGAGGGAGGGAGAAGAAAAAAGAGGGATGGATGAATGGATAGATGGAGGGACTTGTAAATGGTAGGTCCATTCTTATCAAATGGAATAAAAAATGCAAGAACACATTTACACGCTCACCTTTTAATACACACTGACTTCCATCTTCAGTCATAACTATGCCCTGGGACAGGAAATATGAGTCTAGTCTGGCATGGGAGCAGGGCTAAAAGTCTTCATCATCCCACATATCTGTTCTAGTCCTGCATTGGAGTAAGCAGGGAGTGTTCCTTGGGTGCATACACTGAATTCAAGTTCATGTCTCAAGTGCAAGTTTTGGGGAGCATTCTTTGGATTTATGGGAACTCATAATCATAGGACTGCGAACTAGACATCTAATGGTGTGGGTGCTCTGCTGCCTAAGTTCTGTTATTACAGAATTGGCAGCCCCAGAGCATCTCACCAATGTCCCATCTGGGCCTCTCTTCCAAAAGAGCAGTCAAATTACAGAATAATACTAAATGAGTGTATATTAAATAGATTCCATTTTCTTGATGCTAAATTCAGAAGTTAAATTACAATGCTTTATTACCAATATTAGAAAACTATCATTTGAATGCTATAAAAGGGCAACTTTCTGTCTGAATAACCCAGAAAAAGGCCTTTTTTGCGTATCATCTATGGTCTCCAAATCATATTGCAAATTGGGTTTGAGGTTGCTGGCTTTGGCATATTAAGAGAAAGAAGGAAAGGATAACAATGACTGCAGAAAGCTGCCAATGTGTCAGGTTGCAAGTAATGTATGCTGTCTAAAGTGGGTCACGAGAAGCTGGTTCCACAGAGGTGCTTCAGAAAAGCCAGAGGCTATTCTGTTCTGCTGGGTGCATTCACCTAACTCTTTGGTTATGTTTTCAGAACAGACCAATAAATTTAAATTGGCCAAAGCTGACACAGATGAAGATAACTTAGGAAATGTAATTTCAAATAATGAAATTAAAAATTTAGGAAGAAAGAACTTAGATATATGAGCTTGGAGTTTTAACTTACAAAAAAGCATAATGATCATACGTTGATAAGAAGAGTTAAAAATCTGCACTAGTGTCAGAAAAAGGAAAGAAGTTTTTGGCATCCGGGGGCAAACAGATCTGCATTTATGAGGCTTTGTGAAAGAATGGAAGTGCTTTTTTATATATATCATCTATCCCCCCTATAGTAGCACCTTCTCTTCTCCTAATTTAATGTCACAAACTCCTCTTTTGGATTTTTTTTTTTTTAAACAGGGACAGCCCAGTGGTCAAAGGCAATGCACTCTTAGCCTTAAGCAGTCTTGCTGTCGTTGTATCCAAACACGAACTCAGCCTCTCCTCAGACTCTGATGGGGTCCTGGAGGTGAGTTATGGGTGATAATAACAATGTTGGCTTTGGTTGTGTAATGTTAGAAAAATGAGAAGTCTCTTTAAGCCTGACTTTAGATGGACTGGTCCTGAGTTTACAAGGTTAGATTGCAACACCAAGTTATGCTACTTGATGGGCCTCTGTACTGTGAGTCTTAGTGTTCTTCCTGACTTTGCTTTGCTGCTTTGCTGCTTTGCCTTCTCCAGCACAGTTAAGTGGTCATTTCCATTTGAAGGTACCAATTTTATGCAACAGAGATTGCCTTTTTGTGATTACATCAGTGGTAACCAATCTTAGGAGGTTAACTAGGCTTACTGAAAGTGAACAATGCTGTCAAAAAATGATAAATAAGCAGTGTTTACTGACTGAAAAAAATTATACTTTGCATTTTAATTTAGATGCCAATGGCAAAGTGCCTATTCATTTTTGCAAGGCATTTATTTCTTAATTAAACATGTGGCAAGCTGGCCAATGTTCATTTCCAATGTATTTTTTCAGATAATGCTTATCTGTCAAAATAAAAAGGCATGGATTTATTCTTGTTTTAAGCCCCATTATCTGTTAGCTATCATTATCTGTAGATAATATAGCTGAGTAGTTTAAAAAGAGGCTTTACAGTAGGAGAGTCCTGTATTTAAAATCCTGGTACATCCACTTACCAGCTATATGGCATATTGCTATTAACTTCCCCTTTCAGAGTCTGTTTCTTCATCTTTAAAATGGTGATAATGACACTTATCAGATTATGATAAAGATTAAACGAATTAATATATGTAAAAGTCTTAGCACACTGCTGGCAGATACTAAGCACTCAGTAAATAGTAACCATTAACAACATCAGTTTCAACTACATCATGGTTTTAAACAATTGTAAACTATCCTAAGAGAATTTTATGTTGGCTTATTAAAGAAATAAATGTACTTCTATGTCTACAAAAGGAAAGAATTAAAATATATGCAACGTTATTGAGTTGTTTTAAATAGAATTACCTGTTCTATTCTCAAACTGGGTTTGAGTCTTAATTTGTGGGTTTGCTACTTTTACATCAAGTAGTGAAACTTTATTCAATGTTATTCAGCTGTGTCTCTCCTCTGAGTATCTTATGGGCCCATATAACTCCTTTTCCATGGTGGGCTTTTGTTGTTGTTGTAAGCAAAGAAACCAACTCTGATTCATTTAAATAAAAAAGGAACTGAAAGGATATGAAATCTGGAAGCTCATGGAACTGAAAGTAAAGCTTAAAAACCAGATTTTGGAAAGAACAGAAACTAGGGCAACTTGGGGAGTCCAGGCAACAGGTACTAATGAACTATCTCCATAGATTACATCATCAGGATAGACTGGCTTTTATCATTTATTGTCCTTGCATTACTCAAGATTTAGAGTCACGTGGGTCACATACACACCCTTGGCTAGATTATGTTGGGTAGCTTGATTGAGGGTTTAACCAAGCTTTAAATAGTGGAGGAGAGGGAATTCCCCAAAGGGTACTATTACCAGTAAACAAGAGAATAGGTGCTATGGGGCAAAAACTACAAAATGTGTTATACGTGGGGAAAGGAAAGAAGCCAAGGGATTATTGCATGAAGGATAAAAATATAGTTAGTAACCATTTGGAAAGTGTAACTTTAAACCCAGAATCTTATTTTAATATTGAGAAAGATACAAAATTTTGAGAGGAATTATTTTATATCCTTGAAAGAGCCAATTGAATACTTTAGTAGAAGCAATATGCTAAGTAGGTCTGTGACCTAAAAAGTTAATGCCCCAGTCTAGCATACCTTCCTCTGATCATATTGATGCCAAGCTACCAGTTGTACAGGAAATCTGCCCCAGTAATAACTGGGGGCCTACCCTCAGAGTTTGTGTTCCAAGCTCACTTTTTCTTCTTTATTTTTCCCCCTGTTCGTTCTATGTTGTAACACATAAAACACAGCACACTGAGAGGCTACAGAGACCAAAGAGGAAATTGACTTTTATTCTTGATGCCCTTCCTTTGGATATCACTCAACATAAACTTTAAGATCTTGTTACTTGATTAAAATTGAAATTTTCTCACTTCATTAAAATCTTCATATAACCCACAACCAAAGAGCTTAAGAAGAAAACTTTGAGTCAAGAAGTTAATTTCAAGGAGATACTCAACACTGCATTAACCATTTTAGTTTACACCACCTGAATGCTAACACAATATGAGATAATGAATGCTTTTGACACCTGTTGTCATGAATGATTTTTAATATCAAGTTCCCTTTTTAGAGAGTAGGGTTTTGTTGTTGTTTTTATATTCTCTTCTGGATATGTTGGCCAGAATTTTATAGGCTGATTTACTGCCTCCTTTATGAAATAAGTCATAAAATTGACAAGTTTTGAATTGCTTTCTCCGTTTAACTCCACAAATTATCCTCATTATAATTCACTGAACGTAGACAATCTCTGAAGGGCTCTTGGCTATATTCTGTTTTGCAACCCCATCTTTTCACCTTTGCTAATTCTTACTTAAGTAAAACTTATTCTTGATAGGGCACAGGTGGGGATGTGTATTTGTCAAATAACTATTCTTGTGTATTTCTAGCAGGTGAAGTTTTCAAAGTATTACTTCATTATTTAATAGAGAAGGAGGTTGTATCTTGAATCTAGAAATAGTATTTAGATTTTGATTTCCTTTTTCCATTATTATTTCATGTTTTCTTTCATCCACAGATTCAACCTAATTTCCTTTCAATGAAAGAGTGGATTTCGATGGTGCTTGATACACTCCTGGTCATTGTGGATAGCCATTACCAACCCAGAGGACAACTGTTCTCCTGGTTTTATTATGTAAGTCAGAGAAATTTTAAAAGCAGTCAAGAAACTCAAGAGTTGACTCTTCTTGTAAATAGTTTACATGAAATCCCTTGATATGGTATAATGACTTTCAGCCTTGAATGTATGTTAGAATCACCTGGGGAACTTTAAAAAACATAGATATTGAAAAAAGAGTGACATGTAAG
Source organism: Tolypeutes matacus (assembly GCA_026826555.1). Classification (NCBI taxonomy): domain Eukaryota; kingdom Metazoa; phylum Chordata; class Mammalia; order Cingulata; family Chlamyphoridae; genus Tolypeutes; species Tolypeutes matacus. The sequence continues at coordinate 275,382 of JAKSZT010053764.1, read as the reverse complement.
CCTCACCTCTGATTTAATTGTTTAGAATGGACCCTGGGCATCAGTATTTTGAAAGCTCTCCAGGTTATTCTAACATTTGTTAAGGTCAAGAGCTACAGTTGAGGTAGAATGCACATTGGCTGAGGAGTGGGGACCCCCAGTTTCTAGTCACAGTTTTTTGTCATTTCAGAGTATGTGACCATGGGCAGTTTACTTAATCTCTTTGAGCCTTTCTTTCCTCATTTATAAAATGAGGGGATTGAATGATATTATATTCTATAGTGATTGTTGTCCTAGTCCCACCCCTTATTAGCTTTATGACTCTTAACCCGACACTTAACCCCTTTCCTCCTTATTTTCCTTACCTATAAAATGAAGGTAAAAAAATTAATGCTTTGCCAACTTTATAAGCTTGTGAGAATAAAATTATATAATTTATCTTAAAATGTTTTGAAACTGAAATACTCTGTAAATACAAAGTAATGTTGGTCAGAAAAATGCTTCTACTAGCCATTCTCTTTCTTCATGCTTATATCCTGAGAGTTGATGCAAAATGAAAACATACTTTTTTGTTTAGGTTTCATTTTCCCTTAATTGGTTGTGGTATGTGCTTTATTTCTGTATCTGCATGGAATTGTTTTGGTTCTACCATATCACTCTCCATTGCTTAGAGAATTATAGTGATCATGGGGCAATCAGCTGAGTGGCAGAGGATTATAGTTGATTTTACTAAAAATACAGCACAGGTCCTGAGCTGTTGCTAAGATCACGAATTTAGCCTGAAATTCCATTGCCTTAGATCCGCTGTATACCACATTTTTGTGTTCCTCTGTCCTCCTGCCCTCATGTATTCATCTGGGAATTAGGATCTGGAGCTAAATTTTTAACTAGACTCGAAGACAAGAAATTACTAACCGGACATGAAGAATTAAATTGGAAGGTAGATTTTGTTCAAAGAAATAATTTCTTTATGATGGTTTGCTTTCTGTCAGAAGGGTTCTTATTTCTTTAAAGATGGGTGTGAAACCTGTTTAGAAGCTTATATGGAGGTCTGTGCAGTAGTTAACTGGTTCAGATACTCACCAGGATAGGATATTGTATGAGCTTTCTAATAATGCTGTTTGGTTCATGCAAATCAATAAAAATAATCTCTTTACTAGCCAGCTCAGAATTGCCCTTTACTTTTGTGATTTTGCATTCTTATACTTTTCACAGCCCTGTTTCAAAAGTTTTTCCCTTTATTTGCAGTGTCCTAGCAGCTAGGTCATTCTGAGTAGCATTGTCATTACAATAGTGCTATATTAAAAGTATATTTTATTCTTAATAGTGCTAAAGCTTAGAGAGCAAATGGGCTTGGAATTAAAAATACTTTTTAATGTGCTTTACTGCAAGGATCAACATACCACCTTTATTTGAAGAGGATAATAGTGAATAATGATAATTGGGCTTTCTTCCCCACTTGAGACATAGTTAGAATGTATATAATGTCTGGTAGAGCTCTCTAACATGGCATTCTGTAGAAGCTGTTCATATTCAGCTAGCCTGTCATTTTATTAGGGCTGTTATTAATTTCTTTTCCCATAATTACATATAGAAAGGAGCATATAGGACTCTCCTTTTCATTTTGAATAGCTGGTTATTGCTTTGTAACCAGAGGCTTTTAAGATTTCAACTTCCTTTTTAATTAAAAGGAATTAACCCCCTGTAGGAAATAATCCATCTACTGGGAAGCGTTCCCACCAAAAATTTTGGGAGATCTGCCAATAGATCCCTATGCTAAACTTACATTCTTCCTTCCATGCTAAAACTATTTTTTTCTTTTTCCTTTCTCTCCTGGAAAACTTCTGGATCTCTGCAATCATATTTATAATGTGGCTTGGTGATTTGTCCAGATGTGGATAGCTGTACTTTGATTTTTTTCAATAGCACACACGTGGACTTATAAAAACACTGAAATTCTGTCAAGCTTATAGTGAGGGAATTCACACCCTTTGACAAGAAGACACATAAATTTTATTTTTTCAAGTTTAAAAGGACATTATTAGTTAACTTGTTGTTTGTTAGCAAATTATTTCAGTAAGAGTGAAAACATAACCTATAGGCAAACACATAAATAGATTTCAAAGTTATTATTTTTTTAGCAGGGGTAACTAAGAGAAGCCTATATTGTTATTTCGCGCTTTCGTGATAGGTATGCTTCCCTCATGTTTTAAACAAAAGGACTTACTCACTGTGTTCTTTCTTTGGAATGTCCTAGAAATCCTATTCTGGTGAAAACACAGCTAGTGCCATTGCCCGTTCTGCTGCCGCCACGGCTTTGTCTCTCCTCGTGCCAGTTTTCATTATCTCTTGCAAAGAGAAGGTTGAGGAAATCCTGAACATGCTGACTGCCAGGTTACCTGGGAAACCAAGTGCTGATGAATCTCAAGCCGTGCAAATCCACATGGGCCTTGCTTTGGGGATGTTTCTTTCTCGCTTGTGTGAGGAGAAACTCAGGTACACTTTACTACAATAGTTTTGCTTTTCCTCTTTGTGATTTAGGTGAAGGATTTACACACACACACACACACACACACATATCTGAGCAATATGTGGTTGCTAAACTTTCTGAGAAGGACAGGATGATCCTTTTTCTCCTTTATAGGTGAAGTTGTCTTTGTAAAATATCATCATAGTGGCATTGATATATATTAAGGGTTGTTAGTATTGATTAGTTACTTAAAAATCATTTCATATTTAGGTGAAAGCCTTGTATACATATACAAGTATATAAAAGATGGGAAGAAAAGTAGAATCTTATGGTGTATAAATAAAGAAAAGCTTCTTTTTCTGATTTATTCAGGATCAAATAATTGCTAATCCTTTATTGATAACACTGTAAAATGAAAAGGAAAGGTTTAGGGTATCCTAATGCCTGAGTCACATGAGAACTAACTGCATGTACCCAGTTTTAAATATTGCTTTTATTATGTGCCCTGGCTACATTTTTATACTCTTCAAAGAGTCTTAATCTGTGCATAAAATACTGTGTGCTTTATTCATTTTGATTGTTCATTTTTGGATTGCTAGCTTTGCTCTTAAATGGAGTACTGGGATATCAAAGACCTAGGTGGAAAATTCCACTAAATGGGAAAGTTTTCTTGTGCATGAATCTACTTTAGTTTTTTGTTTTTGTTTTTGTTTTCTACTTTAGTTTTGCTTTAATATTGTTCATGCTTTATTTTACAATAAACCTTAGAATTTTATGTATCCAACCTGCTTGTAGCATGGTACAACATGAATATTTGAGTATCATGTATATTAAGATGCCATTGACTTGGAATTTTGCCCCATATTCCTACAATGGAAATGGAATAGTAAGGAAAGGCATACTATTGTGGTAATAGATGCCATTAAACTTCACTGCTTGGCAGGAATTAGCTGTCCAGAAGAAAGAATTGGTGTTGATATGGATAAAGTGGATGGCGTTATGCTAAATTTACATTTTCAGTTTGAAATCAGTGGTTAAGTTTGCATGTGTATTTACAAAGTTTTGCACAAATACCAATATTTGAAACCTTTATAAGATTGCTCTTGATCTGGGAAAATACTATATTTCAGATAATCATTTGCAGCTCTTGGACACATCTTTCAGATGATTGGGATGATTGGGTTAGTCTTTGTCATCATAAATGAGCTGTGATCTGAATATTCATTTTGTTCAATCACCAGCGCTAATACGTATAAGCCTGGCTTTGGACTTGCACAAAATCTGCCCTTTGCTTATGAATTGACTGTGTATGATAGAACACAAAGTATTTTTAAAGACTTAAGACTTGAAAGTGATTTTTTCCTCTTTGCTGCTGTCTGTACAAATGGCAGTCTCTTCCACCATCTGTGTTCATGCTCCTTCTTCAATATCTTTTCAAGCAACGTGTTTTACAACTAAAAATGAACATGGCAATTTAATTCTAGGCAACTCATTTCATTCTAGCGTGACTCGGACTCCTTTCTTTATTAGCCTAGGATGAGCTGATGATGGGTTTTGGAAAGACAGTTTTGCATTTGTAGTTAATTTAGTCATGCTGCCTACAAAAACCTCTATGATTCACATAAAGCACTCATCCCTAGTTTCAAGATTGCCTTCTGCCCCCTCTCTGTCTTATCTGACTTTGAACCTACAGGAAGCCCTAATGATGGACACACAGAAGCTCTTTCCATGGCCAAGTAACACCTCCAGAATAACTACAAATTTTAACTTTATCCTAAAGTTCCTATGTTTCATGGCATCCTATTTCTTCTTTTGGCCTATTAGTACTGCAGCCATTAGTATAATTATCCATGCCTCCCACATTTCCTAATTTCTTCGAGCAGAGGAATCTGAAATATTTGCCTTTTGGTACTAATAAATATTTTTGCTAGATAATGACAATATCATCAGATAATGACATTTTTGAAGAAAGTTTCCATTTTTCTAAAATAAAGTTAAGTTGATTGAGGCTGTTGTCTCTGACTACATAATGACATCAAATAAATAGCCCCAAATGGCTCTTTAGGGGAAAAGGATTAAGACCATTTGTTTGTTCTATAAAGAAAAAAGTCACCTTGTAGAAGAGAAAAATGACAGTCCATTTTTTTGCTAAAGTTGATATTTGTGAAAAAGTTTCTGAATTTTAAGTTCCAACCTAGAATTTATTCAGAAAACTATAATGTTCCAAACCTTTTGCTTCTGTCATAACCCACAGAGATACTAATAGGATCCCTTTAACATTTGTTTAGGATATTTAAGTATATTTTACTCCAGAGAAAAACTATAATAGGAATTAATTAGTTAAAGCTATTAAAATTGAATATACGTTGTTGTTGTTGTATGTGTATGTGTGTGTGTGTGTGTCTCATTGCAAAATGTAATCCTTCATCTAAAGCAAAACCACCAATATTTGTCTGCAAAGATATTAATTAAAGTCCTCTCTGGCTGGTTAGCATTCCTAGGACTACATTCCACTTAGCATGGTCTGAGGCAACCTAAGAGTTGATATGTAGGAACTCCTGATAATAAAGTGTCAATGATAAAGCCCACAACTTTGCCTGAAAAAATAGCCATAGAACTAAATTTCAAGTTTTATTTTCACCTTGCAAGTCTTGGTTCTCACCAATACAGTTGCAGAAATGACATCAATTACTGCATAAAAGCAGAAAGTTATAGGGTTAGGGTTTTTTTTTCTTGAAAGAAAAAAATGTAAGTGGAGGCGTAGAACTAACCCTCCACAATTCAGACATGAAATCAGAAGTGACAGTCTTTGCAAGAAGGAAGTTTAGGATGATTATTGGTAACAATACCTTAATAGGTTGTAAATATTCTGAAGAAAATCACTTTAACTTAATTAAAAATATTTTTGTGCAATTGTGACTTTGGTTTTCATTTTTCTGTGATTTAAAATTTAAGTAGGTTGAGAGAAAGCAAAAGTAGGAGTTTTAGAGTTTATTGGTTTACAAGTTATTTAGATAATGACTTAATAAATAATTGGGTTTTTATGTTCAGGACCCCAATTATTGAATAAATTCTCTGACTCAGTTTCTTTATCTATAAAATAAGTTTATGTGAATTGCCAATATTATAAATTGTTTCTTTAAAAAAAAAAGAAATGCTGACATTTCTAATGAAATAGTGATAGCAAAATAATATATATTAACTATTTTGGGCAGTTAATGTTTTAAAATGATTCATTTTCTCCCCTTGGTATTTATCCTCATCTTCAGTGATATATCTGGCCAACAAGTGAACCTTCTTCTGATGAAGTCTTTGGATGCTCTGGAAAATTGCTGCTTTGACACTAGTCTTGAATACAAGTATGTAGACTCTGTTTCTTCTCTTAAATACTTAGAGATTGGTTCTCATGCCACCATAAATCTTACATGCTATGGTGCAATGTTTGTAGGACCTGATCTTGAATTCCTTTGCAAAGGGTTTTCAGTAATAATCAAAAACCTGCAATTAAAGTTTGTTCAGAAAACTACATTCAGCAGTAGATGATTTGCATAAATATAGTGCAATAAATATTTCGTGGCTAAGTTTTATGTTACTAACACCTTAGTTCTGTCTTGTACTTATCATATGAGACATAAACCTGAAAACTTTTATGCATGATTTGACCTTTTTAAAGATCTGTTGAAACTGTTCTCTGCATTTCACTGTACTCTAGTGTTTGACCCATGATTTAGGTTTCCCTGTGAAATCCAAATGGCAGAGGAATCTGAATGGAAACATAGGCTACACCAGGAGTTTCCAACCTCCTCAGAATTAATAGATCCTATTATTAATTTTCTCCCATAGACCTCATTCTTTTTAAAGATTTTGTCTATTAAACTAAATATCTGAAATAAAATGTAATTTTTCTTCTCATTTCAGTAAAGAAAGTTATAATAAAAATGAAAAGAAAGAATCATAAAAGATTACCTCAAGAAAACTGTTAAGTGTACTCATTTAATAAGACAGTGTTTTAGTCTGTGCGACTTCTGTGGGTCAATAAATAGTTTTGTTCGGCTTTCTGAAATATTGACAACATTGCGAATACAACACACATTGTACCTTTTTGGACTTCCACGTGTTTTGGAAGCTCAGATTTGAATCCTCTGGGGATTAAACTCGTTTACTTTTTGCTAGAGTAGGCACTGTTCAAATTTGAGTTAAATCAGTGTTTACGTTTCTGCCTTTTAGGAACTTGTGGTCTAAATCTATATTCATTCCATCTAGCCCGTTAGATTCAGACTAACAAAAGAGTCAGTGGTGGAAGTAGTTGCATGTATCAGTAATTTTGCCTATGAGTAAATAAAGTCAAATGTACACTTGGTAGATGGTAGTCATGGGATCTTTCAGATACAGACTAAGACTGGATAGGAACCATTAACAGTCATCCAGTTTATAAGAAATACTTTAGGAATGAAGTGACATTTTAAAAGTGTGGTTTGAATGTGGGAAAAGAAAGAATTCAGTGTCACAGATGAAATATAGAAAATAATTCATGGGAGAGATAGAACCACTTAGTTAGGTTACTTGGGTCCAATGAAGGTTGAAATTTTGGGCTTAAGTCATGTATCGGTGTTGCTTCCTCTTACAGCCAAGGAGTAAGATATTTTTGTTGTACACTCATGCACATATACATGCAAACATCTGGCTTTCTTCCTTATGCCTCACTGCCAAAGGTGTTCATCATAGCTGTAGTTCAGCAAAAAGTTGGGAAAAGTTTTGTGATTAAGATCTGCAAACTCAGCCAATTGGAACAATCAGGAATAACTTCCATATATCATCTCCATTAATTTGCAGGAAGATTATTTTACCATGGGGGTAACTGAATTATCCAGTCTGGGTACTTATGGAATTAAAAAAAGTATAGGTCTAGCCTATTTAGCTTTCTTATTTTTGTTATTATTAAGATTATTTCTTAATTTTTGCTGCTTACCTCCTTAATGAGCAACGATATTGGGGGGATGGAGGGATAGGCCTGGATGGGAGACTAGTCTTGCAGAGAAAAATAGAATAGGGCCATCAGAAATTGCTTGTCCATTTACTGAAATCTTGCTTGTCTATCAGAGCCCAATTAAAAGCCCAGCTCTTTCAAGAAGCCCTATCTCTGACCTCTCCAAACTCTGTTATTCCTACAGTTAATGAAGTTTAGTAATTGTCATTCCTAATGCTTTGTGGCTATTAGTCCTTATGTAGGTCTCTGGTTTCAGGTTCAATTAATATTTACTGAGCCGCTGTATACTGTGCAAAGCATTTTCACATCCATTTTTTCATGTCATTTAATTCTTACCACAATGAAGACAGATATCATCATCACTTTTGTTTACAGATAAAGAAAATTAGTCTCAAAGAATAGGAGACTTGCTCAAGTTCACACATATAATTGGCAGATCTAGGCTAGGAACCTAAGTCATCTGACTTCAAAGCCATTTTCTCTTTCTCTTGCATAGTGCAGTGTGAAGAACACATTTCAGTATAAAGATAGCAGTTTGACATTTGACAGTGTAGTGTTTATTTTTTTCCTGACATGACAATGTTGTCCACCATAAAAATTTTTTTAAAAAATCTTTTTTTCTGCTCTTCTAAGTATGCCTATGCTTGTTTATACTCATGGCATAAAGCACGGGTTTTTAACCAGAGGTAAACGGACACCCACGGGGTCTGTAGAAAGATTTCAGGGGATCTGTGAGCTTGAATTGAAACATTATTCTTGTGGGGATGTGTTGGTGCGGGTGTGATCTATTTATTAAATAATACACAGTGTAGTGTGGACTTAGTAAGGGGTCCATGGTTTTCACCTGACTGGCATAGGGTCCGTGGAACAAAAAAGGTTAAGAACCCCTTGCATAAAGTATTCCCTTGTCTAATGAGATTGCTGGAGTCTAAGGCAATCCTGCCTCAAGTGAAATAGTGAAAGCATTACCAGGAGGTAGTTAATAGGTCTGGAAGCCTGCTGCCTCTAGTGATCGAATTCACCCGGAGCACATTCACCACGCTTCCCTGATTTAATGGTGCGTCCCTGCTGGGAGACCTGAGCACCTGGGCTGGTCGCTGTTTATGGTCCTATAACTTACATTTTGCTGCCATCTAGTGGGCAGCTCATTGTGCCATCGCAATCCTTGCTGTCCTAACTGTACTCGTACTATCTATCCATCAGTGACCTGAGCGTTGCTTAATTACTATTGAGCTTTTACAAATACGGTAACATTTGTATAGCACTTATAAAGGGGAAGTGTGTTAGAAAAATGTTAACTGTTTTTAGAAGTAATTATTATATGGCCTAGTAACTTAACCTGCTTGATAGCCTACAATAAACTAAAGAATTCAAGATTCACACTGGTTAATTTTTAGAAAAATGTATCATTATGTCTCAGTTGATATAGCAACACATATATCAGAATGGCACAGCTTTTAAGTTTCAGAATTTCTTTTTGCTGGTGATATTTTAATATACTTGAATGAGAGACTTAAGTAATGACATAATAGGACATATAATTTTAAACCTCAAGTTCTCTTAACCATTTGTTAGCATTCTCATAGAACACTTAGGTTAACAATTCCAAAACCCCAATTTTATACCTAGTTTCATAATATATGTTTTTATTTCATCTTTCGGAGACATGCCAGCACTTTACTCCTTTTTATTTTCAGTGGACAGAAAGATGTGGAAGTTACCTCTGCCCAAGTTATTCTTGGTTTAGTGCTGGCAGACTATCAAAGGGAAACTAGAAAGAGGTTAATATGTAGAAATGCTGAACTAAGCAACTGAGGGAATCTTTAAGACTTAGGACAAAAATAAACATTAAAATGTAGGGGATTCGGAAATCAGAGGAAAAATCAAGAAATAAAGCCTTAGGACCATCCTCCTTGATGCATACTGGAAAATTGAGACAAAGTAAGAAGAAAGAATTTAAAAGGTCAATAGACACATACACTCTAACATTTATATTGACACACGTGTTCATAGATAGGTTATATATTCATATATTACAACAGCCAATTATCTACCTATATATATTTATATAATATATTTAATATATACAAATTATTTGTTATAGTAACACATAATATTGTTAGTGAATGGTGACTTTGCCCAAGAATAATTACATTTATGGTAATTTTTTAGGTAAATGTAGACTAGAAAGTGAGATGTCTTCTTCTAAGCTTTTTATCTGTATGCCTTGGTAATGGGGGAGCACCAGTCCAGAGAACAGAGATTTTGTGTGCCTGAAAAACAAAACTTAAAAACATTCCAGTTTATTGAGAAAGATGAACCCCAACACTTACTCCAGTTAGGTTTGAGAGGAATTCTTTTCCACATCATTCCAATATCCCTCTTTCATAAATTAGTCTGTCAAGAAACAGAAATCAAGTTTTCTTGATTAACTCTTGGTTAATATGTTTAGTGAACTTCACTACTCACAAAAGTTCTTCGACATTTAACAAATATTGGTTGAGTGCCTATATATGACAAGTCATATGCTAGGTGTCATAGTTACCATAGTGAGGAAAAAAAACAGGGACGGGCCCACCCTCTTTGGGACTTACAGGCTTGTTAAAAAGAGCTATGCAGTATTAATCAAATAACCCCCCAAATAATCCTCATCAGAATTTATAATAAAAATTGGATGGAAGTAAAATTAGTGCAGGGTACTATGGGAGAGTATTAAAAAGGTTCCCCAGTGGGTGAGGGAAGATGACTTTGAGAAAGTAACATTTGAAATCTTAAAGGCAAGTGACAGTTAAGTCAAGAGGAGACAAAAGTTATATTTGTCAAAATATTAATTAAATTTTGTTTGACTATCTTTAGTCTAATTCTACCAAATTTTTATACACATCAATATAGAAAGTAGTCAAAAAACTTCCCTTGTCGATCCTAAATCAAAGCAAAGGTTTTAAATCTATAGAAAGCAAAAGGAGCCAACTGCTTTCCTCTTTCAGAAATGTGATTTCTCTCAAAAGATGCAGTGTCCAGATGTTAAATGTTGATTAGACTGGTTGAAAATGCATTATGCTAGTTGAGCTTGTTAAGTTCATGTAAGCTGTAACAACAGTTCTGTCTGACTAATGATGGATTATGACTACAGTAGCTTCTTTACAAAAGATTTTCTAATGCCAGGTTGTTGTGCAATAGAAAGTGGAAAAATGCACTTGAGATGTGTTGCTTTCTCTTAGGCTTTCCATCATGGCATGCAGGGCACCAAGAGGGGCCTTAGGCTTGGCAGATGGAACAGAAGTCTGGAAATCAAAAACTCACGTGTTCTGCAGTGCCCTGCTGGAAACTCTGTGTCACCTTGAGCAAATCCTGGAACCTTCTCATCCTCTTGGGTGTCTCCTCTCAGCTGTGGATTCCCAATTGGGCTCACAGGTGCTCAATACCAGCTATTTAAAAGCGTATGGGCTTTTAAAATATGCTGTTGGAAAAATGTCCTGGAATGTCTTCTTTAGCAGCAGATAACATGATGAGAGGAAAACCAAACCAGGGAGAGATAATGGTTTCTGAAAAACTGAGCATTTCCTCAGTTTAAAAAACAGCAATATTAAAAAACCTGAAAAAAAAAAAATTACCACAAGCTGCTTTATCTTGTGATACTAACTTGAAGTTTTCTGAGAGAACAATTCTTTTCTTTAAATGGATATGTATTCTTTCAGGAGAATTGGGGCACAAAGCCCAAGATTCCAACTGAATTGTCACATGGGGTAACTTTTGACAAGCCTGTCATTTGCCCATTTTCCCTTCTGACCCAGTTGTACTCTGGGGGATCAGAGGGGGGACGGGGATTAATGTCATTGTGTACAGAGAAATACAGTTCCTTTAAGAAAGAAATTCCACTTGTTAAAGTTAACTAGGAAACATGATGCACTTTGCAGTACCTCATAATCATGCCTTGCATTTATCTCCCCTGTTATTAGTCAAATGTCTTCAGCTCTTACTCCTGAAATGCAGTCTTTTTTCTCCTTACACAGTTAATCATAGTGCTCTCAACATGGGGGGTTGGAAAGGACTCTTGTCTCTTGTCGCTTCCTCTCCTCACCATAGAGTTCAAGCCAAGCTATTTTGTGTTTTTGTCTGTTTGTCTTTCCCCAAAAAAATGCACAGCACCAGCAGGGCAATGAACACCTGTTTTGATGTAAAGTTTTCCTTTCGAGGGGTGAGGTGAGTATCCTTGTGATAGTTCATAGGACACATCTATGTACTAAGCAGCACAATTAGAATCCAGCCATCTGACCTCAGGTTTCAGGTTAGGTGGATTTATTGTGATTCTAACACATTGTCTTTTCTGGCATCAAGCACGGGCTGTATATTGGGAGTTGGACTTGTTCTGTCCCTCATGAGCCACAGCAGCCATATGGAGTCCCGGGTGCATGTGGCAGCATCGCTTCGGAAGCTCTCTACATACCTAGATGACAGCGGAAGCCAGAGCAGAACATTTCAGGAGGTAATGACACTTTTCTTCCCTTTGCTGTCTTTTGTTTTCCTTTTAGTACTGATTTTTCACTTCTAATATTTTGATAACACTGTAAACTAAGTTCTTCCTTAATTTCAGCTGGGATGGGGAGACAATCTAAGTGGCACACAACCTATATTAGATCATGATGTTTTCAAATTGCGTAGCTGTTTAAATCAACTTAGACTTAAATGAGGCATATAAGATAAGATCCTTTAGTGAATACAGAAACTTAAGTCAACGTTACTAAAAGGCACTTTCTAACAAGAGCTGCATTTTCTGGAGAAAGGTTGAATGGAGATTTTTAGAATTATGCTCAAACCGAATCTAACCTTAAAAAATGGCCACAAATAAGCTTCAGAAACTGTAGATAAACAAGGCATTTTTTTAAAATGTCAGCTAGCATGAAAAATTATTGAAGAAATTCCCCTTTACCACACTTAATGAAAAGATTTTTCTGTTATGATGGAGAAATACGTAGAATGGCCGTTATGTGACATACTCATTATGCGTTAACCCTGTTTAGGTGGCATGTTTTAGGCATGGGTCCACGCCTATCTCTGTTGTGCCCAGGTGAACCTACCCCGTCTGTGCTCCTCTTTAGGAGGAGTAAGGGATGACCTCGTGGCCTGGCCACATTCTTCCTCTCATTAGAGCACATTCTATTTTGTCCCAGGCTACCCACAAGCTATTGATGAGTACATAATGGCTGCTGTGTTTCCCTGCTCAGCTCCTCTGCTTTCAGCAATAGGACTTGTTGAATTGGTGGATTTCTTTGGAGCACAGAGGGTTGAAGTTTTGTTCTAAGACATGTACTGCATTTCCATTTTTAAAGCTGTATAGATGATTTCAAAGGATTTATTTTTTTAAGTCAAAGGAGAACATTTTCAGACAGAGGAGCAATATGACTAATAAATGAAAGCACAGTTTTAAAATCTTTACATCTGTCTGCCTTGATGTTTTGATTTATAGGACCTTAAGCAAGCAATTTTGCTTTTTCTCCCCTCTGATGTTTTATTTGGCCCATTTCTGCCTTAGAGAAACCACTTATATTTGTCATGCTGTATCAACTAGTATTAACAGTCAAAACATTTCTACTTTGTCTTAACTGCACCCTTATAAGGGAGGGTATTATCATGAGAATATAAGGTAACACATGCAAAAACTGAGGCTCAAATAGTTTGTATGACTTGCCCAAAGTTACTTAAGCCAATAAATGGTTAGTTTAGGACATACATTGGAGTTTTCTATCTCCACTTCCAAAATTCTTTTTTCATTTATTTATATTTTATTTATTCATTCATTCATTTATTAAATTCTCACAGCAGTGCTATGAAGTAAGTCACATTATTCCTATTTTACACAATTTGTCTAACTCCAAAACCCACATACCTATTCCATTATGCTCTGCTACTTCTACTAAGGAATTTGTAATGTAGCAGTGTTTCACTTCTTTGAATTTCATCTCCTGTTTGGCCTTGGGTGGGGATGCATACAATTAATAGCACCCACCAATGACCAAAATCTGTTTCTTTCTGCTATTGATAGATGCTGTATTGACATGATGTGGTAGGGGAACTTTTCAATTTAGAATCTGAAGACCTGGGTTTGAATCTCCTGTTTGTCACTTGCCAGCTCTGTGTACTTGAGACTAAGAGTTCTTATCTATCTATAAAGTAGGAATAACAATACCGGTTATATGACGTTGTTATGAAATATAAGTTAGGCAGCTAAACAATGTCCGGAGTATGGTAGATGTATGGAATCCAGTCCTTACTCTGAGAAAAGTTTGACAGAATATTTGTGTCAACTGAACCATCTCTTTTATTTTTCCTCATGAAACGAAGAAACATTTTTCTGTATTTTTTTCCTCAGGTCCTGGCTTATACCCTTAGCTGTGTATGTACATCAGCATTCAGTGCTGGAATTATTGAGGCTGCAGAGGCTGAAGATATTATGAACAAGCTTCGGCTGTTAGTAGAGAATAGCCAGCAGGTTGTAATGCATGCCCCAATTGTTTCTTTTTGTGGGTCTCATGGTGTTGCTGTCCTGATTTGGACTTACTCTAAATTAGACTAATGGGATACTTTTTATTTCCAAAACTGAGGGACTTCTAATTCTCTTCTCTCACAGGTAGAGCCAACTATCATAGATGTCTCTCTTTCCTTTTACCTTCTCTCTTCTGTAGACATTTATTTTTCTTTGCCTAAGAGAGTATTGAAAGACTTATCTTATTCTCTCTCTCTCCTTCTTATTGCTCTGTATTTATAAAATCTTAAAACATGTGGCTAGGGAATATAAGAGTTTAGTAAGGCTAGAGTCTTGAATGACAAAATTTGTAAAGGTGTGAATACAGAGAGCACTCTGTTAAAGTTGAACTTAAGCAAATTCAAGGCAGGGAATCTCATGACATGTTCAGGAAAATTTAAATATCTGCAAATTAAATTAAATATCCTTAAAACATTCCTTCTGATTACACATGCTATAGAATATCCCCCTTTGCATTCTTTTTAGATGCCTCCAGGATTCACTGGTTTTAAGCTGAGAACAGTTTCATTACTGTTCTTTACATGGCTATATGCCCACTCACTTATATTCAGAATAAGTTTTACAACACCAAAATGCAGATGTTTGCATCATGCTGTGTTCATTATTGGAAGTTTTCTATTCTAGTTTGGGGCTTGACTGGTCTCATGTGGCCCACCTTGGTATTTTCATCCTAACCCCTTCTGAGAATTTGGATTTGAGCTAAGTCATTATTTTCCTAAAATAAACCACTCATTTAAGCTGAATTCCTTGCAATTAGATGCATCAGGTTCTGTTGCAAACCAAAATCTAGAAAATAAGACATCTGCTAAATCACTGATTTTCAAATGGCAAAGAACTTGTCAGTAGGAAAGGGAGTCCCTAGAATTGTTTGTGCTGTTACATATAAACATTCCTAATCTGTGTCATTTTTTTTCTTCTTTTTCATTCTCTGTTTTTATTTATTTAACAGACTTCAGGTTTTGCCCTGGCATTAGGAAACATAGTTCATGGTTTGTCTATATGTGGACATGGAAAAGCTGAAGACTTGGGCAACAAACTTCTACCTGCTTGGATCAGAATCGTCCTAGCAGAGGTAGAGGTCACCTGCTGCATGTTATTTTATGTATTTATTAAGAAAAAAGAGCTAGTTTGTTGTGCCATTTATAGGAACTGCTAAGATAAATAACTCAATAATACAATGACAGGCAAATCAAATGAAAGACACATAGCTAACTCTCAAATATACCTTCATCCCATATAAAAATCCTGTCCATTTTTATAGTTTTTTAAAACTGTCTATTTTGCCAGTGTCTTAATTTTGAAACAATATTGGGGTTTTTTTTGGTGGGTTTTTTTGTTTGTTTTTAAAATAAAAACAACAAAAATCCACCTAGATTCAACAACTTCAGTCTGTTACTTTATTTGAATCTGCTGCCATTTTGGGTTCAATTATTCAGATTATGTTGACCATACAAATTTAGTACCATTCTGGCTCATTATGAGCTGTTTCTCTATGATATATTATAGACCCCAAACCCAATGGCTCTTTCTCTCTTAACATATTTTAATGCTTTGTTTTCAGAGCACTCCCACAATGCTTTGTCTGGCAGCTCTTCATGGCATGGTGGCCTTGGTAGGCTCCGAAGGGGATATAGTGCAGGTAAAAAAATCAAAAATTTTAAAGATGAAATAAACTATCTATTGAGGTAAGAACTCTAAATGTATACATAGCTGCATCAAAAGGAGAATATCCAATATCTCAGAACAGATAAGTATAACTCATAGTAATAGTTATACTGGGATTTTCATTACCTTACTGCATGAAAAATTGCTCTTGGCCAAAAATTCTTTCTATAGAGATTTGTGCCTTGATTTATTTGGTCTGTTGGGTCAACTTACCTACTTTTCTCACATCCCTGCCTGGGAAAATTGATTGAATGACAAGAAATTTCAAAAGTCATTCACAGGAAAATTCATTTTATATCTTTACTGTTTAAGTCTATATTTATGTAATTATTCTTTTACTTCAAAATGTTTTCTACCATGGGTGTATGTATGGGTATGTTTACCAGTAATTATAAGGTATTCTTTCATTCATCCAGTAAAAGTTTATTGAGTGGCTGTCATGTGCCACACTAAACTGGTGCTAGGGACTCGATAATAAATAAAACACGGACCCTGCCCTCCAGGAACTCACAGCTTATGTTTTTGAAATATAAGAACATAACGATGTATTATTCTCTAACTTAGAAAATGAGAACTGACAAACTGAGACTATCCTTATTTACTTTTTTGTGTGTGGTTTGGGGTGGGGGTGTCTCCTTATTCTTTTAGCTGAAGTCAGAAGCCATCCAAACTTCTCATTTTCAAGGCAGACTTAATGAAGTCATCAGAACCTTAACTCAGGTAAAATCTTTGGATGGAAAAACACATTCCCCTTTCTTTTTCTATTTCACTATGTAAAATTTTTGCCTGGAAAATGGAGGTTTCTCTGTTCATTTATGCAGAGTTCAAGGGGCATTTGGGAGCAATTGATAGTTCTGCATTTGCTGGCAAACATGCATTGCCTCTGGGGGGAGAAAAAAGCTGGCATTTTTGTGTTAACCTAGGTTGGCATTGGTTTCCCTTAAAAATTAAAACCTGACCCTGCAAGGAATGTCAGGCCCTAAGGACAAGGAAAATTGGAAGGTAATCAAAGGGCAGGGTAGATATCTAGGCAGAGTAGTCATGAGGCACTAGTTCAGATGTCAATGATAAAGGTATTTGGGTAAATCATTGTCATAGTGATTTTTATTTTTCAAGATAATTTGCTTTTAAAAGATTGATCATGTTCATTGCATAGAATTGAAAGTACAGAATGAAAAAAACTGGAAAAATATCACCCAACCTGAAACAACCATTGTTAATATTTGATGTCATTTTTTTTAAGCATTCTTATTTTCTTTGTATATAGAACTTTGTATCCTACTCTTTTCAGTTAGCATACCTATTTTTTTTTCTTGTAAACTGCAGCTAATTATAATACCTACCACAAAAAGAAGTTTTAGTACTTCATGCTTTTAAAAGCAAACATGAATCTCTGAACAGAAGACACTCTCTTTTGCATGTATGAATATGAAAATGCTCAAAAAAAATAATTCTACTAAAGCTTAAGTTGCTTTGGCTTGGGCGAAAAAGCTATAAATGAAAAATATTATTGGAAAAATGCTTATTATGAATGATAAAGTGGTAATAAAACCTTGTTATCTAAAGTAGAGAACAAAATATCTTCTACCATATTTAGAGATATTTTTGTCTTAAGTAACTGTCATCTCTTTTCTACTTTTTGGATTTTCATTTACCATTTTCTGAAAATTTCTTTGAGACTAGTCTGATTGAGGGAACCTGAGATAACTGCTAGTATCTTTGCCAAAACTGATTTATTGAATGATTGATTCAGTGATTCAATGATTGATTGAATGATTGATTAAATGTTTCAGCAAACATTTCTTGAGCACCTACTATGTCGAGGTATAGTGTCCTAGACACATAATATTACATCCCCTTACCAGCCAAGCCTCTACCTCATGAAAGGTTAGTGAAGGATTAGTGATTTTCTACAAGTGGCCTTTTGTTGGAGTTTGGATTTTACCCATCATTGAACTGTTACGCATTTTTGTCCACAGGTCATCAGCAATTCTGGGGTGATTGGTCTTCAGTCAAATGCAATCTGGCTTCTAGGACATCTTCATCTATCCACTCTGTCCTCAAATCAAAGTAGAACCTCTGGTAAGATTAGAGTCATAGAACATTGGAGGTGGAAGGAGGGATTGCTAACTCGGTGCATTGCATTTTGTTAGAAGCATTAATCTTCACAACAACCCTAAGTGATGGTTATTATCATCCCTTTTTTACACTAGAGGAAAATGGGGTATGGTGAGGTTTTGTGATTTGCCCACGTTTTGTGATTTGCTCACTATTCACAGATGACATGATTCAAATTTTAAAATTCTGAAATATCTACAACAAAGCTACTTGAACTAATAAATGAATTCAGGAAAGTAGCAGGATACAAGATCACAGAGCAGTAAGTGGTAGACATTTGACTTGAATCCAGACCTATCAGCCTCCAGACCTATGATCTTTTCCTTCTTCCCCTTCCTTTAGAGATCCCATTAGACATACAGTCTAACCCCCATAGTTTTACAAATGAAGAACCTGAGGCACAGAAAAATAACAACTTACATACAGAGGTAGTTTAGTGAAGAAGCCAGAAACTGAGAATTAGGAACCAGGCAGGTCCTTGATGCTTGGAGCAGAGTTCTTTTTATTTTACTAGTTATAGTGGCCCTTTGTGTAGTATTCAATGTTTCATTAAAAGTCTCTTCATATATGGCTGGAGTTTGGGGGCCCTATTTTTTTAATATTTAACTTGGATTTTATTTTATTTTTTTAATAATACATTTTTGAAAAATAATGGCATAGGTACATCTAAATATGTATGCTTCTTTAGACTTGGAATTGAAATCCTAGGTCTTAATATAGCAAGGCTTTTCTATTTCTAGCTTTTCAATAAAAGCAATAAAAAATATTTGTAATTTTCACAGGCTTAATTTATGTTTGTACTTAGAGATTTTCTGGGTAAGGTATCACTGTAAATCCACTAGGACCTACATCTATTCCTTGCTCTTTATAGAATTTTGACCCACTGGCTATAGGGCACACAGGCCAGAAAAGTACAGGTACCAATGATTCCTTAAAACCTTCACATATCCACTGTTAGGTATCTAAGGGCAGCATTACCATGATCAAGAACCACTGTAATTACTGTTTCCCTTACTTTCAATCACTCCTTAGCTATAGAAATAGGACATTGTTCCATAGCCTTCCCAACATTATGAACTTCAGACAGCTGGAAGCTGTTATATTAAAGTGGAGAAAAGAAAAAAAGAAACAATAATCATATTGGAAACTCTTGATAATGCCAGTTTTGAAGGGCAGGGCTCTCAGTGTCCTGATAAAATAACATGTTTATATCACACTTTGGCTTTTTTTATGTAGGCTTTTAATTGTTACATTTTAAGATACATGGTATGGCTCACATATACGCAAATCAGAGAGTAGTGAATCATCTTACACCCAACTTCTGAACAAAATGATTGTATGTCTGGAAAAGTACAGCTGCTTGTTCCTGGTGGAATTTTCCAATTGAGCAATTTATCGCAGTAAAAACCGTTTCTTGAAAGAATTATGGGGAACTGGGAGGAAAGAGATTTAGGAGACTCCCAGGACTTGACTAGCATAAATGTCACTGCTTCACCATTCCAGGTCAGCAACTGCATCTGGTTATTTGCACATATTGGTCACTTAGAGGACTCTGCCTTAGGAACCAAGGGACTGGCTGCCATTAATACTGCTTGTTGAGTTTCTGGTTTCAGCATGTCTTGAAGTGGCCCCTGGAATAGTGGCCTTAATGGCCTCAGTGGCCTCAGAGCAGAAGTCCAGCAGACTCCTTGCTGACCCTGACTAGGTCACTGGTTTGTGCTCATTGATGTGACAATGTGGAAAGGATTTTTTTTTTTTACCATTTCAATAAAGTTTTCATCTGTGATTTTTCAGCCTCAACTAGGTTTGCTACCATTTTAGATTTGCTTGCAGAGCCTAAGTAATCAAGGCCAGTCACTTAATCTAATAGAATTATTTGCAGCCACATAGTATTGTGCCAAGATTAATGACATAAACATCTCCACTTTGTCTCTAGTTGATATGTCAGCATGAGATCATTATCTTTCCTTCATTAGTCCCGCCAAGTTCACTGGTTAATTTGATCATTTTCTGTCTCCACAGTTCCTACCGACTATAGTTATTTGCCTGAAAGCAGTTTTATTAGAGCAGCCATTGGCTTCTTCATTACAGGAGGAAAAAAAGGCAAGTGAGCATATTTCTTGAATTTTATCATTCTTTCTACCTGTTAAATAAGTTTGTGTGTCCTAAGCATGCCTTTGTAGAATTAAACAATGCAAATCTGAAGGGATGAATATTTTCTTTTGCTGTTCAAACTAAGCCATCTTTGCAATAGAGCTGACCAGGAGGCTAACTACAGAAAATGGTGCATAAACATATGTACTTTGTAGTGTCTTGGAAATCACTGTTTCTGACATTGGGTGACTTTGTGAAACTGTCATCATCGTTTTGGTCATTTCAAAAGTATACCTGCACACATTATTTTTCTTATCAATTGCAACTGAATGTCATCTACCAAGAGAAATCACACCTGGGTGCCATTTATATTCCAAGACCTGACCTGGTTGCAGATCCTCTCCCTGAATTCTGTGTGATTACTTGGTGTACTTTCAGCTTGTGAAACATTTGTCTCTTTGTGATTCTGTGTTGCTGCTACCCACATTAACACACAAGCAACTTGAAGACAGAAATTAAGTGCCTTTTTTTAGCTGTAGCCAGAATAATGCCATGTAAGTTATTGAATAAATGTTTGTTAATGAACACATATTATTCACAAGTGTGAGGAAAAACTGGGTCAGAATTGAATACTGTCATGACTCAGGAACCAGTTTCATTAATGAAATGTTTCATTGATGTTTATCTTTCCTTTGAGCTGTTTAGGGCAGTCTGTAAAAGCAGGATCTTTATTACAGCAAGACCATCCCAATCTTAGGGGAAAAAAGTTTTTAAAAAATTAAAGCAAAAAACTAGTAGAAATCTTGGAAAAATCAAGTGATTAATGGAGGCCATAGAACAATAAAATATTACCATTGGAAGGGACCTTAGAGGTCATGTTTTCTAATTTCCCTATGGTTACAGTTATTCCTTGAGGTGTGTGAATCCAATGATGAAGCAAATAGAATTTATGAACTACTTTCATAGCTTAGAGATGATTTCCTTTATTTCTGGAGTTCTAGAAATTGTGTTACTATCCTAGGGCAGTGAGTTAGCATTTTATATAGCCTCAATAAATAATGATATGTGGTTATGTTTATGGTTGTATGCTATATATATGTACATATGTATATTTAAACACATGCAGTTAGTTAATTGTTTATATTGTTAAATCTGTTTAAAATAGAGATGTGTTCATTCGTAAGAAATTGAATTCTTACTAAAAATTCCATGGCCAAAACAAAGCTAGAAATATATTTTTGAGTTTTTTTGTTGTTGTTGTTACTTTGCTTACTGCTACATTATAAAAAATTTTAAATGATGATAATGTGAGATATTTCCTTGAGAAATAGGATAAAATTTCTTAAGGTCAAATGAGAGATAGACTCTTTTCTTTTCTAATAAAAAAAGATTGGTCATTTTGGCTCCCTAAATCCATATTGCTTGGCAGAAATGCATTTTCTCTGAATCCAATGGGAGATTGTTGGTTAAATGTAACATTTTTATGATTACACGGTCATGGCACAACAGGAAGTATTGTTCTGCTCCAAGAAAGTCAGGTAGCACTGGAATCGAGATGTTATGTGTAATCTTGCTGAAAGCCCCTTTAAAATAGATAAATGAAGTATTAAAAAATTCCATATTATCAATCCAATTTTTAGCATTTTCAGGTTGTGAGAGAGGGCTGCCTTCTTGTCAGGTTTGCTGACTAGATTGAGAGGAAAATCTATTCAGCCTTACACATTACTAATGATGACCCCAGAGGAGTGGGGGCCGTGGGAGGCTGACCTCGGCCTCAGAAGCCCATTTACAAAAACAAAACCAGTCCCTGCTCTATGGGGCTAAATGGGATGGCCAAATGCGGAGGTGTGCATGCAAACGAGTGTTTTCTTCTTCAATATGCCCAGCTCATTTGAATTTTAATAACTCCCTTCTGAAGCAGCTTTTGAGTTTAAATGTCTAGATGTCACTCACCACAGTCCAGTGGGGCTGTTGATAGGAAGGATGACAACTTTGGTGAGCTCTTTTGAGGGAGAAATGGTTTTAAAGAATAAAAATTATGCCTGGCATATGCAGAAGAGAGAAAACTGTAAAAGGTTGACATGGCTTCTTTGCCTCTGTAAGATATTTTTAATTTTACTAATTCCCAGGATAAAAAAAAATGTGATGGGTTAATTCCTAATCCACCAGGGTGAGATTGGGCATTACAATCTCATTTTTAGCCAATCACATTTGAAATAGCAAATATATTGGTCTGCTTTTTAATGACTAGGGTTTTTCTCACTTGTATACTCTCTTTAATACTGATGTGATAGAACATGTAAGGTGTTCACATCCATTTCATACATACGTGCATCTTAAAACCATATCAAATAGATGAGATTCCTTCCAATTTTAAAAGATTTCAGTTAATGGTTTTGAATAGAGCTGTTTTTCTATCCCATGTGACATTCTCTTTTCTTCCCTATTAGCCCTGTCCTTTTATCAGATTTATTATTCCTTAACCTTTTTGTAATTTATACATTTACATGATCATTATCTATTCCTATGAACATCCTTGACTATGCTAGGCTTAAAATCTTTGTTCATAATTTAATTTCTCCTATTATTATTATTTTTCCTCTAAAGGGTCTCTAATTTTTGACTCTTGTTTTTCATTTCTTTTCCACTCATTATTTTTCCTGATTTCTGATCTTTGTGTCTTCTCAACCTCTTATGATTTTCAGATTTCATTGAGATTTTGCCTGCTTCCTTTATAAAACATATTAAAAGTCCTTAATAAAAGTAATAATTTATTCCTAGTGTTGAAATTAGGTATTTCTAAATACCAGGATTGATTTTATCATCATCCTGTTGCTGGGGACACTTTTTAAGCTCTTATTTTTCTACTGGGCTTTAAAAGTTCTCTGTAAGAATTATTGTTTGTGAAAAAATGTATTTAAGTGTATATAATAGAGTCATTATGAATAGCATTTCCTTCTTGATATGAATTCATTTGTCAGTGACCTGTGCGTGCAATTATTGGGCTTGTGCATAAAATATAGGTAGATGTATTTTCAGTTAGTCATTTTGAACTATTAGCATGAAATATAATTGTTGAAAATGAGTGGTCAAAAGAATAGAATTAGTGAACTCTGAGTGTACAGTAGATGATATGAGAAAGCCATCCTTTTTTCTGATGAAAGCATGGTGTAGTTTACCAAGATTATGTATACTTTAAAATATTTTAATTTAGTAATAGTTTCCTACACAAGTCCTTTTAAGAATCATTATTAGAAATGAATACATATTTATAACACCAAGTTAAATAATGATATAAAGAAGAAAATAAGGATCCCCTATAATATCACCACCTAGAGATAGCCACTATAGATTTTCTGTATATGTCCTTCTAGATGTGTGTGTTATAGTAGATAATAAAATTTAGATTCATTTAATATCTGATTTTTAAAAATTTAACAATTTCCCATGGAATGGGACATAGAGCTTTATAATCACCACTCCTCTCTGCCAAAAGGAGGCTTGGAAGAAAGTATGAAAAAAGAATCCTATTGTATCACTTTCTGGACATTTGTCAATTGGATATGTTTTGAGGGTGTTTGGTTTCCATTTTTAGTTGTAAACAAAAATATTTAGAAGGAAAAAAGTCACCAACAGCTATTATTGTTTTTTGATGTTACTTATGTAAACACAATTTTTACATATTTCCAAGTATAAATATAGTTTTTATTTTTTAGCTTAACATTATATTATAATCATTTCCCTATTGTCCATGTATGTCTATAATTATCATTCTTAAATGGATATAGAATTTTCCAATCAAATTGATGAATCATGATTAACTTAACCATTTCCCTATTGGTCTTTTTTAGATTTCCATTTCCATTATAGTGAACATCTATATGTAGCTTTCTCTATTCTGCATGTTACTTTCTATATTAGTCAGCCAACGGGGTATTGATGCAAAGTACCAGAAATCTGTTGGCTTTTATAAAGGGTGTTTATTTGGGGTAAAAGCTTACAGTTACAAGGCCCTAAAGCAACTCAAGGTTGCTTTCTCACCAAAGTCAGTTGCCACACGTTGAAGCAAGATGGCAGGGGATCTCTGCCTTATCTTGCAGGGCTTCCTATATCAGTCTCTGGCTTAGGGCTGTTTCTCTCTGGGCTTTCTTAGCTGCTCAGCTGCAAACTATCAGGCGAATGGCTCCTCTCTCACCGAGCTTTAGCTGTTTGAGCCTTCTCCTTGCTGTCACATGACAAAGTGCTCTCCTCTGGCATCTATGGAGCCCTCTCTCTCCCTGTGTCTTCTTGAGTGAGTGTCTGTTTATATCAGCCCACCAAGGGGGCGGGACTCAATCTGATTCATGCCCTACAGATGTGGTCAAATCAAAGCCCTAAATGGAGTAAACTTAAAACCTTTGAATTTAATACAATCAAAGGGTATTACACCCATAGAACAGACCAGTTTACAAACATAATCTTTCTCTTTTTTGGGGATTCACAAATAATCTCAAAGTGCTACGCTTTCCTTAGGATAAATTCTCAGCAATATACTAATGGGTAATGGTCTGCAGATTTTGATGACTTTAGGGATTGCATGATCTTATTGCTCTCCAAAATGATTGTGCCAGCTCTCAGTACCTCAGTCTAGTATGAATATGCAAAGCAATATAACAAGAGGTTGAAAGCATAGGAGTCAGCCTGCCTGAGTTCATATCCCAGATACACCACTTTCCAGCTACATATTCAGGCAAACTGCTTAAGCCTCTGAGCTTCAGTTGCTTCTGTAAAATGGAATAAATAATCGAATCTTCTATAGAGTTTTCGTAAAGATTATAAGTCACTTTATGTACCAGTACTTAGAAAACAAAATAAAGAATAAAATTCCTCCTAGTTATAGTATCATATTACAAAGCAAACCAACGTATAGACGAACAAATGACAACAATAAAAACCAGTCAGGTATAAAACGATACCTTAAGACGGCTTTAATTTGTATTTCATTGCCAAAAGGAATGAACATTTTTGCATGTATTTACTATTTGAAAGGTTGCTTTTTTTTATTATTATTAAATTTTAGACAGTTTAAAAAACTTATACCTTTTTTTTTTTTTTTGCTTTTTATTATGAAATAATTTCAAACTTAGCTAAAAATTGCAAAAACAGAGAACTCTCATATTCCCTTCACCTAGAACCCCTATTTAAGTTTCACTAACTATTCCAATAATAGCCTACTAGAAAAAGTGCATGGAATAATGGAATAAAAAATTGCCTTTTAGCAATAAAGCAGCTAAATAATAGTAATAGGCAAGAAACATTAATGAGCACTAAACTAATGGATGAAAGTAGGAAGAAAAATGGGATATTCATAAATTCTCAAAGTATCTGCACACAAAATATTGATGGCTTGTAAAGGGAAAAGAGCAACTTGATAGTGGAGGAAAATGGAAGACATCACTTTATCCAAGTGATCAGTAAACATCACTGATGCAGGAACATAGACATAGTGTACCACCTGATAGAATGCAGTGAAGAACATGGCTCCACTTCTGTGATAGTTCTGCCAAAAATGCATAACTTGACTCTAAAATGAGGAACATGAGACAAACCCAAATTGAGGACATTTTATAAAACAACTAGTTTCTAATCTAAAAAAAAAAACATTAAAGTCATGAAAGTCACAGATGGACTGAGGAATTGTTCCAGAATGTAGGAGATTAAAGAGACAGGACAAATAAGTACAGTTCATGATTCTGGATTAGATATCTTTTTCTATGAAGGCTGTTGTTTATTTATATCACTGTGGACTCCTAGATTTCTATTTAGCTATTTATTATTCAAGTATTCATTATTTCAGTCTTCAAACTGTCCCAGATGTGGCAATAGGAGCCCCTTCAGACTGGTTCTTGTGTCCTTTTGACCTGGCCCCATCACTCTTTGAATACTTCCTTAATTTGTATCACAAGAAGATATTCTAGGCTCATCTTATACTACCCTCAGCCCTGTAAATAGCCAGGTAGCCCAGGTTTTAGTGGGGAATGGTAATTAAAGCATCTGGGTGCCAGATATCTCATTGCTACTGGGGCAATCTGCTTCCAGGCCCTTTCAGTTGACAGAACTAGGAAATATATGTGTACAGACACACACTATCTCTTTCTCTTTCTTTTATATATCCCTATATTTCTATATCTGGCTATATGTATTGAAAACCATGAGTTCACTCTTTTCTCCAATTCCAGTTCAACACCACAGAGTTCATTCTACCTTTCCCTCTTTTCATATTTGTAGCTTCCTTCTCTCACAGTAAGAAGCCTGACTCCCATTATTCTTAATATATTTTCACATTTGCTCAATCCCTCTGTATGTAATCAGTCTCCTGACCCCATTGGGCCACAGCCCCACTAAGCTGACTTCCTCACTCAGGTCCTGATCTTCACTGGGCTGCTCCCCTACTTGGCCCCCTTCCTAGTGCCAAGGATGGGGCTTAGAGATGTTTATGTTTTTGATAATTCTGAATGTTGTTAAAGTATTTGATTTTAATAACACCCTACCCAACGTTTAGAGTCTGAGTGACATATCAGAATCATCATGTTGTTGTTTTTTAAACCCCACCCCCATGCTAGTATTTCTTTTTTTCTTTTTTTTTTTTTTTCATATACTTTATTTTTAAAGAAGTTTTAGATTACAGAAAAGTTACATTGAAAGTATAGGGGATTCCCTTATACCATATATCTCACCACTTCCCCCTTTTACATTTTCCTCTATTAATAACATCTTTCATTAGTATGGTACATTTGTTACAATTGATGAACAAATATTGAAGCATTGATACTAACTAAGGTCTATAGTTTACATTATGGCTTACACTTTGCACCATACAGTTTTATAGGTTTTGACCTATATCCATCATTGCAATATCATGTAGAACAATTCCAATGTCCTAAAAAATGTCCTATCCACCTAGTCTTCCCTCCCCCTCCCCTCAGAATCTCTGGTAACCACTATCTTTATATCAATGTTACAGGTCCTTCCATTACTACAATAATAATGTCTACCTTGGTCCATGGTTGCATTCCCCCCTTATGTTTGTTCATTCCTCAATCTTGAGGTTTTGGGAATAGTAATGCCTGCTCTGCTTCAGATTGAGAGGGCACTTAGATCTTATGGGGTAGATGAAAGGAACTGTGTGTTGCTTGCAGTTGTAGATACTCTTTGTTTTTTTTGGGATGGGAGTTGTCTATCATCACCATTTTGTTAGTTGTCCTGGGCAAGTCTGATGAACTAGGAGTAGGTGTTGGCTGCAACTCTGCTTAGATTAAGGGCTCAACTGGCATATGAACAGACAAAAGATTTAACTCTCTAGGACATATATTTAATAGGTATAGTGTTAATTATAGGTTTAAATAAAAGAGGTAGAAGGATCATGAGTAGCAAAATTATAAATGAGTCTGTGTTACATTGGGGAAATAGGTGATCATATATTCCAAGGTAAGGCCCACCGATGGGGTGCTGATTTCATGGGGTTGTGTGCCTTGCCTATAGTGTCCAGACGTCTCTAGAGCCCTTGGAAGCATTAATATCGAAGGCTTGGCATATTGGTCTGTTTTCTTTTATTGGGCACTGCCTATGTACTCTAGAGATTCTTACCACTCTATTTGAGACTGTAGCAGGACTCCCCATGTTAGGAGTTTAATATTTTGTTGGTTATTGTGTGGGTCTCCAACCACTGAGATAATACCCTATGACAACATGAACACATTCCGATTCCATAGAAGCATGCCCCAGGTGCAGCCTTCCCCACACGTCTTCCCACCACTGATACCCTGCCCCAGTGACCCTCCCCTGCCATAGATGCCTGCCTAGGGGAGAGGGGAAATTGCCTGTCAAATGTTAAGTACTGTCTTAATTCTAGAGTAGCTTCTTCCAGGGAAGTAAACATTTTTAGCTCCCACAAAATACTGTGCTGTACTTCTTTCTACTTGTGTTTTCTACTGACTTTGTCTACTTTCTACTCCTTTACTTATTGGCTTAAAAATCTTAAAAAACCCATCAGGTGGGACCTTCCCTGATGTTCCAAGATTAGGTTAGATTCCTTATGTGTTACTCTCCTATGTATTTTTCATGGTACTTTGCATATGTTTAATTATTTGCTTTATTATTTAAAGTTATTTTTTGAAAGTCTGTCTTTCCTATTGGACTGTAATTTCTCAAGCGCAAGTACAAGATCTGTGTTTTTACCCCTTTATCTTAGAATCAACTACTTAGCATGTAATCATTTTCAAATATTTGTTGACCTATACTTTTATGCATATATATTGGCTGGATAATCGAGCTAAGTTGCCCCAAAACAACAAATAAGTACCGTTAGGCCTTCTCAGTTCCAAATCCATTGTCTGTAAAGTATTTCCTCTTATCTAGGGCACTTGTTTGAAAGGTAAAACACTGTTATAAGGGAGCTGATCATTCCATTAACTTAGATTTGTATTCTTTTGTCCCATGCTAAAGATATCTAGGGGAGGAACCATGTGCCTCTGTTTGCCTGGAACATTGTGATTTCCTCTCTTTCCATACTTCCCATGGAACTGCCAAGTATTTTCTCCATTGCTAATAGTTACTTTCATTCCACCTAGTGTCATAATTAGATCCCTGCATATTTAGTGGGAAATGTTGTTTGATTCTAGTTAAGCTATTCAGTGCTGATTCTCTGTCCTTTTAAATGTAAAAGATTTATTGTTTTATCATACTTTACTTGACTTTCAACTCTGTCCTCCATTTTCCAAGTCTTCCTTGCTTCTGACACTTACAATTATATCAGATCAATTCTAGAGAATATAGAAGCAACATCTAAAGTACATAGTAAACTTTCTCATTGGAGGAAGTTCCATTGTCCTGCCAAGGGAGAGCTTGTTGTCTAGGCAATAAAACATCTGGAACATGGTCATATTTCACACTGGGTCTTTGGTAATAGAAGACAAGTTGAAAGTCCTGGTTCCTTAGATCATCTGGAAAATGAATGATTTCTGTAGTGAATTCTGAAGAAGGGCCTGGAATAAAATTCTATGTCGTTTTGAAAACACTTGATCTAAGAAAGTTTTATAAATAGAAATCTGCTTATGAATTACTGGTTTCTAGTATAGAATTGGGTCCATGTCCTTATGGGAAAGAAGTGTAATTTTACACACAGATTTTTACTATACTGTCTGCCAGAATACCAGGCATTTTATGAATCATATGCCAAAAGGACCCCAAAATTGCAGCTTAATTTTTGTATTTTGTGAAATCAGAGACTCCAGTTTGCAACCAACATTGACGATGGAAAACTGCCACATATGTATAATTAGTATAGAGTTATATGACTAGCCAACCAGTCAGTTCCTATCACAACATTTTTATTTTTATCATAGCTTTTATCACTACCTGACTTTTCCTTGCTTATTTGTTTGTCCTCTCACTAGAGCATAAGCTCCATGAGTGTAGGGATATAGTCTTTGTTCAACACACTCTCCATTGTCTAGAACAGTATCCAGTACTTAATATATACTAATAAATAGATGAATAAATGAATGCATAGATGAAACATATAGATGAATGTATTTACTTTTTTATCAGAAATTCTTACAATAGCAATGATTAGTTCCTTGTTGATATTTCCTGTACTCCCAGTATTACATCTTGAGATGGAATAGAAATAAAGCTTCAGTTAGTGGTAGCACAGCACAGAAGAGTGGCAGGTGTGCTGAGATTTAACATTTTTTAAAAAGTATTTGTTGGAGGGAAAAGAAACATCTTTGGAAGTCACGCCACTAGTTCTGCCTTTCCAAGTTGGCAGGAGGGAAAGTCAAGGATAAGGAGGTAAGTTTGGGGATGGCTTGTCTAAGAAAACATGCTGATTTTTTAGAAGACTTTAGTTTAAAATACAAGTCTGGAATATAGGAGAAAGGCCTGCAATAGAAGTATGGATTTATTATCCATCAGCATATAAATAGAATTTGAAATAGTGAGAGTAATATCAGATCAGGCAGTGAGACTCAGCAGAGGAAAAACACATAAGCTCAGGGCAGCAAACTTATCAAGCACAAGGATATGATACAGTTTCACATAAGGAAACGTGGAAAGAAAGACTGAAAAATGCCCTTGAAATTGGCAGTTAGATGGTCGTTAGAAATCTTAGGAAGGGCTGTTTTAGTGCCCTTATAGGGCTAGTAGCTAGAGAACAGTTATGTTAGAGTGCTTTTCATTTATTGCAGAGAGCAGTGACTCACTTTAGCTGGCTCAAGAGTACATAATTATTGCAAGGATTCCTAAGTTTCCCAAAAATCCAAAAGCAGAAATTCCACTGTCAGTCCTTAGGAGCACCAGAAGCAGAAAGATACCAGACACCAAAACTTTCTTTCTTTCTCTGGCTTGTCTTCCAGGGATTGCATGGTTTTGAACTCTCTGATGATTTCTGCTTTTTTCTCCTAAGACTGCAAAATTCCTTTCTTTGCTCCTTGTACTTATTTTTTTTTTAACTGTGATAAAATACACATAAAATTTTACCATTTAACCTTTTTAAAGTATAAAATTTAGTTGTATTTAGTATGTTCACAATATTGTGCAACCATCACAACTATCTAGTTCCAGAACATTTTCATCACTCCAAAAGTAAGCCCCATGCTCACTGAACAGTTACTCCCCATTGCTCCCTCCCCTAAAACCCCTGACAATCACTAATCTATGTTCTGTCTCTAAGGATTTGCCTATTCTGGAGGAATCATTTGTCGAAGAGACTATTCTTTCCCCATCGTATGGTCTTGGAACCCTTGTCAAAAATCAATTGGCCATAGATGTGAGGGTTTATTTCTGGACTCTCAGTTCTATTCCATTGGTCTGTATGTCTATCCTTATGCCAGCTGTACATTGTTTTGATTACTAGAGCTTTGTAGTAAGTTTTCAAATCAAGACATGCGAATCCTCCAGTTTTGCTCTTCTGTTTCAAGATTGTGTTGGTTACTTGGGGCCCTTGCAATTTCATATGAATTTGAGTATTGGCTTTTCTATTTTTGCAATAACAATAAAAAACTTCTGTAATTTTGATGGGAATTGCATTGAATCTGTAGATCACTTTGGGTGGGGTAATACTATCACCTTAAAAATTTGAAGTTTTCCATTCCATGAACATGGGATGCCTTTCTATTTATTTAGATTTTCTTCTCTAATTTCTTTCAGCAATGTTTTTTTTTTTTTTTTGTAAATCCAGAATACAAGTCTTGCATCTCCTTACTTAAGTTTATTTCTAGGTATTTTATTCTTGTGGATGCTATTGTAAGCGGAATTATTTCTTACAATGCTGGCGTATAAAAATGCAAATAAGTTTTAAGTGATCTTGTACCCCGCAACTTTGCTAAATTCATTTATTAACCCTAGTAGATTTCCTATGGATTCTTTGGGGTATGCTTTATATAGGATCATGTCATCTGTGAATAAAGATAGTTTTACTTCTTCCTTTAAAATTTGGTTGCCTTTTGTTTCTTTTTCTTGCCTATCTTTTCTAGCTAGAACTTCCAGTGCATGTTGAGTAACAGTGGTAAAGCAGGCATCCTTGTTTTTCCTCTGATCTTACAGGGAAACTTTCAGTCCTTCACTACTAGGGATGCTGTTAGCCCTAGTAGTGAATTTATGAGTTTTTCATAAATTCTCTTTATCATGTTGAAGAAGTTCCTTTCTATTCCTACTTTTCTGAGTGTTTTGCCATTAAAGGGTGTTGGATTTTTGTCAAAAGCTTTTTCTAATATCAATTGAGTTAATCATGTGGCTTTTTTTCTTCATTCTATTAATGTGGTGGATTATAGTGATTGATTTTCTTATGTTGAGGCACCCTTGCATTATTGGAGTAAAGCCACTTGTTATGAAACATAATACTTTTAATGTGCTGTTGGATTCATTTTGCTAGTATATTGCAGAAGATTTTTGCATCTATATTTATAAGAGATATTGGTCTTTAGTTTTCTTGTAGTGTCTTTGGCTAGCTTTGGTATCAGGGTAATATTGGCTTCATAGAATGAGTTAAGAAGTGTTCTCTCCTCCTCTATTTTTTGGAAGAGTTTGAGAAGGATTGTATTAATTCTTTATTTTTGATAGAATTCACCAGTGAAGCCCTCTGGTCCTGGATTTTTCTGGGTTGGGAGAGTGTTGATAACTGAGCCAATCTCTTCATTTGATGCACATTTGTTCAGATTTTCAATTTCTTCTTAGTTTTTGTAGTTTGAGTGTTTCTATGAATTTGTCCATTTCATCTAGTTTATCTAATTTGTTGGGGTACAATTGTTAATAGTATTCTCTTATAATCCTTTTTTTCCTATAAGGTTCAGTAATAATGCCTACACTTTCATTTCTGATTTTAGTTGTATTATCCTCCCTTTTTTCTTTGTCAATTTTCTCAGTCTTTTCAAGAACCAACTTTTGGTTTCATTGATTCTCTCTTTTGTTTTTCCATTCTCTATTTCATTTATCTTCACTCCAATTTTCATTATTTTCGTCCCCCCTTCTAGTTTTGGATTTAATTTGCTTTTTTCCCCCAGTTCCTTGAACTGTAAAGATAGATTGTTAGCTTGAGACCTTCTTTTTTAATGTAGGTGTTTTTGGGTATACATTTCCCTCTGTGCACTGCTTTCACTGCATGCCATAAGTTTTGTTATGTTGTATTTTTGTTTTCATCCATCTCAAGTTATTTTCCCATGTTATTTCTTGTTTGATCTTATTAAGATTAATTCTGTGATATAACATACATACAGTCTCTCCTGAAAGAAAACTCTTGTGCACTTGAGAAGAATATGTATTCTGCCATTTTTGGATGAAGTGGCCTATGTATGTCTGCCAGATGTACTTGGTTTATAGTGTGATTAAAGTCCTCTATTTCCTTATTAATATTTGGTCTAGATGTTCTATCCATTATTGAAATCAGATACTGTAGTCTCCAATTCTTGTAGAGTTGTCTGTTTCTCCCTTCAATTCTTTCATTGTTTTCTTCATACATTGGGGGGCTCTTTTGTTTGGTGCATTTAAGTTTATAATTGTTAGTTATATCTTCATGATTAATTGACCCTTTTATCAATATATAATGTCCTTCTTCATCTCTTAACAGTTTTTATTTAAAGTCTGTTTTATCTGACATAGTATAGCCATCCCTACTCTCTCGGTTAATGTTTCCCTGAATATCTTTTTCTCTCCCTTCACTTTTAACTGATTTGTGTCTTTGGATCTAAAATGATTTTTTATAGACAGAATATAGTTGGATCATGCTTTTTCTTCATTCTGCTAGACTTTGCCTTTTGATTGGAGAAGTTAATCCATTTACACTTAAAGTAATTACTGATATGGACTTCTGCCATTGTGCTATTTGTTTTCTAAACCTCATATCATTTTTGTGTTTTCATTTCTTTCATTACTGCCTTCTTTTGCATTTAATTGATTTTTTGTAGTGTAACTTTGAATTCCCTTATTTCCCTTTGTGTATATTTTACATATTTTCTTACTGGTTACCCTTAGGATTGCAATTAACATCCCCAATTTATTACAATCTGGTTTGAACTGATACCTACTGAGCTTCAATAGCATATAAAACCTCTGCTACTCTACAGCTCCATCCTTCTCTGCTTTAAGTTATTGCCCCAAATTACATCTTTATACATTTTGTGTCCATTAACATTGATTTATAACTGTTTTATGCATTTGTCTTTTAAATCATATGGGAAATGTAAAGAGAAATTACAGTTAAAAGTACAGTAATACTGCTTTTATAATTATCTTTACTGGATTCTTTATTTCTTGGTATGGCTTCAGGTTGCTATCTAGTGTTCTTTCGTTTCACCCTGAATTATCCTTTTAGTATTTCTTGTTATATAGTTCTACTAGCAATGAACTCCCTTGGCTTTTGTTTCTCTGGGAATGTTGTCATTTTTTTCTTCATTTTTGAATGTTAGTTTTGCCAGATAATAGATTTCTTGGTTGACAGTTTCTTCTTTCAGCACTTTAAAATTTTTTTCACTTCTAGCCTTCGTGGTTTCTGATTAAAATTCTGCTGTTAATTTTATTGAGGATATCTTGTACATGATGAGTGCTTTTTCTTGGTCCTTTCAAGTGTCTTTCTTTGTCTTTAAATTTTGACTATTTGACTATAATGTTTCTCATTGTAGATATCTTTTTGTGTATCCTTCTTGGAATTTGTTCAGCTTCTTGAATATGTAGATTTGTGTCTTTTTATTACATTTGGGAAGTTTTCATCCATCATTTCTTCAAATATTCTCTCTGTCCCACAGGTCTTTTAGGCTCTGTTCATTTCTTTTAATTTTCGTCTGCTCTTTAGACTGAATCACTTGAATTGACTGATTCTTTCTTCTGCCTGCTTAAATCTGCTATTGAAATCCTCTAGTGAACTTTTCCTTTCAGTTATTGTACTTTAAACTCCTGAATTTCTTTTTTGTTGCTTTCTGTAAATTCCATCTCTTCACTGATGTAATCTATTGTCCATACATTGTTCTACTGGTTTCTTTAACTTCTCTTTCCATGGTTTCCTTTAGCTATCTGGGCATATTTGAGGCATTTGATTTAAAGTCTTTGCCTAGTAAGTCTCTGCTTTCTGTTCTTGTTAATTTCTTCTGTGAATGGTCCATACTGTCTTGTTTCTTTGCATGCCTCATAATTTTTCTTGAAAACTGGACATTTTGAATATTTAACATGGTAACTTTCAAAATCAGATCCTACCCCTCAGCATTTATTTTGATTGTTTGCTGTGGTCTGTGTCTTTTTGTTTAGTGGCTTTTCTAAACAATTTTTGTAAAGTCTATTTTTTGTCATGTGTGGTCTCTGAAGTCTATGTTCTTTTAGTTGGTGTTGAGCTAGTGTTTTAACAGAGTTTACAGTGAATGCCACGAACCAAAAAGAGAGAGGAGAGGGATGGAGAGACAGAGGGAAGGAGAGAAGAAGATAGAGAAAGAGAGAGAAGAAAGAAAGAAAAAGAAAGACTCTGCCTCTGCCTCCTGTTCCCCCCTTTTTTCACCTTCTGCTGATTCTGCTGCTTTTTGCGCTGTTTCTGCCTCTGCTTCTCCTTTTTCTTAGGCTTCTCCCTTTTCTGCTGCTATTTTCATGTCTGATTCTGCCACCTCCCCTGCCCCCTTTTTTGTTTTAGCTTATGCTGATTCTGCTGCTTCTGTTGATTCTGCCTCTTCTTCTTTTTCCTATGTGTCCCTTTTCTACTGTGGTTCAGCCTCTGCTTCTCTTTCCCCATTTTTCCTACGTTCTGCTGATTCTGCTTTTTTTTTTCTTTTGTTAATTCTGCCTCTGCTTCTTCTTTATCCTATGTCTCCCCTTTTTCTGCTGCTATTTTTACTTTTGCTGCCTCTGCCTCTGCTTTCCCCTTTTTCAGCTTCTGATGATTCTGCTGCTTTTTCTGCTGATTCTGCCTCTCCTGTTCACTTTTCTTCTACTATTTTTAATTTTACTGACTCTGATTCTTCTTCCTCTTCCCCTTTTTTCAGCTTCTGGTGATTCTGCTGCTTTTTCTGCTGGTTTTTTTTTTTTTTTTTTTTTTTCGGCTTCTCCTTTTTCCTAGGCTTCTACTTTTTCTGCTGCTATTTTCACTTCTGCTGTTTATGCCTCTGCTTCTTTTTCCTATGCTTCTCTGTTTTCTACTGTAATTTTCCTTTTGCTGACTCTGCCTCTGCTTCTTTTTTCCCCTTTTCCCCACCTTCTACTGACTCTGCTGCTTTTTCTTTTGGTAATTCTGCCTCTGCTTCTCCTTTTTCCTAGACTTCTCCTTTTTCTACTGCTGTTTTTACTTCTGATGATTCTGCCTCTGCTTTCCCCTTTTTTCACACCTTCGGATTCTGCTGCACCCTCCCCCCCCCTTTTTTTTTTTTTTTGGTAATTCTGCCTTGCTTCTTTTTCCTATTCTTCCCCTTTTTCCACTGCTACTTTTACTTTTGCTGCTTCTGCCTCTGTTTCCTCTTTTTCAGCTTCTGATGATTCTGCTGCTTTTCCTGCTGATTCTGCCTCTACTTCTCCTTTTTCTTATGCTTCTCCGTTTTCTGCTGCTATTTTGCTGTTGCTGATAATCTCATTCCTCCTGCTTCCACTTTTTTAGCCTCTGCTGATTCTGCTGGGGTTTCTGGTGATTCTGCCTCTGCTTCTCCTTTTTCTTATGCTTCTCCTTTTT
>JAKSZT010053764.1:198370-214353 GCA_026826555.1 Tolypeutes matacus | reverse complement strand
TCTCAATTTTATTGATTTATGCTTTACTTTTTAAATTAATTTTATATGTTTTTGACACTTGTCATATCCCTTCAATTCTCCAGTAGACATTAATTTAAAGACAATATATTACTAAAATCTATATACAACCAAGCACACATGTAAAAACACACATTAACAAATCACACCTCTATCTTCCAAGGTACAGCTTGAATGTCATTTTCAGCTAGGAGTTATTTATCTTTATATTATCAATAATCATGGCATGAACTACATATGAATAATACAAATTCAAAAGTATTTTTTACATAGTTTGCCAACTTTTTCATGGGAAATCTGTGTGTAATTATTCTCTGAATTCTGCCAATATGCCTAGCATATTCTTTAATCGTGAGTACTCAAAAACTTAAATTCATTCAGCAAACATTTATTGAGCTGCTGTTCTAGAAAAGTATCTTGGTAATCACTGACAATAGAATTTACAGTCACAATCCCTGCCCATAGAGATCTCAGAAAATAATGAAGATAAATAGAGAGACAAACAAAGAAGGGAAATGATCTACCTCGAGTGATTATTAATTTCAGCATTACCCAAGAAATGAGTTGAGTTAGCTCCTTCTCAAGATGATTATAGGTAATCACCAGAAACATTTTTATTAGATAATGATTTATTGCATAAAATACATTACAAAAAAACTAATAATTTTTGGATTTTAATTTGGGGTGAGGTTAAAGTAGGTATTTAATTTAAAAAGCCAGTTACTGTAAAGAAAAATATTGTAGTTACAGTAAATAATTGTTTAGATATAACACAGCTACTGTAACATTAGTGAAGTTATCATAAGGATGACTCAAGCTGGACAAATGCATATATATTTTATGTAAACATGGTACAAAATTCAAAAATACAAAGGGTATTGCCGTGAAAACTATATCTTCCATTCACCTAATTCTTTTACCTGGAAACAATCCATTACTAGATTCTCCCTTTCCTGGATACTCTGTGCTTATGGAGTTAAGATTCCATTTAAGGATTTCTGGAGAAAGACATTTCAGGAAGAGAGAATTGCAAACACAAAGCTAGTAAGGTAGGGAAGTGGGGAACATGTAACGACTAA
The DNA here is from genome assembly GCA_026826555.1 of Tolypeutes matacus. Taxonomy (NCBI): domain Eukaryota; kingdom Metazoa; phylum Chordata; class Mammalia; order Cingulata; family Chlamyphoridae; genus Tolypeutes; species Tolypeutes matacus. The sequence continues at coordinate 213,256 of JAKSZT010053764.1, read as the reverse complement.
AAGTAGTATAGAGAAGAAAATAGAAGTAATATAAGTAATATAATAGGAGTTCCTGACAATTCATAGAAATGAAAATAAGAATGTATTTAAAATGTGAGAGTAATTAATAAAACGTATTTTACCCCATTATAGTTAAGAAAGGAATGTTAAAATTACAGTGTGATATCATTTTTCCTCTGTATGATTTAATGATCTCAAAATTTAATAACAATGTGTTGGCCAGTGTGAAGGAAAATGGTGCTCTTACACATTGCTGATGGAAGTATAAATTGGAATAATATGGATGGAAATTAGCCATTATCCATTAAATTGTTTTTTAAATGATGACAATATATTTAAAATCAATTCAAATTGTCCAATTTTCAAATTAAATATTTCACTAATTCTAACTAATTTCATTGCTCACTGCCAGTTCTTTCTGAGACTGTTGCTTTTCGTTGGCCTAACATATGTAAGAGACATGATATGAATGGATATAAGTGTAAATTTATGTTCATATATAAACAGGTGAGAAAGTCCAAGAGGTTAGTGAATAGAAATTGATTTCTTTTTGTATTATTTTGAATACAAAAAGATATTACTTTTGAATGCTCTTAGGATGGCAGTAAGGTGATTCAGTGTGCTAGGTTAGTGCCATTTATACCAAATTAGAAATTTTCAGCATTTATGTGTTAATAAGGTGATGATTAACTTGGATTCAACAGCTCTCATTTTCAAATAAGCATATGACTGAAAAGCAATGAGACTGACATGCTTGCCAAGCTTGTAAACTGGCTCTGAATACAGTTCTTATTGGAAATGCAAACTTTTTTGATGTGATAATGCTTTTGCCATCATTAATCATAGCTTCCGACATGTTTTTTTTAAGATCTTTTAGCTTATATTTGAAACAGTAGTGAAGTACATTTACAATTAAGGAAAGAGCTGGAAGGTCTACTTGAGTGCCCTGAGGACTAGCCCTTTCTGATGGCTCTACCACGAACTTTAACCAAGAAAGCAGATGAATTGGTTAGGTCTGAGTATAGACTGTGAGCACTAGGGCTTAACCCATAATGCTAGTATAAGCAACATTCCTTCTCTTGGCTCCAAGTCCTGAGCTTTGGAGTCTTCTTTTTACCAGTGTTGTGCCCCTTGACCAAATTATGTAACCCTGGAGTTCTAATGCCATCTACTGGACGTAGATCATATATTTGCATAGAGACTGATCTCCAGCTAGAATATAGATTTCCTGTAGAATATAGGAAATTAAAAGAAGAGAAAGGGCATTTTGATGTCCCATCCACTAAAAACAAATAAATGCATAAATGAGGCAAAAAAAAATTTAACTAGAAATGTGTAATTTATGTTTTAGATCCCTATATTCATTTTCTTACTCCAAAGTCAAGCTTGTTTTTTTCTTATTTGGTTAAACAATTCAAAAACAGAAAATGCAAGATCACATTGAAAACTAACTAGAATAAGAGTGTGTATTTTGAGTTGTGTTTTTATAAAATCAAAAGTTGTCAAAATTGACATCATGTTCAAATTAATGGCACAGAAGGGCCAATTTTGTCTATGAAGTTCAATTCCCTCAGACACCTCTAGATGTGGGTAAAGACAAGTTACATCAAGGAAAGTGGTAGAATAAACAATTCCATTGCAATAATATCCTAAAGAACAAAACTCTTAGGAATAAATTTAACCAGTGAGGTATAAGTTCTGCACATCGGAAACTACAAAATGTTGTTGAAAGAAATTAAAGACAAACAAATAGAAAGATACCCCATATTGGAAGCTGGAAGACTAAACATTGTTAACATTGCAATAACACCCAAAGCATTGTAGATTCAGTGTAACCTCTATCAAAATCCCAATGTCCTTTTCTTGAATAAATGGAAAAGGCAGTCCTAGAAGTGGAATTGTAAGTAACCCCTCAAACCAAAATATATATATATAGAGAGAGAGAGAGAGAAAAGGAAAAACAAAGTTGGAGGACACATACTTCCTGATTTCAAAACTTACTACACAGCTGTAGAAATAAAAAGTGTAGTACTAGCATAAGGATAGACATATAGAACAATGGAAGAGAATTGATAGTACAGAAATAAACCTATAAACAGCTCAACAACAAAAAAGATAAACAACCCAATTAAAAATGGGCAAATGACTTGAATACACATTTTTTTCCAAAGAAGATATATAAATGGCTAACTAGCACACAAAAACATGCTTAACATCATTAGTCATTAAGGAAATGGAAATCAAAACCACAATGAGATACCACCACACACTTACTAGGATGGCCATAACAATAATAGACTTTAAAAATAGAAAATAATAACTGTTGGTGAGAATGTAGAGAAATTGGAACCCATTACATTGCTGGTAGGAATGTAAAATGATTTGGTCACTCTGGAAAACAGTTTGTCATTTTCTCAATGGGTTAAACATAGAATTACCATAAGAATCAATTGGCAATTCAATGATCATATAAATGCAATTCCATTCCCAGGCATGTACCCAAAAGAATTTAAACCAGGTCTTCAAACAAAAACTTTGACACACATGTTTATAACAGCAATTTACACAATAACCAAAAGGTAGAAACCACAAATGTCCAACAATAGATGAATCGATAAACATTTAGTTAGTGCTACTATTAATTACTATGAAGTATTACTTCTAATTAGCTCTATTGCTTTGCTTACATAATAGCATTTATATAACAAAAAAGTAAATGATATAGTATAAGATATAATTTCAAGTAGACACTTTTTTTTCACATTTTTATATTAAAGTAACACATGAATATAATTATTTATTATAAATTATATTCTTTTGGGGGGGCGGTATGGTTTGGCTGAGTCTCATGTTGTTTCTCTAAAAAGTTGGGTCACCCTGGAAAACATGTATTCAAGATAGAGACAAAATGTATATATCTTGGAGGTTATATTTTTGCATGATGGTTGAAGATTTTCAATATCTGGTTTTTAAAAAAATGCTTTAATGCCAAGTTGATTCATCATCAACTGATTCATTTATTACAAAGAACCTTTGTCTTTATTTTGTTTCCCATGCATACAATTTAACAGTAATTTAAAAAAGAATGAAGTATTTAAAGCTCAAAACAATGTTTCAAAGATTGGAAGAATTTAAACAGAATTTCTGACCATGAAAATTCCATGTTTTATCTTAATGTTTTTCTGAAGTGGAAGTATTTAAACTATTTTCAAGCTGATAGCTTAATAGACACAAAAGTATCAAATTAAGTATGTCCCTATTATCAATAGAAGAATGATTTATTGACTTAATGAAATCAAAGAAAAACTGGATATGGCCTAGCTTATGGAATTAATAAATTGGAAAAATATGATAATGACATATAAAAACGAGGAGCCCAGGATATAATAAAGGAGCAAAGATAACACTGAAAACAAGATAAGCAAAGAAGTATATTTTGAAAATACTATTGACAGGTTTCCTTCCATTAGAACAAAGAAAGTAAAATTATAATGATTTCTAGCTTGAGTATAAATAAAATATTTAAACTTAAAATGAGATTATGAGTCTTAATACACCTACTTTTCAAATTTTAAGTCATTTTTTCAACTAATTTAAAGTTGTAGGAAAAATTAAACATAAAAAAATTAATGAAAATATGTATATAGGGGCGAATTTTCCATTTCCCTGGGGCTCAATAAATCTCAGTCACTGGCCGTGTCCCCAGGTCATTTGACTGGAAGTTCCCAACAGTTTGTATAGCTGTGTCCCGATGATAGATGCGTTATGCGTTTCCCTTGTCTCCAGGTCTGTGTTTTCCACCAAAAAGCAATCCTAAATCTGTAAATATTACAGTATGCTCTGATTTGGAGCCGTCAAATTTCTCCATATATGGATAACTTTGTAAAATAACTCTTGTTAAACCATTATATAAAAAAGTAAAGAATAAAACACAAGGGGAAATTTCAGAAAATGGAAGGCTCTGTTGTCATTATCCAAGAAAAAGGTCTTGGGCGAAGCAGCAGCAAAGCTCTCCGTCAGCAATCCGGACTGCGAAAAGGAGCGTTTGTACTATTTACACAGCATCGTTTACTATTTACTATTTACACAACACCGCGAAAATGAAGATTTAACTAGTTACACAAGTTGGTCCCAAGGCGGTGGCAGCGCCTCCCTCGGGCAGTCGGACTGGCTGAAGCTCAGGTTCTTGCTACGAAGGCGGCGCCAACGCCGGGAGGCTGAAACCTGCGGCGTTCCTCTCCGGAGTCGCTGAGGCGCCAGTTGGTCAGGTAAGGCGAGTTCGGGCGCCCTCTGCCGGCCGTAGCTGCTCAGCGAAGGAAGCTCTGAGCTCAAGGTTCAGCAGCGCACCCCCAGCCCACCGTCCCGCTCAATCAGTGAAATTCTCAATGGCCAGGTCTCTGATGATGGCGCTGGTGATGCTCCGTTCCAGCCTCTTCTCACGTTATGAAAAGCAAGGAGGACGCATGCTTTTGAGATGTGTGAAAAGGATAGCTCCTCATTCTGCCAGAAGTACAGGACATATTTCACTTTTCATTACAAACTTCAGCATCCAGACAACACAAGGCACCTGTTTCTGCCATCAGTTTCTTCCAGTATATCTCCAATTTGTTCTACACAGACGTCTGCAGTGCTGCTTGAGATAAGATCCTCTTGGTTAAATTACTCTCTAGCCTTGATCACAATCAGGGACAACTGGAGCAGACGATGAAAGCAGGTAAAATCTCCTGGCTTGTCTATATTTGGGAACTGTTGTCCAGAGGTACATCCCAGGAATAAGTAGTACCTTAAAGGAGAAGGAACACATCTACTGCACCTAGAAGGTTGTTAGCGGAATGGGTGAAATGTGCTTTTCCCTCATTTAATAGCAATAATATCACTGAATATGAATGGATTAAACTCCCCAATCAAAAGATATAGGCTGACAGAACGGAAGGAAAAAAAAAAAAAAAAAACATGAGCCATCCATATGCTGCCTACAAGAGACTCACCTTAGACCCAGGAATACAAACCGGCTGAAAGTTAAAGTTTAGAAAAAGATGCTCCATGCAAATAGTAACCAAAAAAGAGCAGGGATATCTATACTAATATTGGACAAAACAGACTTGAAATGCAAAAAAGTTATGTGATGTAAAAGGCCATTATATATTAATAAAAGAGACAATCCACCAGGAAGAAATAACAATAATAAATATGCACCTAGCCAGGGTGCCCCAAAATACATGAAGCAAACTCTGGCAAAACTGAAGGGAGAAATAGACATCTTTACAACAATAAGTTGGAGACTTCAACACACCACTCACATCATTCGATAAAACTACTAGATGCGAATATTCTCGCTGTCCTGATTTTGTGATAATCAGGGTAGGCTAAACATTCGCTGTATTAGAAACCATGCATGTATCCCCAGACCTAGTTTTTCTCCCTAAGTCTGGTTTTTAGAATGCTGGTGATAACCCAAGACTGATTTATTATATGACCATCCTGTATGGGAAAAGACTGTAACTTTGGGTATCTTTGGTCAACCTTAAGAGATATAGCAGGGGGACGGATGTGGCTCGGGTGGTCGGGCGTCCATCTCCCTTACGGAGTGAACTGGGTTCAATCCCCAATAAAAATAAAGAAAGCCCTCCCAGTAAAAATAAAGAAAGAAAAATATAGAATGTGCGTGGACCACCAGGCCCTGTGCGCGGTGTTCTGCCAGGCCCCATGAGCAGATGAGTCGTCAACCTATGCACGGGTGCACTGCCAGGCCCTGCAAGCAGGTGAGATGTCAGGCCCCATGCCTGGGTGAGCCGCCAGGCCCCATGTGCAGATGAGCTGCCAGGCCCCGCGAACAGGTGAGCCGCCAGGCCCCAGGTGAGCCACCAGGCTCCACGAGCCACGCAGCAAGATGATGACGTAACAGGAGAGTGACACAAGAGAGAGCCAAGACCAGAAGCACCGAAAAGCCAGGAACTAAGGTGGCACAAGCAGTAGGACACCTCTCTCCCAAATCGGAGCTTCCGAGGATCAAATCCCAGTGAAGACAGGAGGAGAAAGATGAGAAGAGTGGGCAGGAAACAGACACAGAGAGTTGCCCAGCAAATGGACACAGAAACAGCAAAAATGGGGGGGGGGTGTAAAAATGGAGAAAAGTAAATAAATAAATAAATCCTTTAAAAAATATATAGGAGAGGACGATATGGACTATAGTTAGGAGTAGTACTTTGACGATGCTCTTTCATGATTTGTTAACAGATATTTCACAACAATGCGGGGTGTTTGTGGGGGGGGTGATGTGTGGGAGCCCTGTATGATGTCATGCATGTTTGTTTTGTAAGTTCATGATGTTTACTGTACACTTATAGTTTATGTATGCTCATGTATGAATGATATACTTCAATAAATTGTTTTAAAAAAACACACAACTAGACAGAAGATCAATAAAGAAAGAGAGAACTTGAACAATATGATAACCAAGCTAGACCCAACAGACATATACAGAACATTGCACCCAAACCCAGTGGATTATACGTTCTTCTCAAGTACTTGTGGATCGTTCGCCAGGATAGATAATGTGTTAGGTCACAATGCAGCTCTCAATAAATATAAAAAGATTGAAATTATACAAAGCACCCTATCAGATCATTATGGAATGAAACTGGAAATCAATAAGAGATTGGAAAGAGGTAAATTTTCAAATATGTGGAGGCTGAACAACACACTCCCAAATAATCACTGGGTCAAAGAAGAAATTGTAAGTGAAATGAGTAAATATTTTGAAACAAATGAAAATGAGAATACAACTTATCAAAACTTATGGGATACAGTGAAGGTAGTCCTGAGAGGGAAAATTATAGCCCTAAATGTCTATATGAAAAAAGAAGAAAGAATTAAAATCAACTATCTAACTGAACAACTGGAGAAACTAGAAAAAGAAGAGCAAACCGTTTCCAAAGCAAGCAGAAGGAAAAAAAATAATAAAGATTAGGGCAGAAATAAATGAAATTGAGAACAAAAAAACAATAGTGAAAATCAACAAAACCAAAAGCTGGTTCTTTGAGAAGATCAATAAAATCGACAACCCCCTAGCAAGACTAACAAAGAAAAAAGAGAGAAGATGCAAATAAATAAAATCAGAAATGAAAGGGGTGAAGTTACGACCGACACCACAGAAATAAAAAGGGTCATAAGCGGATATTATGAGAAACTATATGCCAACAAACTAACAACCTACATGAAATAGACAAATTCCAGGAATGCACAAACCTACACTGATGCTACAAGAAAAACAAGCACTTAATAAACCAATCACATTTAAAGAGATTGATCAGTCATCAAAATCTTCCAGCAAACCAGATGTCTTCACAGGTGAATTCTACCAAGCATTTTGAGAAGAATTAACACCAACCCTGTTTAAACTCTTCCAAAAAATTGAAGAGGAGGGAACACATTTTATGAAAACAACATCACCCTAATCACAAAGTGAGATAAAAATGCTACAAGAAAAGAAAATTACAAAACAATATCTCTAATGAACATAGGTGCAAACATTCTCAACAAAATACTTGCAAATAGAATCTAACAACCTATCAAAAGACTAGTACATCACGACCAAATGGATTTATTCCTGGTATGCAAGGGCAGTTCAACATAAGAAACTCAATCAACATAATATATCACATTAACAAACTGAAGGAAAAAGAACACATGATCATGCAATCAATGCAGAAAAGGCATTTGACAAATCCCAGCATCCTTTCTTGATAAAAACATTTCAAAAGATAGGAATAGTGGGAAAATTCCTCAATATGATAAAAGGCATATATGAAAAACCCACAGCCAACATCATACTCAGTGAGGAAAGGTTGAAAGCTTTCCCTCTAAGATCAGGAACAAGACAAGGATGACCACTGTCACCATTGTTATTTAACATTGTACTAGAAATTCTAGCTAGAGCAATCAGACAAGAAAAATACTAAAATAAAAGCCATCCAAAAGGAAAAGAGGAAGTAAAACTCTCACTATTTACAACATGATCCTAAATTTAGAAAATACTGGAATGTCCATACCAAAGCTACTTGAGCTGAAAAACGAATTCAGTAAGGTGGCAGGAAACAAGGTCAACACGCAAAAGTCAGTAATGTTTTTGTATCCTACTATGGAATAATCTGAGGGGGAAATCAGGGAAAAAATTCCATTTTCAATAGCAACAAAAAGACTCAAATATCTAGGAATGAATTTAAACAAAGAAGTACAGGACTTATAGGCAGAGAAAACTACAAAACAATACTAAAAGAAATCAACAAGGTCCTAAACAAATGGAAAGACATTCTGTGTTCATGGATTGGAAAATTAAATATTGTGAATATGTCAATCCTACCCAAATTTTTTTATAGATTCAATCAAAATTCCAGCAGCCAACTTTACAGAAATAGAAAAGGCAATTACCTAATTCATTTGGAAAGGAAAGTGCTCTCAAATAGCCAAAAGCATTCTAAAAAGGAAGAGCGATGTGGGAAGAATTTCACTGTCTGAACTTTGAAACATTTTATAAAGCTACAGTGGTCCAAACAGCATGGTATTGGCTTAAAGACAGACACATCAATCAGGATGAAACCTATTTTGTTGAAATGGGTTTTTTTCAACAAACCTACCAAAGCCATGTTAACTGGGCAAAACAATCTCTTCAACAAATGGTGCTAGGAGAACTGGATACCCATAACTAAAAGAATGAAAGAGGACCTCTATCTCACTCCCTATACAAGACTCAATTCAAAATGGTCAAAGACCTAAATATAAAAGCCAGGACCATAAAACTACTAGAAGAAATTGTAGGCAAACAGATGTTGTGGTAGGTAGTGGTTTCTTGGACCTTACACCCAAAGCACGAGCAACAAAATTAAAAATAGATAAATGAGAACTATTCAAAATTAAACACTTTTGCACCTTAAAGAATTTTGTCAAATGGGTGAAAAGGCAGCCGACTCAATGGAAGAAAATATTGTGGATACACATATCCAATAAGGGTGTGTTTTTTTTAAGATTTATTTATTTATTTCTCCCTCCCGCTCATTGTTTGCACTGCTGTGTCTTTTCATCTTCCTTTGTTTCTTTAGGAGGCACCAGGAACTGAACCCTGGACCTCCGATGTAGGAGGGAGGTACCTAATCACTTGAGCCACCTCTGTTCCCTGCTTTGTTGTGTCTGTCATTATGTTTTATGTTCTTGTGTCTCTTTATTGTGTCATCTTGTTGTGCTAGCTCACTGTGCCTTCATGTTACATCAGCTTGCTGCCTTGCTTGTTGACAACTCTCTAGGAGGCACCAGGAGCCTCCACTCCCTGCTTTGTTGTGTCTCTCATGTTTTTCTTCCTGAATCTCTTATTGCATCATCTTGTTGCATCAGCTTGCTGCACCTGCCCATTGCACCAGCTCGCTGTCTTCTTTAAGAGGCACCAGGAATCGAACCAGGGACCTCCCATATTGTAGGCAGGAGCTCAATCGCTTGAGCCACATCCGCTTCCCCCCTAATGGTTTAATATCCACTATATATAAAGAGATGCTACAACTCAACAATAAAAAGACAAATGACCTGATTAAAAAATGGGCAAAAGACTTGAATAGACATTTGTCCAAAGAAGAAATACAAATGGCAAAATAACACATGACAAAATGTTCAACTTTTTTAGTGATTAGGGAAACACAAATCAAAGCTATAATGAGATTTCACACCTATTAGAATGGCCACTATTAAAAAGGCAGAGAGCTACAAGTGTTGGAAAGTGTGGAGAGATAGGAATGCTTATTCACTGTTGGTGGGAATGTAGAATTGTACGGCAACTGTGGAGGACTGTTTGGCAATTCCTAAAGAACTTGAATATACATTTGCCATGTGACCCAGCAATACTGCTACTGGGTATATACCCAGAAGAACTGAGAGCAGTGACATGAACAGACATCTGCACCCTGATGTATATAGTGGTGTTAGTCACGATTGACAAAAGTTGGAAACAACCCAGGTGTCCAGCAACAAATGAATCGATAAACAAACTGGTGTGTTCACACGATGGAATATTATGCAGTTACAAGAAGAAATGAAGCCATAAAACAAAACATATGACAACATGGATGAAACTGGAGGACATTATGTTGAGTGAAGCAAGCCACACACAAAAGGACAAATATTGTCTGATAGCAGTACTATGAACTAAATATATTGTGTAATCACATGGAGTTAATAATTTTAATATGGGTCACCAGAAAATAGACTGAGGTTAGAGAATGGAAAGCTGAGCGTTAACTTTTGCAGAATTGGTGAAAAAGATGCGTGTTAATATTTGGAAATGAATAGAAAAGGGTAAAGCCCATCATAATGTTTGTAACTAGCAGGGTTATCATGTGGTTATGAAAGAGGTTTAAAGGGAAAGTCTAAAGTCATGCACATTATTAAAAGAAAAGCTAAAAAATGGAACATGGACTGTATAGCATAGTAAAACCTCATTTGAAATATGAATATGGGTAAAATTGCATATATAAGACTTTCTTTGAAACTGAAAAAATGTATGTTAATACTACAAGATATTAATATCAGACAAAAAACCATTATGCTAAGTACTACATATTATATGATTCCATTTATAAAAATGTAAATATAAATCAATTTGTAAAAATGAGATTAGATTAGTGGTTATGTAGGGCTGAGGAAGGACTGGTAACTGGTGTGGAGTTTTTCTTTTTGGAGTAATGAAATTGTTCTAAAATTTTTTGTGGTGATGAATGCACAACATCGTGATTATACTAATAGCCATTGATTATAAACTTTGGATTGATCGTATGGTATGTGACTATATCTCAGTAAAACTCCTTAATAAATAAATAGTTGTGCAAGAATAGCCAGAAATAGCAGTTTTGTACAGCAGGTGAAGCAGAGAGAGATTGAGAGGTGAAGAATTTTCTTATCTGGTTTTTTATATTATTATTATTATTATTATTATTGAAATAATGAAATGCTCTAATAATGATTGAAGTGTTGGATGCAAAACTATGTGCTTATACCAAAGACCATTGATTGTACAGTTTAGATGAACTGTATTCTTTATTAATATGTATCAATAAAATTGATTTTTAAATTAAAAAAAACAAAAATAAAAAAAGAAGAAGAAATAAGCCAATACCAGAAGGGGCTGAATCACAGCTCCTCAAGCCCTAAAAGAGTTGGAGAAAAAAATCAGGACATGGTTTTTATTCATTCATAAACTACTAAGAAAACTCAGATATTAAAGACGACATCAACTTCCAGGAATCAGAACATTACTTATTTATAAATTTTTGTCATTGTTTTTATTCATTAAATCAGAAACACATTAAAATTCCATTATTTTTTCATTAGCAGAAAAATATTACTTTCATCTAAAATTTTAACTGATTAAGGCCGTCTGCTCTATCTCTCTTTTAATAGAGTCCAAATCTTCCTTTGGTAATACAGAGGCAGGGGTCCTCTTCCATTTTCAAATACATAGGAAACTGAACTAAGATAAACTCCCTTTACTTCAAACTAATAGGAATTCTGGACACAATTAACTTCAAATAAGTAGGTAAGATTAAAAGGGAAGAAAGGAAAGAGGAAGAGAAGGGAAGAGAGGAAGGGAGAGGAGGGGAAGAGAGGAAGCCAAAGGGAGGAAAAAGGGAATTCTCTTAAGTTCTGGAAATGAAAAGAGTTTAAAGATGTCATTTATACCCTTTGCTTCCTCAAATCCTATTCTTTAGGAATAATCAGATAAGTTTTCACCAATGTGATTATTCTTCTTCCATTACTTCTCTCAATGTCCCTCCACAAATCATGAGCATACTTGGATGAAGCAGAGTTTGATCTACCTTATTGAATTTAATGGCTGTACAATGTTGTATAATATGAAGGAACTACCATTTACTTAAACATTTCCCTGTAATGATACAATAATTTGACTTCATTTATCCTTAATATAAATAATGCTGCAATGAACAAATTCAGATACACATTTGGGCAGCTGTATGGACAGAGAATTTCTCAAACACTGATACCTAGGACTATATTTGTTGGGTCCAGTGGTTTATAAAGTTTGGTAGAATTTATCAAATTAGCAACCAAAGATATTTGAAAATTTCATACTTCTAACAATTGTGTATAAGTGTGCACTGTTATGCAACACCAAGCAATCCTTTTGTTTTTCAGTTAATGAGATTTTCATTTATTTGAAAGACCCATGGTTGCTTATTTTGACAAAATGTTCTTTATTTACTTGTATGTGTTTTTGCTTTACATAAATTGCCTCTTTAAGTTTCTTGCTCATATTCCTATGTTCTTAAACTTTTTTGAGCTCTTTCTGTGTTGAAAATATTAATACTCTGTTATATGTTTTAAGGTTTTTTCAAGCTCATGTGTCTTTGAATTTTCTTTATGGTCTTTTGCTGGTCATACTATGTTTCCTAATTCATGCATTAAAATGTATTGCTCTTTTCATTTAAAGTCTTTGAGTTTCAAGGTACTCAGGAAGAGCTTTCTCATCTGAAGATTTAAGAACTTTTTTCATACATATTTTTCAGTATTAATAGGCTCATTTTTGTTTCATTTGTTTTTATATATTAGTTGTGATGGTTTGTATTTATTCAGCATGCCAGGCATGGTCCTAAGGTCCTTATATATATAACTCAGTTCATTTTCATAGCCATTCAGTGATTTAGCTATTTTTCCTATGCTGCCTTCACAGCTGGATAACCGGAGGCATAGAGAAGTAAAGAAACATGCTCTTGGCGGCCATAAAGCTGTATACAGCAAAGCTGGTATTGACACCAGACAGTCTGCCTCTCCAGCCACATTGTTATTCCATCTTATTCCATAAACATCAAAATTCATTTCATGTATTGTGAGATTGGCAACCTAAACATTTTCCCAGATGGATAAACTGTTTATCCAACAGCATTTTTTTCAGTCAGCCATTCCATATTTATTTCAAAAACAACCTTTCTTCTATCACCTCTGTTCTCATATATACATGAATATAAGCCAGGGATATTAAGGCTATTCTGTTTATTTCTGTGCCAATATGAAATTTTAAAATTAAAAAGTTATAAGATTTTGTCTTCAATGAAAATTATTTTCTTGCAAAGGTATATGAAGATGCAATTCAGATAGCTGTTGGAATCATGATCCACAGCAAAATTTCTTTTTCTTTTTAACTTTATTTTGTACACTTAATAATTGAAAATATAAACAATTAAAAATGAAAAAGTAAACACAGAAGAACAAATACATACATTTCTTAAAATTCCTTTTTTTCAGTCACCACCATCTGGATTGTGAGCCCCTGCCTCCTGGCCTCACCCATCACACACCTGGATGGCTGCTCGCCATTCACCACTACATGGAGAGACCCTGGGTTGTCTTATTGACTTCCTTAACTATACTTACTGCCTTCATTTTCCGTCTAGGTTTTTGATGAAGAGAAAGCACCTCCTGGTTTCCACCTGACATCCTCCCGGAAGCTTGAAGGTCTCCACCTTGTCCAGACGGTAACCCTGAGCCAGAGCCCAGTCCAGGAACAAGTGGGCTGGAGCAGAGGGAGGAGCCGGAGCCTCTCGGTGACACCTCTCCGTGTGCATCCCCGATAGTGGTGGGACTGGAGTGAGCCACTCGTTTTTATTTAAACTGAACCCATAGCTCCTCCTACTGCTTAACTGATTAGTGACTGGAATAATGGGGATTGGAGAAGTCAAAATGAAAACAGTTTCCTTTGTTCTGTGATCAGGTATATGCAACATATTTCTCAATACATGAGAAAGTTTTTCTCTTTATTCAGGAAAAAAAAAAGTTAGAAGAATTCGGGAATCCTAAACCATTTGACCATTGTTTAGTACGGTCATTAATACTAGGTCAATCTGTAGTGGGATTTTAACGTGTAATAGATTTGGCCAGATCAGAAAGTCAAAAGGGATCCCTAACCCAGTGTAATGTGGACTGGTGACCACTGCCTTTATATCAACGTTACAAGTTCTCCCATTACTAGAATAATAGGTCTACTTTAGTCCATGGTTGCATTCCCCCCTTATATTTGTCCATTCCTCAATCTTGAGGATTTGGAGATGGTGATGCCCACTACACTTTCGGTTGAGAGGGGCTTAGATCCCCTAGGGCAGATGGGTGAAACTGTCTGCTTGCAGTTGTAGATACTCTCTGTTTTGGGGGATGGACATTGTCCATCATCATCCTTTTGTTACTTGTCCTGGATGAGTCCAGTGAATTGGAGAGTAGGTGTTGGCTATAAATCTGCTGAGATTCAGGGCTCAACTGGCATATGAACAGCTGGAAGACTTAAGAATTAGGGACACATATTTAATGGATATAGTGCTAATTATAGGTTCAAATGAAAGAGACATAAAAACCACGTGTAGGAAAATTATAAATGAGTCCAACTCCGATACTTCAGGGGGATAAGTTATCATATACCCCAAGGTAAGGCCCACTGACAGGGTGCTGAATTCCTGGGGTTGTCTGCCCTGCCTATAGTGTCAAGATGTCTCTAGAGCCCTCAGGAGTCAACCTACTTGAGGAATGGTTTACCACGGCAGTCAGTGAGATCCTCCTAAGACATGCAGAAGCGTAACCTCTGGAATGACCTCCCAACTCACTTTGAAAACTCTTAGCCATAAAAACTCATTTGTATTTCATATTTCCCCCTTTTTGTCAAGGTCTTTTTCCAAATGCATCACTAGTTGTCACTTGGTAATAATCCTTCGGTGCCAAAGTATCATCCCTGAGTGTCATGTCCTATGCCAGGGAGAACATAGTGAGTTTACATGCTGAGATTGGCTTAGAGAGAGGCCTCATTTGAGCATCAAGGAGGCTTTCAGGAGGTAACTCTTAGGCAGT
>JAKSZT010053764.1:131640-148370 GCA_026826555.1 Tolypeutes matacus | reverse complement strand
TGTTGAAACAAGATGGTTGCTGATGTCTGCCTGGTCTCTCTTTCCTGGGCTTTCTCTTCCTCTTGAGACTCCATGGGCCCAGCTTCTTCCCAATCTCAGTTGTAAGCTGGCATAGAACTTGTCTCTCATGGCTTCCCATATCGGTCTCTGGCATAGGGCTCATTTTTCTTCCAGCCTTCTCAACTGCTCAGCTGCTCTGTTCTCTTGAGCTGCAAACTTTCGGGCAAATGGCTCATTTCTCCCCAGGGCCTTAGCTGTTTGAGTCAACTGTCACATGGCAAAGTTCTCTCTTTTCTTGTGTGTCTTCTTGAGTGAGTGCCCCTTTATATCAGCCCACCAAAGGGGTGGGGACTCAACCTGAGTTAAGCCCTAATTGATGTGGTCAAATAAAAAGCCCTAAATTGATTTTATCAAGTAAATTTAAAACCTTTGAATTTGATACAAAGGGCATCACACACAGCAGAATAGATTAGTTTACAAACGTAATCTTTCTCTTTTTGGGATTCACCAAAATAATATTTAGCTGAGATTTCCAAGCTAAGCATGGAAGGTGTAGCTTAGCTTCCCCTTGAATCTTATAGCAGAATGTGAGAGGAAAGGGATAAGCTGAGAATTAAACTCTTAAGCACAAAGGAACTGTAAATTGATGATTTTGAAAATCCTTAGCCTATTCAGATAGGCTCTAAGACTAGGGTCAGAAGCAGCTCTAATCAGGAAATTCACTGAGCTCTTGGGAAGTGAGTCCCCAGAGGACAGGGCTCCATGTGAGGGTTTAACTGAACAACCTTTGTTAAAGAGTGTGTGACGGAACATGGACCCAGTCAGCTATTTCAGGGGAAGTCAATGGAACCCGGAAGAGGTTATTGCCATGAGACAGAAAAGCCAAGGAACAAGGATCACTGCCAGCCAGCCTCAGAATACCACAATCTTTGGGGAAAAGCATCACTTTACTAGGGCCATGATTTTGGACTTCTCCTAGCCTCAAAACCGTGACCAATAAATTCCCATTACTTAAGCCATCCCATTGTATGGTATTTGTTTTAGCAGCCAGGGAAAGAAAGGTCCTTTTGCCAGGCTGTTTACATAGTTTGATGTTGTAAAACTTTTTAACAACACTCCAAGATAAGATTAATTGACAGGTCCTTAGAAAGAAAAAAAATTATGATTGTCAGTAGTTAGATTGTTAGAGGTTTTAATTTATGTCGCATGTGCAAAATAGTCCTTCCTATTGCCAAGAAGGTGATCAATATTCCCACAGACTATAACTATGAAAAAAGCCCAGAGCACTTTATACACTGCTTACCTGAACCAAGTGCATTTCAAATTGCTGATTATAAAGCCCAGGCAGGGCACAAGGCAACTACTTTTAGGTTATGTCTTCATAAAGCTAATATTTGCAATAATAACATAATACAAAAATAATACCTACATTTCTTAAGGACTTACTATCTGCAAGGGAGCCTGCTAAACATGTTATATACCATCTTATTTAATCCTCTGAGAATCCTATGAGGAAAGTATTATTATCCCCTTTTTCCAGATGAGAAAACTCGAGGCTCAGCAGGGTTAAGTAACTTGTTCAAGTCCACAGTGGGTAAAGAGCAGAGACAAATTTGGTACCAGAGACTATACTCTTAATTACCTATAATTGCCTACCACCTCCCAAAATGTAATTTTTTATCCACCTACATATCATTGATATTGTGATTCAGAGAAGGAACGAAAAGTTCTATGGCCCAGTGACACACACTAGCAGGTGCTCTAGCTGCCAGCTTTCCAAGTGCTGAGCTGACATCGGGTTGCCAGTGGGGACCTTTTGCAGAAGGGACTGCTGCTTCCCTCAAATAGTCAGTCTCCCTTTCATCCCATTCAGATGGGGACTCTCCTCTTTCTCTAGAAAGAATAGCAGGAAATTCCCATTTGCGCCTTCCCCAGATTCCACAGAGACTATTTTCTCTTAGGGTTTTGGCAGCAACTGTCTGAATCATGAGTCATAGATTGCGTTTGCCTGGCTGCATTTCCTTCTCTCACTACGTTTGTATCCCTGTCCTAGCAAGAAGGTGCTATATGCAGTTTCCCTTTCCAAGTCTGGCACCAGCTGCTTTCATTATTTCATAAGAATGTTTAAGAATTAAAATGGCCCACGTTGTTTAATAGGAACACAAAACAAATTCCTCTCTCCTTTCACTTTCACTTTCAAATTCGGGAGCTCCTTTCTTTTTATGAAAACCCAGAGATAAAACAAATACTTTTCAAAGCAGAAATGACTTAGTAATTAAGAAGTGGAGATTTATGAATTTAAAACTCCAAATACTTTTTTAAAAAGTTTGCTGTATTCAAGCAGAAAAAGGACAGTACATGAAGCAATACAAACCTGAGAGCTAATGTGGGTTCTTCCACTTTCTAACTGTATGATCTTTGGCATGTACTTACATTGGAGGGAATCATACCCAAAGCCTTTCAAGATTGCTGTGAGGAAGAAATGCAATATCAGAATGCATGATGTGGCCCAGGACAGAGCCTTGCCTATAGAAGATGCTCAACATTTAACTTAATTAAAAGTGAGTAAAAATTATAGAAATTTCTTACACAAAATTAGGTACGCTTCTGGAATGCCCTTCCTAAAATCTCAAATAAAAAGCAAGTCTGACCCTCACATTTATGGCCAACTGATTTTTTACAAGGATGCTTAGTCCACCAATTGGGAAAGAATAGTTTCTTCAGCAAATGGTGCTACGAAAACTGGGTATACACATGCAAAAGAATGAAGGTGGACCCCTCCCTCACACCATATACAGAAATAACTCAAAATGTATCAAAGATTTAAGAACCAGACACAAAAGAACAAATATTGTATGATTTCACTGACACGATATAATTAGAATAAGCAAATTTATAAAGTCAGAAACTAGAATACAGGGTACCAGGGGCCAGTGTGAGGGTAGGGAATGTGGAGTTAACACTTGATTGATACAGAATTTCTGTTTGGGGTGATGGAAAAGTTTTGGTAAAGGATGGTGATGATGATAGCACAACATTATGAATTTGGATGTATATAAAAGAGGAAATTTTAGGTTGTATATAAAAAGTTTTTTTAAAAAAAACCATAGGACTGTGCAATACAGTGAACCCTAGTGTAAACTATGGACTATGGTTAATAGTAAAATTATAATAGTATTCTTTCATCAATTGTAGCAAAGATACCACACTAATGCAAAATGTTAGCAATAGGGAAAACTGTGTTGGGTGGGAGGGTAAGTGGGAACTCTATATTTTCTGCGTGATTTTTCTGTAAACCTACAAGTTTTCTAGGAAAGAATAATTTTGAAACAGTAAAAAAATAAAAAAGCAAGTTCTTAGTAATTAGATGGTTGAAAGCAGTATTCCTCTCATAATGGGGTCTAAATGAATGTAATTTTCACCAAAGTCATATTTATATACATTGGGAAAGTGTATCAGCATATATGATTACAAAATACAAACAAGAAATTTCTAAACTTTCAATTTTAACATTTGTCTAAGTGCCCCCTGGAAAATTATTTAAGAAGCAAGACTAATTATTTCACAAATCTTTGAAATGTAAAGAAAAAAGATCGGAGGTAAAAAGAGTTGGTGGGGAAGGGTGAACAGGAAGGAGCAGTAGTCTTTGTTATCTCCTATGATATATCTGAACTATGCTCTTTACATACTGCCCTGGACACGTGTTGTTGCCTGCTTGGTTTCTGGGGCCACCACCTTGCTGAAGATGTCAGCAATTCCTAACTCAGGGAATGGGCATCTGACCCAGGGGGAACCCTGGGAGCACTAGCATCTCCATGGCCACCGTGATTGGTTCGGAGTAGACACGTGACCCAAGCAGAGGCCATGAGCATGGCAACCTGAACTCCACTGAGCCAAGTTCCTGGTCCAGTGTAAGCCTGGAGGTAGACTGCCACATCCAGCTGTACAGCTTGTGGACTGCATACCTGTGAGCCTGGAATGTCCTACATTGGAAGAAATGTTTAAGAATGAAAGCAACTCAGAGGACAGCAAAAATTTTCCCTGAAAATATTGCTTCAGCCATGCCTGAAGCCAGGTGAACCCCTACAATGCTTAAGTTGTTCAAGCCTTGAAATAAGATTAGAGGGGATTGAAAAACAAAATAGAAAGCCACCCACCGACTCACACACCTTCTGCCTTTTCAAGCTGCCCATATATACTTTTCTATACCATATATTTTGTGAAGGGTGCACCAGATAAATCTTCCCAACCTCAGAAGTGCCTGACTAGTCCCTTCCCTGCTCTTCCTGTGTGAGCAAGGTCTGCAATTTATAAAGCTGCCTACAAACTCAAAACTGCATGCTTTAAATTTGGGAGTCATCTGAACCTTTATAGGAAGATAGCCAGGGCTTCACTTTTAAACTGCCCCCCTTATTTCTATTTAAAAGCTATGTCTTCTAATAGGCACATAGTTTTATCCTTCAATGAAGTTCAACAAACGTTTCCTGAGTGTACACTGAACACTGGACACTGTGCATTACATAGACAAATAAGATATGCACATTCTCCTCAAGAAGTTCATTGTCAAGTGAACACCAAGTATACAACTAAAATGGTGGCAGGGAGATAAGCATCATCCTAACACTATGAGCAATTTCCTATAGATGCCCAGACGAGAGTAGGATTTATTCTATCTAACAAGATCAGAGCAGCCTTCACAGAGGCTTGGAATTGAAGAAATGCAGTAGTTTTTAAATAAAAATAATGTGGTAAAGAGCATTTCAAAGAGGAGGAAAGTCTGAACAAAAAACAGAATCAAGAAAATACTTGGGCTGTTCAGGGAATGTCAAGGACAGTGCAACTGGAGGACAGGAATTGGGGTAAGAGTGAGGAGGAAATGAAGCTGGGATCTAAGTTGGGACAGATAGGCGGGTCTAGAGTGCCAGGTTGAAAGGAGAGGGGTGACATGGTCAGATCCCTGTTTAAGAGGGCCCGGGAAGATGGCCCCCTCTCTATACCTCAGCTTCCTCCAGCTGTAGGAGAAACAGTCAAGGGCACAGATAACTTAAACTTTCTGTAAAATGCTGTGTGGCAGTTTGATGTAATTATGAATTCCAAAAATATAATTGAATCATGCTTGTAAACTGATCTGTTAATCTGGGCATGATTAGGGTGTTGAGCCCCACCCCTTGGTGGGTGGGGAATCGAATATAAAAGGCAAGGCAAAGGACAGTTGAAGCAGTCTTTTGAGAAGCAGTTTTGATGTTGGAAAGAAGAGAAGAGAAGCAAGCTGTTCGCCTGATCATCTATACAGCTGACCTTGTGGAGGAAACAGGAGCTAAGCCCGGAGAGAAACACAGCCCTGGGAAGAGAAGAACCCCAGAAGCCTAAACCCTGGCAAACGCCGGCAACTGTCTTGCTCTAACACGTGGCAATGGACTGTGGTGAGAGAAGAAACTTAATGCTTTATGGCCTGGTATCTGTGGACTTCTACCCCAAATAAATACCCTTTATAAAGACCAACCCATTTTTGGTATTTCACATTAGCACCCCTTTGGCTGACTAAATACATGCTGCTATGAAGCCAAAATGAAAACCAGTTGACTAAAATACCACAGAAATCTTCAAAAGCTGTTAATATCATCTCATCCATTACATTTGCTGTAAACTTTAAAATTGCTTAAAGGATAAGGTTATATTTGGTGAATTGGCTTTAAGCCAATTGTCCTCTTTTGCTCTCCTGTGGATCTTAGCATCTGTTGAGGAAGGGCAGGGCCACATGTGGAGAAGGAGACAATATTCCATGTATGCTTATTCACTCCAAACTGCCACTCAATCGTGCCGAAATTCCAACACAGATTAATTTTCTACCATAAACCCTATCCCTGAAAAGATAAATGTGGTCTGCATGACAGATTCATATTCTTTGTATTTTCTTCATATTGTCCTTATTTCTTATGGCCTAATAACATTGGGTTTATTAAGCCAAGAGTGCTCAGCCTTTCTGGGCTATGTTATAGGACTTTCTATGATGTTTGACAATGAAGGGTTCCATTCTCAAATTGCTTCATCCTAAACCCTTGGTTTTATACCCAGGGTCCTGTTGGCTTGGGGAGGTATGTGTAAATGGGGTGTGATCGACACTCTCATTTTGCATCTACTACTTGATTAAGACTTGTCAAGCACAATGCCTGGTATACAGTAGGTGCTCAATAAATGGTAACTGTTTTTTTCATTTTTGCAGGCAATTTTTATCTATTATTCTCTTGATGAAAGATAGGGGACTCTATTATAAAGCACCTATGCCAAAATAGGAGTTCATAAAATCTGCACAAAATCTCAGATAGCTCAGACAATTATTCTCCTTCTATGAAGTTAAAAACAACAACATGATCAACTGGCTGTCAATAAGACAGAATCTAGCACAAAAACCCATGGTTATCTAAAATATATTTGTAGGATGAGAAAATAGCCTGGACTCTTATCTTGATTCTACATCCAATAAACTTTCTGTCTCTCATTGTACAATTTCACAGTTGTTGTTACCTCAACCCAGCCCTCCATTAGGTTTGATGCCCCATATAGAACTTCTAGGCTGACTCTCACTCCCCATCCCCTGGTGGCCCAGCCAAATAGACACCTAAATGAAAAAGTTGACAGCGGCAACTTTCCATCTGTAGATGTCTTATGACAGGGAGATATTACCAGTCCCTAATGAGCCTCTGTCCCCTTTTCTATCTTGTTTCCTTATTTGATCATCACTTGGGAACAGAAAAACATAGGCATCCCACAGGCTGAGTGTTGGGCACACTCAGGCAGGGCCAAAAAGACTTCTAAAGGTTCTGAGCAAGAATAATAGATTATCAAGCTGTGATAACGCCTAAGGATAAATCATCTCACCCATAGGCAGCAAGTTTTTTACCAACAAATCTAAAAACTCTCCTGAATTTTTTCTCTCTTTTTTTTTTCCTCTTTGATTTGCTAGAAGTGGTAACTGGTTATAACCCAAAGAGAAAATGGTAGCAGAGGGAAACAGCAGGAGAACAATTTATGCTACTGATTTGTTGACTATAATGAACTGCTTTTATTGATCAACTTGACTAAAACTGCCCCTGCAGAACCCATTGTCCAATTGCACCTTACTGTGATACTAAATGGCCACCTACCTGATTGTGTGTGAAATACAGTTTGTCTCCAGTAGAGAACAGCCCATCAGTGATCTTGCCCATCAGTAACTAAACCAACATAGACGGGAATGTATTTTCATAGACTTTTCCCCAAGCTTGACCACATAGTAATGAGGGCTACAGGTCCAAAACAATGATCCTCAACTAGCTGTTTTATTTCTCTTTTTGCCAAATAGCTAAGCTAGGGCCATACTATCTAATCACAAGGCCCTCTGCATGTATCACATCTTTCTCAAAACAGTATTTGAATTTCAAAAACTAGACTTTTCAAAGAGCAGGCTAGAGTTCTGAGCATTAAAAAATGAAGTATTTTTCTCTAAGTGAAGTGATTAACAAAGAGCAAAGGCAGAATTCAAAGATATGCAAAACGTTAATTGGCTGAGGCAATGGGTACAACTCAGTAGCTCTTTCATTTATTAACTGGAGGGAAAACTGTAGTTAGGACACATTCCCATGAATGACAACTGAGAAATCCTCGAATTTCTGCATATTTATTTATGCATTATTCATTTTACACATGTGAATTGGACAGCTCATCACCCGCAAGACATTAAATACACAATGGAGAGGACAGATAGTTACAAGGCAAGAATATTAGTGCAGTCACAGAGCTATGAGAGAGCTGCTGAAGTAGAATGGAGATGAGTCCTTCTTGACACCCGTGCCTGGATTGCCTAATTGTTGAAGCAGAGACTCAATTACAAAGCTCATCTGGTTTGACCACATGGATGAGCTTGCCTTCCTTCTCTCAGCCTGCTCAGGCCTTCATTATTTCCTCCCAACAAGCCACATGCCCTCAAAAAAAAAAAACAGATAAAGATATCAGGAGCCATCCTCAGGACACTGTCAGCTGAAAGTAATAGAAACTCAACTCCAACCATTAGGTGAAAATGGGATTTATTGAAAGGATGGAATTGCTTATAGCTCCAAAGCAGTTATTATAGGAAGGCAGCTCAGGGACCTCAGGAGCAGGGATTGGAGACTCAATCCTACCAGGATTCTTCTCTCCTCCTCTCATGCTTCTCTCTAAGCAGAGACACAAGTGCTGGGCAACTCAGGATCACACCCTTACTATTCTATGACCAGAGCCAAAAGGGAGAAGTCTTCATATATTATCTGTGGTAGGTTCAATTGTGTACCCCAACAGAAGAGAGGTTCTGCATTCCTGTGGGTGTGAATGCATGTGTAAAAAGGACTTTTGAAGATGTTATTATTAATTAAGGTGTGGCCAACTAAATCAGGGCCTTAATCCATATTACTGGAGGCTTTATAGAGAGAAGAGACTGGAAGCCAGACAAAGCCACAGGGAGGAGCCAGAAGTCTCAAGCCAGTGGAAACTGGAAGAGCAGACACAAGGAGAAAGAGATTGCTCATGCTGAGAGGCAGAAATGCAAGCCAAAGGGTCCCAAGGATTGTGACAAGCTAAAACGAAAATGCTACCAACTTTGGGGAAGAAGCCAGCTCTGCCAACACCTTGATTTTGTACTTCTAGTCTCTGAAGCCATGAGCCACTAAATGCTTGTTGTGTAAGCCAAGCAATGTGTGGCACTTGCCATAGCAGCTTGGAAAACTAAACGTTATTGCTAAACCTTGAATTGCTAAACGATGGCATTTCCATCATTTTCAAGAAGAGGAAACCAAGTAGGAGAAAATTAAGTATTCTGCTTTAAGTTAAGTGACTACTAGAGAGCAGGAGCAGCATTCAAGGCCAAGCTGACTTCAAAGTAGTTCAATATACCATACTGCCTATCAACATTTGTTGAGTGTGTGAATGCATGAATGAGTGCTTTGTAGATTTGAGTGAAAGGTAAATCCTTTTCAAAGCTCTCCTGGTTCCACTGTAGGTAATCTTTATCTAATCTCTTGGCAGCCCATAATTTCATTTTACCATATATGATCTCCCAGAACAGCTCCAGCCAAAAAAAAAAAAAAAAATCCGAAGATGCCGATTGTTCTGACACTGATGGATAGAGACTGCTGGCAGGAAGATCATGAAGAGCACCCCAAGGGGAAATCATCGTAATGGATGGAGGAGCTTGGGCTGACGATTGAACACCATAAGAGTTGCTTGCGGACAAAAGATGCTTCTGGGCACTTTGTGAAAACATCTCTTGACCCAGTCATTCTTGCTTTTGAGATGTGCTTTGGAAATAATGGCTAAATGTGAACATACACTTAGAAACTTCAGCATTAGGAGTCCAGGTCTATGGTGGCACAGGTCCACAATAGCTAACAAAGATAGTCATGGTGGGACAACATCCTCTTGCCCTCCCTGACTCATTCCTGAGAAACTTCTGCTGGTCCTACAGTAGCTACAGATCCAGGAACTGGCTTGGCAGTGCTAGCAATCTGCAACGATATGAAGAGAAGCAATGGATGGGCCCATGAGAGACTAATCAGATAATCCAATTATCTGTGTTTATGTGGCTTGGAAGAAGAACTGGTTTTTTGGAGCATCTATGCTATATGACAGAAAGAGGGTACCTGGGAGAAAGGCCAGAACATTATTGGGATAGGTCATATAAAGTTGGAGTCAGTTATCTTAAATATCAAAATATTGAATGAAATTCCTAGTTCAAGATGGCAGATAATCTCCCTCTTTTGCCCTTCCTCTCCCCAGTATCTCTTTGAAATTATGGTAAGCAAGTTGTTAGAGAGTAGAGTCATAAGAAACCGTCTAAATGTGGATGAAACAAGAAATAGAGACTTAAGTATATCATTTATAGTCATATTTATTCTCACAAGTCTATTACTATAATTATGAAGTTACCAATGAAGAATTTATAATATAATATAATATAATACAATACAATACAATATAATAATATAATATAACTAATTCTGTTAGGAGTGAATTCAGCTACAAGTATCAAGTAACTTCAATAGAAGTAGCTTCAACACAAAGGGCATATTTTCCTCGCCTACAATAGATCCTAAGGTAAACAGTCAGGGCAGGCCAGCTTTATAAGAATGGTATCTGGGACTTGGAGATTTCTTTCTGCTCCACCATTTTTATTGTGTCACTGTCACCTCAGGGCTACAACGTGGTTGTCATGCCTCCAGACATTGCCTCCACATTTCAGCAAGAAGAAGCAGGTATTACCTGAATCAAGAAATTAGAAGCTTTTCCAGAATTCCTCACCTTCCAAAAGGAGTTTGGGGATGTGGACATTTACAGCTGGACATGTTGCCTCTGGTCATAAAGTAGAAGGAATGGAAAATGGGTAAAGGGTAAATATATATCTGCAACAACATCCAACAAAATTTGGAAGAAAAGAGGAGAGGTAGGCAACAATATCAATAAGCTGCGATTATTGTCTTTTAGAACATGAAATCAAAAGTCTCATCTAAATTGAAAATAAATAAAGATGATATATTATTTAGAATTAAAAACAACCCCAAGAGGTTGCCTTTGTACATTGAAAGTGGCAGTAGTACAGTGGGAAAGGATTTGTTTTCATTTCATTTCCTCCATTTTAATCTTTCTTTATACTGTGTGCAGATAATACAATTATAATAATTGTAAAGAGAGAGAGAAATATGCAAGCTTATTTTGTACTTTAAGCAGATACAACAGGTTATATTTGTTATAAATATGCCCAGCAGCTAGCACATAACCTAGAACATAGTATACACTAAACAAATATTTGTGAATGAAAAAGGAATTCTGTTTATATCAAATTATTTTAAAATACAAAGAATAAAATTAAATGCTTACATGCCCCCCAAAAGAATCATAAAGCTACTAATTGACTTGGAAAGTTTTCCATAGCCAATATACTGTTAAGTGGCATAGACAAATTTTAAAACTGTATGCAAAGTATAATCACATTTTTGTGAGAAAATGTATGCATATGTGCATAACGTTTGGAATTATGTACACTAAAATAGTATCTCCGAGTGATAAAATTATGAATGGATTTATTTTCTTCTTTGTACTTTTTGTAGGTCTGCTGAATGATTAACAATGAGCAGGTAATACTTTGGTAATCATTAAATAATAATAAAACTATCTCAATTTTGAAGTAAAAAAATACTGTCTCCAATCTTATCACAAACATAATGAGTCAGTTGCCCTGGTTGTATCCTGACATTCCATATAGGACACAGTGTCCCTGATGACTAAATTACTGATAAGAGAAAAATAAACTGTGCTGTGATATGGTTATAAACCCCAGGCAATTTAATTTCTGAGAATCACATAATGGGTATATTTTAAATCTCAATGCAATTTTTAAAGCATAATTACCCACTCATAAATTTTTATCATTCATGGAAATGTACTGGATTGGGATTTAGGAGGCTGGAATACTTGTTCCTTCTCAGTCGCTAGCTAGTTTGGACAAATCGCTCTACAGAACTGCTTAGGGGCCCCCTGGGGGTTTCAGAGGCTTGTGCCTATGTGAATTTTAGCTCTACCATGCAAAGATTTTTATTTCATCTTCTTTCTATCTCTCTTCAAGATTATAATTGAATGTAAAGGACTTTTCCTGTTTGTTGAAAAGGCAGTTTCTATGAAGTTCTGATATATGGCACAACATGGCTGGACACTGAAAACATTGTGGTAAGTGGAAGAAGCCAGCACAAAAGGACAAATATTGTATGATTTCATATGAAATATCTAGAATAACAAATTCATAGAGACTTAAAGTAGATTATAGGTTACCAGGGGCTGAGGAAAAGGGGAATGTGGAGTTAATGCTTAATGGGTACAGAGTTTCTGTTTGAGGTGATGAAAAGTATTTGGTATTGGGCGGTGGTAATGGCGGCACAACATTGTGAATGTACTTAATGCCACTGAATGGTACACTTAAAAATGGTTAAAATGGCAAATTTTACATTATATACCTGTTACCACAATTATAAAAAACTTTTAAAAGGGCAGTTTCTTTAGACCTAAAACAGATGGTCTGGATTTTTAAAAAATCTATATTTCAGAACTAACTCCAACACTTATAAATGGTGTGACCTTGGACAAATTGCTTAACTTTTCTTAGGTTCAGCTTCCTCACTTATGAAATGGGCTAATACAATGATATGTCTCTTAAGTTTTGAAGAATAAGGTATTACATCTAAGTCTCTTGGCACAATTCCTGCTGCACAGGAGGTACTCAACAAATGCCTTGTGCTGTCACCACTGGCTACACTGGTCTTTCACCTCTGCTCAAACATGGTTGTAAGAGATCATCTCTCTAATGGGATATAATTAGAATAAGCAAATCCACAGAGTCAGAAACTAGAATACAGGGTACCAGGGCAAGGGTACAGGTAGGGAATGGGAAATTAATGCTTCAATTGTTCAGTTTCTGTTTGGATTGATGGAAAAGATTTGGTAACGGATGGTGGTAATGGAAGCACAACACTGTGAATGTAATTAACACCACTGAATTACATATTTGAATATGGTTAAGGGGGTCATTTTAGATTGTATATGTTACTAGAAAAAAAATTTAATTAAGGGCCATACAACACAGTGAAATCTAATGTAAAGTATGGACTCTAGTTAACAGAACAATTATAATGTTCTTTTAACAGTTTTAACAAATATACCACACTAATGCAAGGTGTTAATAATAGGGTGGTAAATGGGAACTCCGTATTTTATGCATAGCTTTTTTCTGTAAATCTACAATTTCTCTAACAAAAAGATAACAAATTACCAAAAAAAGAGAGACCATATAAGACTGAAAAGAGGAAAACTGAAAAGTTAACATTAGCATGCATCTTCATGTCTCCCTTAACTTAAAAACAAACAGATTTGCAGTATGATAAGTAGGAATTAAGGAATTGATGGGAAAAAAAGAACAGATGATTCTAGAACCAGAATTTCCTCAGTACCATCAAAGGAATTCTTAACATTCAAGAAGCGATCTTTTCTTATCATTAGTAAAAATTGGTTTTTAAAATGTTTAACAGCAACCACAACTTAGAATGAAATCAGTTCTTAATTTCATAACAGTTGCTAACAATGATTTAATTAAAATGTTCATTTCAGTGGACTATCCATTTCCATTCAAAAGTCTTCCTCAATAAATTGCATTTTAAGCAGTTTTAATACTGAGGCTCATACAAAGATTGCCTGTGATTTTTAGGTAAACACAGTTGTGTGTGTGTGTGTGTATGTGTGTGTTTAAGCAGTGCTCTTGTAATCTAACCCACAAATCCTAAACTTCAAATGGAGAGCAGGGGATTTACCAACTATGTGATGAAGAATCATGTTTTCATGTTCTTTCATTTTGGCAGGAACTCTCATTTCAATTGAAAACATTCCCCTGCCGTTACGGAAGCCCAGAGGGCAATCATGAGTTTAGACCTGGAAAATAAAACTGAGAGAGAAGACTGGAACAACATGTGGTTGTCATTTTCAGGGCCACAGAGAGGGGAAGTGGTTTTCCACTGCCAGCTAAGGATCTGCAGCCCAGCCAAGCACGCGGACCACATTGAGCTGGAGGGCAGACAGCAAAATGCAAAGAGACAGCGGCTCCCCTTTGCATTCTCGGTGAAGCAGGTGCTGACTTGCCCTGCTGCTAGGGCTGCTTAGTTTAAGATCTTGATGCCATTTCATATTTGAGGTAATGGTTTTCTGTTTACTTTTGAGGCCACTCATGACCACTGTGAAGGATGTGGCCACCTTACTCTCTCGGGTGCCTCTTCCGTGAAAGTGAGCCTTAGGGGCTCGTGGGTCTTTCCACAAGTTAGTTCAATCGAAAATCTCTATCATTGGATTTTCAGTTTTACAAATGATTCTGTCTTTCCATTGCCTAAAAAAGAAGGTGATGTTGGTGGTTTTGCTTTAAAAATATATTTATTATGCCTGGTTGTAAAAGCAGCATTAACCTATAGAGAGTATTATGTCATTCTTCCCAGCCTCCTCCTTAAGCTGCTAGTGGTCACCTTTTTTGTTTAGTCTCCCCACATCCACATCTGACTTAAGTTCTGCTTCATCTGTCCTCAGGGAAACAAGATACATGCATAAAGTACCTTAATATTTACACAGGATGGCAACTCACCTTCCTCCGACGACCTGGCAGACACTGCTAGTGGATACCTGCACTCTATCCAGCTAGCCTGGATAGAGCCTCGCAATCTTTTACACTCCCGGAGACTGATGAAGAATGAAACTTCTTTGTCTCCTCCAATTTAAAGCATGGTCCCCCTTACCTTGTAGCTCTTTTATCCAATAACATTGTCTCTGCCCGTAGGTACATTGTTAACCTTTCTGAGATTCATTTTCCTAACCTGTAAAATGAGGATTACATAATTACCCTCACAGGTTTGGATTGAATCTGTAATAAGACAATGTATATAAAAACGCTATGCAAATATGACAATTATCTTTGACATTATAAGATGTTAAATTCTACTCATTTAATTAGCTTTCTCCTTCAGAAAGCTGTGGCCGCTAAGACACAATAAGCATCACCTAACACAGTGCCTGCACATCATTTGTTCTCAATAAATGTTAGCCTCCTGCCCCCATTCCTTACTCATTCATAGTAATGGCATCAGCTCTTTTTTTTTTTTTTAAGATTTATTTATTTACTTTTTATTTATCCTCCTCCCTCCCCCCACTGTCTGTGTCCATTCTCTGGGTGATCCTCTGGTCTGTTTCCTGCCTTCTCTTCTCATCCTTCTCTTCCAATATTCACCAGGATTCAATCCTAGGGACCTCCAATGTGGGAGAGAGGCACTCTGCCACCTGCTCCACCGCAGTTCCTAGTTTCTGCCATGTCTTGTCTTGGCTCTCTCCTGTGTCTCATCATCTTGCTGCGTGGCTCTGCGGGACCTGGCTCACCGCGAGCATGTGCACGGGCCGGTGGCTCACCTGCATGCCTTCTGTTTTTATTTTACCAGGAGGTCCACTCCCCTCCTAGCACTGATTTTTGAAGAGATTCTTTTGCCATTAATTGGATTTGGCTCCCTTATAAAAAATCAATTGGCAATAGATGTTCATGGAATTTTTTTTAGGAGGTACCGGACATTGAACCCAGGACCTTGTACATGGGAAGTAGGCACTCAACCACTGAGCTACACCTGTTCCCCTAATGGATTATTTTTCACAATGGTAAAAATATAAGGGTGTATGTAAAAGTGTGAATAAGTAGGCAGGAGAAAGGTTGAATGCCAAAGAAGATGGAGAGAAAGCAACAAATAAGCATAGGGTAAATAACCATAAACAAATAAGATTCGGGCTGATTGAGTAAAAGACAAAAAAATTATTCCAAACTGCCAGCTAAGCCATTTAAGAATTCCTTCAGAGGCAACATAGGTACAACCAATAATTCAATCCATCTAAACCAGACAGAACTCAACAATTACACTTGTAGCAGTCACCTCTGACCATTAGGAAGCCATCTATATAATGTGATATAAGAGGCACTAAAGCAAACCCCATGCTTCAAAGTATTTCTTCAGGTTTCTTTTACAGAACTGGAAATTCTTCCTCTAGGATCATCCATTTGAAACAAAAGGGTTTTCCACTGTCAAGAACTCTCTACTAACATACAATTATTCCTGGGCTTATCTCCAGGCTCTGAGCACTATCCACCCTCATTTTAGCTTGTGTACCTCTCACCATTCCATGCTTTTGCCAATGCTGTTCTCTCTACCTGGACAGCGTTCTCCAGCTCATCACCTGTAATACTAACCACCCTCTAAGGGTATCCATGGCTCTTCACCACCATCTCCCCATCCCCAAATGACTCACCTATTCTTGATTTTTCTGTAAACTTCTATTATAACTCTTATCACACTCTATATTAAAGCTCCTATCACACTTTCTCAAGAGTTCCTTGTTACCTTTCCATAATGTCTAGATGTTAGTATCATGAAGCCAGGGTTTCTATTTCTTTTCTTTGTTATTTTTATTATTCCTAGTACTTAACATAGTATACTGCACGTAGTCAATTCCCAATAAAATTAGAAGGAGTAATGGGTAATAAGAATTATAGGCTGGTATAGGGTACTTAATAATCATAAGAGCAGCTAACATTAATTACATGCTGACAGTGTGCTAGGACACTGCATGCATTACTGAATCCTCACACCAGTCAAGTAAGAATCATTAGTATCCCCAATTTAGGAAAACTGAGGCCAGAAGGGCTAAATAACCTGCCTAAATTTATAGGGGATAAAACTGAGCTCCAAACCAAGGCTCCAGAATGGGTGCTCTTCACCACTCTGATCTACGGCTTAGGGAGGAAAAGAGTAGACGTGAGGTGACTATCACTAAATAGGAAGATAGAAGGAGCCAAAGCAAGCTTCATACACTCTACAATTTAGATTCCATCTGAGGACTTCTTTTATGCATTGGTCTGATTTTGAGTGGGGAAAAAAAGTAACTAACAAAAATCTCAATGAACACAATGTAGAAGGATTTCAAAATGCAAGTTTGTGATAAAATACAATTAGCTAAAACAAAGCCTTGAAAATCTTACCAAGTATGTAATCAAGCATTACACCCAGAGAAAATCATCCCTGATTGGAACAAGGACAAGCAACGCTCCTAGATGAAGGAAGGCCATTATAGACTTGTGTAGAAAATTTAGATTAAGGCAAGAACAT
>JAKSZT010053764.1:116837-129475 GCA_026826555.1 Tolypeutes matacus | reverse complement strand
GTTCTGTGAGGTAGTACTATGATTATCTTAATTTTACAGGAAATTGGGCAAGAGCTGTCTATCCCTTTCCTGTGTTACAAATTCAGCAGTACAGTCCTAGCTCCTGGGTTCTGCCAGGAGCTGTCCAGGCCTGGTATATGTTTCCTTCTCTCCTTTCCAGGCCCCTGCAGGGAGGGAAACTTGATGTCTTTCCCAGCTCTTATTGTTAACTAATTTCTTATTTTTAGAAAATGCCCAGTTTTGCTGACCTTTGATTTAACCCCTGCTTCCAGATGGCCTGCACACCTCTGTCGCTTCTCCTATTGTCCAGTTCTTGAAATGTCTTTCTCATCCTTCCATCGTCCTGAAGTGCTGATTATAGGACTGTGTCTCCATTTTAGCCCCGTTCTCTGTGCTATGGCTCTTTGCAAAAACAGCACTTCTGTTAGAACCCATATCACACTGTCTGTAACTGATGGTGTGGTAGAATTTTTGAGTCTGAAATTTTATCCCAGTCATTAGCACGGTGCCTAGCCCATGGGAGAAATCAATCTCTGCTTATTAAATAAATATGTGCTTTGGAGAGCTTTTGACTGGCAAATACCAAAGGGTTGCCTCAGCACTGATTGCTGAGACTTCACTTAAGGTCTCTTGGTAATAATTCCAGCACCTACTATATCCATGACCACATTGTTAGGCAATGTGAAGAAGGGAAAAAATTTCAAAATAGAATACAATTTCTATTGTAAACGATGTTAAAATATGGCTTTATACCAGTGTAGCCCCAGTACATGCAGGTCTTCTTGCTTCTTCTTAGACTTTTTGGCATGGTATTTTATCCAAAAGAAATATAAATCCATCATCAAAAGTCTTTACAGAGCAATACAGGTCTTCACTGAAGTCTCTTGAAGAGATAGCAAAATGGAAAATTATACCATAAAACTATTAGTAAAACATATTTAGTTCCTGTTTAAAAGGACATAGAGAAACATGAAAAGCCAAACAATTCATTTTATGTAGCTAATAAATTCTGGATAACAAAACCAGAAAAGAAAATAAGACTTTTCTGTCTTATCAACATAAGAACAAGATTCCATATTAAATATTAGACAATCAAATCCAAAAGGGCATTATAAATAATCAACTAGAGTTTTTCTATGAATTAAGTAACTAAAACATATCTGTTCATTTAATTCACTGTATTCATTTGTCACAAGGAGAAAAACCGTACAATAATCACATTGGGGCCAAAAAATAAATACATTAATGAAAAAGAAGTATCTTAGCCTACTTAAGGCTTGAAGAAATAGTTTTAATCTGATAAATATTATTGTATCTCAGGAATGCTTTCTGTTGCAAGTAACAGACAATTTGACTATTCAGTAAAACATTTAGTTCAATTTGACTAATATAGGCTGAAATAACAAAGGCATTTGTTTATCTCACAAAATTGGAAATATGTAGGGCAATAGTTGCAGGGTTAGATCAGCAGTTCAAAGCTGTAAATGTACTGGACTTGCATCTTTGTCATTCTCTTGGCCTTGTACTCATGGGCACAAGATGGCTATACCAGCCCAAACATAAAATCTTCACAAAAGTATGTCTAGTAGGAAGGTTGGAATAAGAGCTGAAATCCTTTCCAGAAGTCCCTCAAATCTCATTGTTCAGAATTGTGTCACATGAAGAGAACTACCTGAGATGTGTCTCCTCTTCTCCACATTTTATTACAGAGCTGGGCCTGAAGTGATAAGGAGAACCTGCAAGACTGTGACACAAGGAATTTGCTGTTTTACAAATGGGTAGCTAATTGTCCCAATACCCACTTTTCTCACTGTTTTAAAATGCTACCTTATTATATGTAAATGTCCAATAAATTAGTATTTTTTTTCTGGATCTCTATTCTGTCTTCTTGATCTATTTGTCTGTTCTTGGAAAAATACCACTTGATATCAATTTCTATAGTTTTAGACAATATGTGCATATTTGATAAGGCAAGTCCATCTGTATATTCTTTCTTTTGATTGATTTTCTTAGATCTTCTTGAAATCATTTCTTCTTGATACATTCTCCAGCAGCTTGTCAAGTTCCATTGAAAAGCCTTGTTGAAGTTTTGATTGGGAATGTATTTAATTTATACACTAATACAAAACACAGCAATTAAAAAGAATGCCATAGGTTTTTATGTACTGGTAGAGAAAAATCACTATTAAAAAGATCTATTCTTGAGTGAAAAAATGTATTCCATTACAGAATTATATATGTCAAATAATAATAGTTATGTAATATCTACTAAATACTACTATATATTCATTTACTAAATACATAGAAAAATCTCTAGAAACATACACAGTAAGCTATTAAAGTGTGTGATTGGAGTGGATCCTCCAAGAGGTCAAGAAAAGACTTTTCACTTGGCATGAAATAACCGAATTTTAAAAATGATAATATGTTGTCATGCAGTTGGTAAATATAATAGACTTAAAAACTCTCTTGAGCTCCTCAAAGTCGCACTTATCATAGCAGCTACCCATCACTGCATCTCCCTCATCTGCCTTCCTGTAAGCCCCAGACTGACTTGCTCTTCTGCCTTCTCCTGAATAATTGATTAAGACTTTTTCCACCTCTGAGGGTCTTCAGTTATGCCTTTCCATCCCATACCCCAATTAATCCAACAGAAATAGCTGAGCAGCAAAAACAGCTTGTCCCTTTCACAGAGGGTTAGGGAGGGGCCGAAAATACTTATTCCTGAATATTTTCTTCCTTGTTATGTAAATATTGGAAATAAAATATTGACTAATAATACAAAGCAATGCCTAATAAGTGTTTTATAAAAGAATCTACAGTAAGAAGAGTAGAGAATGCTGAGAGTTTGTAATCTGCGATGTTTTCCTGATAGTCTTTGTTATATATGTATCTGTATTTATCTGTGATAAAATGATGGCTTCCTTAATATCACCATCATTTACTCAGTACTTACTAGGACTCAGTTTAGGACAAACTGAGTATCATTAACATTACCCTCTTATTGGACATCAATTACTTGAATGCCAAATTCAGTACTTTCCTTAGCTTTTAATGACAACAAGAATACAAACAGTCCCTTCTATTGGGACACATATTGTTCTGTATTGCATATATGATCTTATTTAATCAATTCAACAATCCTGCAAGGAAGGTATTATTATATCCATTTTTTAGAGAAGCAAACTGAAGCTGCTCAAAAAGGGTGAGTCCTATCCCATGGTCAAACAACTAATCAGTGGAAAGCCAGAATTTAAACGGTTCAGATTCTAACAAACCCCATCCCCTTACCCACGAAAATATAATGATTCTTGGATGTCTATGCAAGTATTTTCATACCCTTTTCCCCCAAAAAATGTCTTCCTTTGGTTCTTGAGACACTATAAGTTCCCAGTTACTCCCTGTCTCAGTGATTATATCTTCTATGTTATTTGACTAGTTCTTCTTTCTCTTCCAGCTTCAGAAACATAGAGGCATTAGCCACAGACCAAGAGACAACTAAATTCTCTTATATAGTTGTGACATCAAGTTCAGTTGAAAAATACTTCTTTACTGAGTATCTACACTGCTGTTTGCACAGTTAATAATAATAACAACAACAATAACAATGATAAATATCTCATGTATGAACTTTTATGTGTCAGGGATTTTGTACCCATTAAACATTTAATCTCACATATCTGAGGTAGATCCTATTATTAACCCCATAATACAGCTGTGAAAATTAAGCCACAGCAAGCTCAGATAACTTGCCCAAGAACTTGCAGTAGGCAGTCAGAGAGGCTTAGAAGGGTTCCTGATTGCAAAGAGACAATATCTAAAGAAGAAGGCAAGACCTTCTTAGACAATCTTTAGGACATGCCTGCACTGCACTGAAAATTGGATGAGACATTATAAAAGGGTGTAACTCTTTTATGGATCCCAGAAAATATCATGTTCTTGGAGGTAATCCATTCCTATATGTGTGGGACCCTTTGATTGGACTGGATGCAGTTGGGGGCCCTTTAATTGGATTGCTTCAGTGAGGCATAAACCAGGGTGGGTCTTGGTCCTCTTGCTGAAGTCCTTTATAAATGGAGGACTGAAAACAGAGACACACAGAAAAAAGCATCAGAGACAGAAAAACCACAAGAGGCTAAGGGAGAGGTTCCGGAGGCCGGAGGCTAGAATCAGCAGAGCACAGAGCCATGGAAAGAGACCCGTGAGAGGCTGAGAGAGAGGTCTGGAGGAGTGGGGAGAGATGAGCCATAGGCCTTATCCTCAACAGCTGAGCTCAAAGAGAAAGTAAGCCTGGAGGGGAAAGCAGAGCCACCATTGTGCCTTATCCTGTGGCAGGAGTCCAGAATTGCAAGCAGCCAATCTTTGGTGAGACAGCATCTCTGATGATTCCCATTATAAAAACCAATCCAGTTCTGGTAGATTTTTTCCTAGCAGATTTTACTAAACTAAAACAGAAACTGGTACCAGGAAAGTGGGGTGTGCTACTGCTATTGCAGATTCAAAAAATGATGGAACTATTTTATAAATAGGTAGGGGAAGATTCTGGAAGAATGGTGAGATGCTTGATAGAAAAGACCTAGATTTGCTCTGGAGAGACTGTTGGTAAAAATATGGATGCTAAAGATACTTCTGAAGAAGTCTTATAGAGAATTATGACTGTGTCATTGCAAACTGGAATGAAGGTGATCATTGCTTTAAAGTGGCAGAGAACTTGGCAAAACTGACTCCTGGTGTTAGATGGAAGTAAGAGCTTAAAAGTGATGAGCTTGGATATATCACTGAGGAGGTTACCAAACTAAATATATAAAGTGTGGCCTGGCTTCTCCTTGCAGCTTAGCAAAATGCAAGAGGAAAGGGATAAGCTGAGAACTGAACTCCTGGGCACAAAGAAACCAGAAACTGATTGGAAATTTCAATCTTGCAGAAAATGAGTCCCCAGAGAATAGGACCCCGCATTGTGCCTATTAACTGCACATGGAACCAGCTAGTCTTTTCGGTGTAAGTAGGGACTGGAAATGCAGTTACTGTCTTACTTATTTGTGGAAAGTCTTACTCTTTGATGGCTTGAACCCATGCCCTGCATGCTAAACCAACAAGTTTTTTGAGAGATCTGTATGGAAGGAACCATTGCCAGCCTGACCTAAAAGGTACAGTAAAGGGAGAGATAGAAGGAAAAATGACTTCAAGGGCAAAACCGTGGAAGCTGAGGTCTAGACTTATGACATCTTCTCAGGCCAAGAGAGTGGGCCCACCCAGGTGTGCAAAAAGTGTGAGACGGCATAGCTGATGATGCCTTGATTTGGACATTTTCACAGCCTCAAAACTGTAAGCTGTTTTTAAATTTTTTTTTTTTTTTGCATGGTTGTGAGTTTACAAAACAATCATGCATACCATTCAGTATTCCCATACACCACCCTACCATCAACACCTTATATTGTTGTAACATATTTTTTACAAATGATGAAAAAGCATCATCATAATATTACTGCTAACTATAATTCATAGCTTATATTTGGTGTATTTTCCCACAAACCATCCTATTACTAACACTATGTATTAGTATTGTATATTTGTTTTAGTTAATGAGAGAACATTCTTATATTTGTACTGCGAACCACTGTCCATCATTCACCACAGGGTTCACTGTGAGAACTATAAGCTTTTAACCTAATACATTCCCATTATAAAAGCCAACCTATTTCTGGTATATTGCTCCCAGCAGCTTTTAGCAAGCTAAAACAAAGGGGGATTCATGATTGCTACTCTGAAGAAAGAATTACTCTGTCCCTTTTCTTGAAGTTCCTGTCTGAGTGCCTTGGGCATTTATAGGATCTGGTATTTCCTTGCCCCTAAGGAATCTACAATCTGTTGGAAAGATATGAACATGAGAAAGTATTAGATTAATAAAAGGCAATCTAGATAATCATGTAGGATAATCATGTTTTCAATAAAGGTTAAGGAAGGAGAGAAGGATATTAGTTAGGCCAAAAAGGGTAGGTAACTATAGTTGGTGCTAATAGTCTGATGATATTATCTCATAATCTGCAACAAATGTTCCACACATGGTGTGGTATGTTGGTGAAGGGAAATTCCACACATGTGCATGATTATTTTGTAAGTTCACAACTTCTGTAATAAAAATATATATATATTTTAAAAGGGTAGGCAGGGTTTGGAGAGGTACAGAAAAGGGGTGGGAATAAAACATGGGTAAATATGTAGAATAGGAACCATAAGGGAAACACACCTGATGCATCCTTTACTTTATATTAATTAAGATGAAATTCATGTAACATAAACCATTTTAAAGTTCACAATTTAGTGGCATTTGGCATCTTCCCAATTTTGTGCAAGCATCACTTTTTTCTACTTACAAAACATTTTTATCACCGATAAAAAAGACCCATAGTAATGGTGCACTGACTCCCCATTCCTCCTTCTCCAAGCCCCTGGGGCCTATTAACCTTCTTTCTCCTCTATGCATTTACCTTTTCTGAATATTTCACAGAAGTGGAATAATATAATGTTTGACCTTTTCTTCCTGGTTTTTTCCACTTAACATGTTTTAAATGTCCATCCATGTGTAGCATGTATCAGTACATAATTCATTTTTATGAATGAATAATATTGAATTATCTGAATATACCACATTTTGTATATCCACTTATCTCCTGATGGATATTTGAGTTGTTCCTACCTTTTGGCTACAGTGAATAGTGCTGCTATGAACATACAGGTACATGTAATCATTTGAGTACCTGTTTACAATTCTTTGGGGAAGGTTACTAGGAGTGGAATTGCTGGGTTTTATGACAATCCTATGTTTAACTTACCGAGGAATCACCAAATTCTTGCCCATTTTCTAATTGGTTGCTTGTCTTTTTCTTATTGAGTTCTTTATGTGTTCTGGATACTAGATCCTTATCAGATATATGCTTTGAAAATATTCTATTCTGTGGGTTGTCTTTTCACTTTCTTGATAGTGTCTTTTGATGTATAAAAGTGTAGTGGTTTGGCATTATTTATGAATTCCAGTAATAGATATTGTATTATGTTTGTATACTGGTCTATTCCTCTGGGCATGATTAAATTATGAGTAGGGCTTTGATTGGGTCATGTCAGTAAGGCATTGAGTCCCCACCCCTTGGTAGGTGGGGTCTCACAGATAAAAGACATGACAAAGGACAGACTTGGAGTTTTGATGCTGGAGTCTTGAGTTGGAGTCCTGGGAAGTAAGCACACAGAAAAGCTTGGCCATGAGGAAAGAGAGGCCCCAGGAAAAGAGACAAGCCATTTGCCTGATAGTCTACAGCTGGCCTTGTGGAAAGAACGAAGCAGCTGAGCCCAGAAAGAAGCACGCCCTGGGAAGAGTAGAACCCAGGAAACCTGAACGCTTACAGACGTCAGCAGCCATCTTGCCCCAACACATGGCAACAAACTTTGGTGAGGGAAATAGCTTATGCTTTATGGCCTGGTAACTGTAAGGTTTACCCCAAATAAATATTCTTTATAAAAGCCAACAGATTTCTGGTATTTTGCATCATCACCCTTTTGGCTGACTAATACAAAAAGTTTTTAATTTTGATGAAGTACAATTAATTATTTTCTTTTGTTGCTTGTGCTTTTGATGTCATACTAAGAATCCATTGCCAAACTCATGAGGATTTAAGCTTGTGTTTTCTTCTGAGTTTTATAGTTTCACCACTAAAATTTAGGTCTTCCATCTATTTTGAGTTGATTTTTGTATATGGTGTAATTTATGCAGCCTGACTTCAATCTTTGGATATCCTGTTTTCCCAGTACCATTTGCTGAAGTCTTTTCTTTCCCCAAAATTGGTCTGAGCACCTGTGGAAATTTGAGATTATTTTATGAATCCCAAAAAGAGAAAGATTATGTTTGTAAACTAATCTGTTCCTCTGGGTATGATACCCTTTAACCACATTAAATTCAGCTGAGGTGTCTTTGTTAAATTACTTGTTAAGATTGGGGCTTTTGATTTGACTATATCAGTGGGTGTGACTCAGGTTGAATCTCTACCGCCCTTTCTGGGTCTGATATAAATGGACACACTCACAGACAGACACACAGAAAGAGAAAGCGCTGTCATTTTTGATCCTGCAATGTGACAGAAAGGAGGAGTTTCCAGGGAGAGATGAGACATTTTGCCTGATAGCTTACAACTGAGATTGGGGAGAAAGCCAAACAACTGAAACTGACAAAGGAGGCCCAGAAAAAAACAAACCTTATACCAGGAGAGAGGGGACTACAGGATCACTTAAGCATGAAGCCTCAAGAGTCTGGGCCCATGGAGCCTCAAGAGGAAGAGGAAGCCCAGAGGGAAAGGCAGAGAACAGCCAGACATCGGAGACCACCTAGTTTCAACATGTGCCATCTGATTTTGGTGAGAAAGCAACCTTGTGTTGGACTTTTTACAGCCTTGTAACTCTAAGAGTTTACCCCAAGTAAATACCCTTTATAAAAGCCAACGTTGCTTCGCAGCCTTTTGGCTAAGATCAAGTGTAGTATGTATTCTTATCGGTTTAATATTTGATATGTCCTCTATCTGAGGACAATATATTAAATGGATTTTCGGAACAGGAAGATAGAATAGGGGCTTGCTCCATCTATTCCACACATTGATCTGGTATTGCAGTACCTCCAGGAATGGTGGACCCCCTCGGGGGTATTGAAAAAAAAAAGCCAACAGAATTCTGGTACTTTGCATCGGCAGCCCTTTAGCAGATTAATACAGCACCCTTGCTGAAAATCGTTCAATCATAGATGGACAGGTATGTTTCTGGACTCTCAATTCTGTTTCATTGATCTATAGGCTATTCTTTGCCAGTACCACAGGTTTTATTTTTATTTTTTTAAGATTTATTTTATTTATCCCCCCCCGCCCCCATTGCTTTTGCACTTATTGTCTTGCTCTCTGTGTCCATTCGCTGTGCGCTCTCTGTGTCTGCTTGTCTTTTCTTCTTCTCGTCTTCTCTCTAGGAGGCACCGGGAACTGTTTCTGGGACCTCCTATGTGGAAGTGAGGCACTCAATCACCTGAGCCACCTCAGCTGCCTGGTTTGTTGTGTTTCTCATTGTCTCCTCTTTGTCTCTTTTTGTTGCACCAGCTCTCCACACGGCCAGCCCACTTTTACCAGGAGGCCCTGAGAAATGAACCTGGGACCTCCCATGTGGTAGACGGGAGCTCAGTCACTTGAGCCACATCCAATTCCCCACCACAGTTTTGACTATCGAAGTTTTGTAGTATGTTTTAAAATCAGGAAATGTGGATCCTTGAACTTTGTTCTTCTTTTTCAATTTGTTTTGTCTATTTGGAGCCCCTTGTAATTCAGATGAATTTAGGATCACCTTTTCTATTTCTGCAAATAAAGGCCATTGGGATTTTTGTTTTGTTTTGTTTTCTGGAATTTATTCCCATTTAATGCTAAATATTAAATCTGTGTTTTTACTGATGTCCTTAAAGACAAAGGCATAAATTTTACATCTCAAAGCAATGATTATATAGCTCATGGTGGAACTTGACAATTAAGAAAAGCAGTTAAATGAAAAGCATTTCTATAAATAACAAAACCCCATAATAAAATCAACCAAACCAAATAAAACAAATGAAACAGAAAGAAACTTTCAACAATAGTAGGCCAAGTAAATTTAGTTCATTGTTAAAGTCTCTTAGTATAAAAGCAACTATGTGGCAATATTGAATTATATCTGTAAAACAGAAACAAATCTAAAATACATTTGAGTCTGGAGGTGGTGAATCTTCCTTTTTTTCTTTTGATGTTAATAGAATCCCAGAATTTGGAAGAGCAAGTATTTCCCTAATTAAATATTCTATTTGTCTGCATACACCTAGCAAAATGGCACTCTGTATTTTATCTAATTTTAAAATGGCATAATTTGATTTTTAGCAGCCCATTTCCTTGTCCCAAAAGGTTCACTATGAAAAATAAAATAAAAATCTGGCTTAAAAGGCCCTTGATATTATACCTAAGCCCTAAATTGTAATCTGCTTCATTCTTTTTGAAGACTGTGATTAACAAAATGTAAAGGCAGCTGGTAGCAAGTGGGTGTAGCTCAGTGTTAAGCACCTGCTTCACATATATGAGGTCCTGGGTTCTATGCCCAGTGCCTCCAAAAAAAAAAAAAAAAAGTAAAGGCCCCTGGTAATAAAAGGGAACAAGAAAACCATTATTACATGCTTGAAATTTGGCTGGTATAACAGTAGTAGTAGAGATATAACTTTCCCTGAACAAGGCTAAGTCCTGGAGGGCAAGTCCTCAGTACAATGTAGAGTTAGCGCACTGTGATAAATGCCACATACTGTGAATCTACCTCACTCACAAATACAGTGCCAGTCAAGTCTGTTTTCATGTTTTGCTCTGCTGATTAAAGAAGAAATGCAGGATACGATGGATGGAATTATCCTGCTTGCAGGTACAGGCTCTCTCCATTCCCTGGAATGGCCACTGTCCATCATCATCTCCTCTCCAGGTGACTTGGGTAAGTCCATTGAGCTGTAGAGTAGGAGGGCAGGATAGGGAAAAGCAGTTGTAATACAGGTGCTTTTTCAGGACTTGGGAATTATCCTGAGTGGCATTACAACGACAGAGATAGACCATTTTACATCAGCATATAACATGCAGAACTGTGTGGGAGAGAGTGTGGTTTACAGTGTGAATTATGGTCCATGCTTAGTGGCAAAGCCCCAGGCTGTGTATATCCATTGCAGGTGATGTGCCACACTAATGAAAGATGTTTGTGTGGGATGTTATGGGAAGTGTGGGAGGTGGGGAACATGGGAATCCCTGTAATTTTTGTGTAACATTTATGTAATCTAAGCATCTTTTAAAATATGAAAAAAAAAAAAATTGTGCTACACACACACACACACACAAAGAAGAAATGAGGGTTTGGAGAGTGGATACTATGGATGCTGTGATAATTCAGCACTACTATCCATCTAGTTTGTTCAGTATAATCATCCTGGATGTTTTATGGTTAATTCAAAAGTTATAAGATAGATAAAGCTGAATAGCTGTCCTTGTCTAGAAAGTGTGGTATTGATCCTACAGCCCCAGAATCTAACTAGCAAACCTCAACCTTATGAAGTTGCTCACAAGCATGAGTAGAGAAATACAAGTTGGATAACTGTAACATTAAAATTAAAATTACTGTATCTTAATAAAATACCCGAACAAGTTGTACCCGAAGACTCATACTGAAATTTAATATCCAGCTGAAAAACAAAAAGACAATTGTGGATAGTCTT
Source organism: Tolypeutes matacus (assembly GCA_026826555.1). NCBI lineage: Eukaryota > Metazoa > Chordata > Mammalia > Cingulata > Chlamyphoridae > Tolypeutes > Tolypeutes matacus. The sequence continues at coordinate 118,188 of JAKSZT010053764.1, read as the reverse complement.
TTGGATTTATCAAATGAATTTGACCCAGATTTTATTTAATGCCTGCTTGCCAGTAAGTCCCATAATTTGACAATAGTTTTCCTTGGGGAGAAAATCATGGATTGTTGAACTTGTTTCTATTCCAGTTGAGTAGAAATCTGTCATAGAAGTCTTTTAGTTGTGCAGCCATTAGGATTTTGATAGAGCTTGGATTTAATCTGTAGATCGCTGTGGGAAGAAGCAGTGACATCTTAAATCCATGAATATAGGATGCTTTTCCATTTATTTAAGGATTCTTTAATATGTTTTAGCAATGTTTCATAGTTTTTGGTGGACAAGTCTTTCACATCTGTGATGGTTCATTTCTTGTGTCAACTTGGCTAAGTCATGGTATCCAGCTGTTTGGGCAAAAAATCACTGGCCTGATTCTTAGTGTGAGGGTGTTTTGTGGATTTAAATCATTAAACAGTTGATCAACAAAGGAAATGCCTTCAGTAATGAGGTAAGTCTCACCGAATCAGCTGAAGGCCTTGGAGGAAGAACTGATGATTTCAGCATTCATAAGGAAGAATTTCTCTCTCTCCTTCAGCCAGCCTGATCCTTCTAGGGAATTCATCAAAACCTTCATCAGAGTTTCCAACTCATATCCTTCCCTATGAAATTCAGACTAGTCTAGCCCCACATTCATGTAAGCTAATTCTTATTTTAAATGCCTTGATATTTACTTACATGAATGTAAATATAAATGCAAATAGAGAGAGAGATAGGTACATATATATAGATATCCTGTAAGTTCTATTTCTCTGAAGAATCTTGACTAATACAGCATCCTTGTTTAAATTTATTCCTAGATATTTTATGCTTTGAAATGCTGTGCTAAATGGAATTGTTTTCTTATTCCCATTTCAGATTGCTGGTGTATAGAAACACAACTAATTTTATCCAATTATCTTATACTCAACAATTTTGCTGAATTCATTTATTACCTCTGGTAGCTTTCTTGTGGACTCTTTGGAATGTTCATAATTAGGATCAAGTCAGTTGACAACAGAGATAGTTTTACTTTTTTCTTTCTGATTTGAATGGCTTATATCCTTCACTGTTATACTCATCTTTAGTAAACCAAATTAGAATTTACCAACCCATATCGTTGGAAACTGAGGGATGTCTTCACAAAGTCTGTTAAATGATAATTACCTGTCTGGTATTTTCTCCCATCTAATCAAGATTTGACTACATAATAATGCCACATACTAATCAGAATGTATTTTGAGATTGAATGTAAAGAGTCTAGAGGCATTACTGTACCTTCATTCTCTTCATTCGTCAGGGATATACCACTTGCTGACCTTCTTGATAGGCCAGCCCTCTA
>JAKSZT010053764.1:102114-112558 GCA_026826555.1 Tolypeutes matacus | reverse complement strand
TAGTGCCATATTCCAAACATATTATTAGAAATTTTCAGAAATCTTGTGGTCAATAAGGTGGCAATCGGCTTGGATTAAACAATCCCCATATTAAATGTAGCACAGGAATATAAAGCAATGTGATTGATGTGCTAGCCTGGTTTTAAACTGCCTCTGAATATAGTGCTCATTATGGAATGCAAAACTTTTTTTGATTGACGGTAATATTATTGCCATCATTAGACATAGCTTCTGCGTGTTTTTAAACATATTTGAAACTGTAGTGAGGTATATTTACAATTAAGGAAAGAGCTGAAGGTTCTATTTTACTGTCATGTGGACTATCCCTTTCTGTTGGCTTCACCACAACCTTTAACCAAGAAAGCAAATGAATTGGTTAGAACCCAGAGTAGAGTATAACCCCAGAGCACACCTTCTCCAACTATTACTGTAAGCCCTCAATGGCCTTCTTCTTTTGGTGGTTTCTCATCTAATGCTGAACTGGATCAAGCTAAAACAATGAGAGTACGGGATTTTAGTCACCATCCCTTTTCTGTGCTCCATGCCCTCATCTTTGGAGTCTTACTTTACATTGTGATGTAGCCCTTAACCAATGATATGGACGCCTGGAGCTTTACTGCCATCTGCTGGATATAGATGAAATCTGGTTTAGAGGCTGAGCATATTGGTCTCCCTTCCGTGATATCCAGCTGTGAAGAATGCAGAAATTAGAAATAAGGAAAAGAGGACATTTTGATGTCCTGCTCCATAAAAAAACAAATACACATACAAAAAAAACTAAGGAAATATATTCCACCTAGAAATGTGAAACTTATGCTTGTATATTCCTGTATCCATCTTCTTACTCCAAAGCCAATTTTATTTTTTTTGTTTAAACAATTCAAAAACAGAAAACACAAGAACACAAAGAAAACTAACAAGAATAATAAGATTGTGTTTGAGCTACATATTTTATAAAATAAAAATTGTTCCTTAGAGTTGTCAATCATTGATGTGTCCAAATTTTGTCTATAAAGGTTGGTTTCCTCAGACACTTGTAAAAGTAAGTAGAGACAAGTGACATCAATGAAAATGGCAGAGAAAATACCTCTGAAAATTTGATTTTCCATAAATGTAATCATAAAAACCTGGCAAAAATAATCAGAATCAACTTTTTCAGAACTGGAAATTAACCAAAGACTTACAACGACCTGGAAGAATTTACTCAGAAAAAACAATTGAATTCAGTAAGAATAGTGTGAGTAATGACATTTAACTTGCCCTATTACTCTAACTTACACTCAAACTCATAAAAGCCTAGAAAAATAGCAGCCTACATTCCGGGTACTGTGCTGGAGGAAACAGAATGGAGCTGGGGTGCCTTTACACTGTTATTTGACCTGTCAGGTGCTTCCCTGAAAGACCTCATTGGAAAGGATTATCTATATTTTACCTCATCCTGGACAGCATTTGTCAAAAACATTTAGAGGTAAGTATTTTAATGTAATGGCTACTTGAGGCAATGGGTAACTGTTGGGCCAAATGATATTATAGTCTAAAAGCTTAAAAGAAAAAGCCAAGGAATAAAATGCCCATAGGGGTTTTGAAAAACTCCAACATATTCCTGGAACTCTAGAAGCCCATGCACAGTTGTAGAGCTTTGCACATGTTCAGGTAAAACCTGAAAAGGACCTAATCTCCACCTCTGTTGATCATAAGGCTTGGCACAAGGAGAAAGTGAAGACTAAGAGGAAGTTATTAACTGTCTGGCTGCATACTGAGGGTATGCCCCAACATGCACACAGAGCTCCTTGACAAAGACCAAGAGCTGGATTGGTTCCAGGCATTGAAGGAAATCTCTGTTCAATCATTAACTGACCACTAGCTAACTTATTAGAGACTTTAGTGGCCACATATAACAAATAATCCAGACTTTACAGAATTAGTTCAGAAAATTAACTAACAAACAAACAATAACCACCCACCATAAGTAGTAACAAAACACTTGGGGGGGGGGTGCACTGATTTCCACAGTTCTTACATTATATCAATTTAAACGCACATTTTTCTACAAAATTTATGAGAAATACAAAACAATTTTAAAAAATGACCTGTGCACAGTAAGAAAATAACAGCAATCAATTAAAAACTATTCCTGAGGAAGACCAGATTTGTACTTAGTAGATAAAGACATTAAATCAGCTGTCTTAAATATGTTCAAAGAGCTAAAGGAAACTATGTCTAAAAAACTAAAGGAAAGTATGAGAAAAATGTTTTGCCACATGGAGAATACCAATATACAAATGAAATTCTAAAAAGAAGCCAAATAAAAAATTCTGGAACTAAAAATTATAACAGTTGAAATGAAAAATTCAGTAAGAAGATTCAAGACAGATCTGAGCAGGCAGAAGAAAGAATCAGAAAACTTGGAGTTGTCAATTGAATTATGAATTCTGATGAGCAGAAAGGACTAAGAATAAAAAAATATGAACAGAGTCTAAGGAAGCTATAGGATACCATCAAGTATAGTAGCATATGCATTATGGGAGTTCCAGAAGGAGAGGAAATATACAAAGGGACAGAAAGAATAGATGAAGAATAAAACAGCCAAAACACATCCCAAATTTGATGAAAAGCATGAATCCATATATTAAAGAAATTCAACAAACTCCAAGCAAGAAAAACTCAGAGGTCTACAATGAGACACATTATACTCAAACTGTTGAAAGCCAAAGGAAAAGGGAGACTCTTGAAACAGCAGGAAGTGACTCACTGCCTGCAAGTGATCCTCAATAAGATTAACAACCAATTTCTATTCAGAAGATATGGCGATCAGAAGGGGTAGGATGATATAGTTAAAACACTAAAAGAAAAAAAAAAAAAAAACTGCCAAGAATTCAATGTCTAGCAAAACTATCTTTCAAAAATATGGAGAAATTAGGACATACCCAGAAAAACAAAAGCTGATGGAATTCATCACAAACAGACTTGCCTTATAAGAAATGCTAAGTAGAATCCTTTAGACTATAATAATGAAAAGGACACTAGACAGTAACTTAAAGTGTACATAGAAATAAAGAACACTGGTAAAGATAACTGCACAAAAAATATTAGATCCAATATCATTATGTTTTTGGTTTGTAACTCCTATTTTCATTTTCTATATGATTTAAAAGAAAAATGAATAAAACAATAATTATAAATATATGTTAATAGGAACACAATGTATAAAGATGTCATTTGTAACAATAACAACATTAAGAGGAAGATAGAGCTATATGAGAGCACAGTTTCTGAATCCTATTGAAGCTAAGTTAGTATTAATTCAAACTAGACTGTTATAAGTTAAGATGTTAATTGCAATCCCCAGAGTAATCACTAGAAAATAACTAAAAGTATACATAAAAGGAAATGAGAAGTGAACCAAAATGCACCTTTTGAAAAAAAATGAATTAAACACACAAAAAAAGGCAGTATTAGAAGAATTGAGAAACAAAAAAGACGTAATATAAAAAGCAAATAGCAAAATGGCAGAGGTAAGTCCTTCTTTATCAGTAATCACTTTAAATGTAAATGAATTAAATTTTCCAATTACAAGACAGAGTTGGCAGAATGAATTAAAAAAAAACAATGGTCCAACTGTCTGTAGGATTCACTTTAGACCCAAACACAAATAGATTGAGAGTTAAAAGATGGAAAAAGATATTCCATGCAAAGAAGAACTAAAAGAAAGCTGAGGTGGATATATTAAAATCAGAAATAATAGGCTTTATGACAAAAGTTATTACTAAAGATAAAGAATATTACATAATAATAAAAGGATATCAAGAGACTATAAACATATATTCATCCTTTCATGATAGAAATTGAATCATGTGGGTTTTAGTCTTTTGTGGACCCCAGAAATTTATGTTCTTAAACTAAACTTATTGTAAACCTATTATAGATGGGAACTTTTGATTAGATTCAGTTAAGGGAACTTCCATTTGGTTAGATTGCTCTGGTAGGGTGTGACCCAGGCTGGGTCTCAATCCTCTTATATGAGTCCTTTATAAATGGAGGACTAACAGTTGCTGACAAAGGAAAAAATCTGCAGAGACAGAGAGAAGCCAGGAGAGACAATCCGCCACTGCCATTATGCCTTGCCATGTACCTACTGCCCACAGCTGAGCACTGCTGTGGAAGAAAGTGAGCCTGGAGGAGAAGGCAGAGACCAGCAGAACTACATTGTGCCTTGCCACGTGGCAAGAGTCCAGGATTGCCAGCAGCCAACCTTCAGTGAGACAGCATCTTTGATGATGCATTGATTTGGACATTTTCACAGCCTTGGAACTGTAAGCTTTTAACTTAACAAATTCCCATTGTAAAAGCCAATATACCATTTTTGGTATATTGCATTGGCAGTATTTAGCACACTAAAACATAAGTACTCAGCAGAGTAGGAAACTTATTCAACATAATAAAGGGCATTTATAAAAAACCCCAAGGCTAACATTGTTAACATTTAAGCAGACTTAAAGGTTAATGTCTGAAAGTTTTTGCCCTAAGACCAGGAACAAACCAAGCATACCCTTTTTCTCCACTGCTATATAACATTGTACTGGAAGTCCTAGCCAGAGCAACCAGACAAGAAAAGAAATAAAAGGCATCATGCTGAAGAGGAAGTAGTAAAACTATCCTTACTTGCAGATGGCATTTTATGTATATATAGAAAATCACAAAGAATAAAAAAAAAAAAATCTATTAGAACAAACTCAGCAAAGTGGCAGGTACAAGATAAACACACGAAATTCAGTTTTATTTCTATATACTAGATGAACAATCTGAAAATGAAATTAAGAAAATGACACCACTTTCAAAAGCATCCAAAAGTATAAAATACTTAGGAATAAATTTAACCAATGAGGTGCAAGATCTGCACACTGGAAACTACAAGATGTTGTTGAAAGAAATTAAAGAAGGCCTAAATAAATGGAAAGACATCTGGGTTCATTAATTGGAAAATTTCATACTGTTAAGAGCCTAATACAGGGGGGCGGATGTGGCTCAAATGGTTGAGCGTCCGTCTCCCATATGGAGGGACCTGGATTCAATACCTGGGACCTCCCGGTAAAAATTTTTTAAAAAAAGGAAAAATATAGAAGGCACTTGGGCCACCAGGTCCTACTGAGCCACGCAGCAAGATGATGACATAATAGGAGAGTGACACAAGGGAGAGCCAAGATGAGATGCACCTAAAAACCAGGAACCTAGGTGGCACAGGCAGTAGGACTCCTCTCTCCCACATCAGAGGTTCTGAGGATCGAGTCCTGGTGAAGACAGGAGGAAAAGGATGAGAAGAGAGGCAGGAAACAGACACAGAGAATTGCCCAGCGAATGGACAAAAAAACCAGCAAAAACAGGAGGGGGGTGGTGAAGGGAATGAAAATGGATAAAAGCAAATAAATAAATAAATCTTAAAAAAAAAAAAAAAGACCCTAATACTAACCAAAGTGATCGTTAGGTTCAATGTAATCCCTATCAAAACCCCAATAGCTTTTTTTGCAGAAATGGAAAAATCAATCCTAGAATTCATATGGAATTGCCAGTGTTCCCCAAAGCCAAAAAATCTGCAAAAGAAAAACAAAATTGGAGGATTAATATCTCCTGATTTCAGAACTTACTCTAAAACTACAGTAATAAAAACAGTGTAGTATTAGCATAAGGATAGACATACATATTAATGGAAGAGACTTGATAGTACAGAAATAAACCTGTACTATAAATAACTCAATAACAAAAAGATAAAAAACATAATAAAAATGGGCAAAGAACTTGAATAGACATTTCTCCAAAAAGATATACAAGTGATCAACCAACACATGAACAGAAGTTCAACATCATAAATCACTAGTGAAATATGAATCAAAACCACAATGAGATACCACTCCATACCCACCAGGATGTCCATAATAACAAAATGGGCAGAAAATAACAAAGTGCAAGCAAAGATGTAGAGAAATTAGAATGCTTGAACATTACTAGTGGTAATGTCAAATTGGTTGCTGTGAATAAGTTAAGTAAGTTAAACATAGAATTATCCTATGAACCAACAATTGTACTCCTCGGCATATATCCAAAAGAATTGAAGCTAGGTGTACAAACAACTTGTACATGAATGTACATAGCAGTACCATTTACAATAGCCAAAAGGCAGAAACAACACAGATGCTCATCAACAGAAGAATGGAGAAACAAAATGTTGCATAACCATACGATGGAACATTATTTGGCCATGAAAAGGGACGAAGTACTCATAAATACTACAATGTGGATGAATCTTGAATATATTATGCTAAGTGAAAGAAGTCAGACACAAATCGCCTCATATTGTATGATTCCATTTATATGAAATACTCAGAACAGGCAAATACAAGCAGATAGAAGGCAGATTAGTGGAGATAGAAATGAGGAATAACTGCTTATTGAAATGGGATTTCCTTTTGGGGTGAAGAAAATAACCTGGAACAAGATGATGGTGATGACTGTACAACATTGTAAGGTCATAAATGTCACTAATGGCAAATTTTATGTTGTCTGTATTTTAACACACACACGATCAATAAAAATATAAAAGATAAAAAAATCAACACATATTCACCAAACTTGATTCCCTTCCCCTCTAATCATACAATTATGATTAGATTCCCTTGCAAAGCCTCTTTATGCTAGGTGTGACTATATGAATAAATACTGGTCAGTTAAGTGTGGGTGGAAGTGATGTTTGTCCTGTCTACGCTTGGTTCGTGAAAGCATGAAAGTATCTCCTAATGATTTACCAAGCACATTTGAAGTCACATGTTGAGGATGCAAAAGACACGAAAGAGAAAATAACAGTTTTCTGTATATATACACATAGAAAATGAAAAAACAAAGTGTTAATAAGGAGGGATTTGTCATACCAGGTATCAAAACAAACAAACAAAACGGACTTGAACTTGCCTAGGAGGAGGAACAATGAATGCTAATTCCTGCAGTTTCCAGCTCCTAGCATAAGACCTAACGCATTTAAGCTATGGAGGCCCAGGGACCAGCATATATGGGTGTCTTGCTCAGAGTCTCACCTCAGTGGAATGCCACCGCATTGAGCACATTGTCGCTGACATCTGACCACCCACTTCATTCTTGGCCCCAATTGTGGATTGGATTCTAGTACTGATAAGAGGCCTGCAATAAAGAGGCTAGTAGAAGGCTCCAGAAAGTACTGAGCTATGCATGTGTCTTATTTTTTCCATTTTTGTCGGTGGCAGAAAGTGAGAGAACATTCATTCATGAATGCACCAAAACTGATCAGAGGTAACTTGGAGATATTTGGGAGGAAAATTACTTTAAAAGACTGGATTCCCAGCTAGTAGTGCCTGGGTGAGCTCAGAGAAAAGGTAAGTTCATTTGACTCACAGGCTGATCTCATCTGAGTCAGTCTTATCACATCTTCATGCAATGAGAAAGATTATTAAATAAAAAAAAAACAAGTTGCCAAATAATAATTATAGCATCATTGTTTCTTTGAATTGCATTCCTAAAATATTTCTGGTAGGCAGTAGATAACCAGCATGCAGCAAGTGTGTTTAAGTCACAAGCTGGAAAGGAACACAATGCAGAAATAGTCTCATGGGTTTACCTTCAATGCAAGAAGAATCCAGCTCTTTAGAGATGTGGAGAAATGTTTGGCCATGTTTTAGGCAGTGGAGGTGAAGATGTGTTTGTCTTGGGAAGGCTGGAGCAGCTATTGAATAGAAAAAGCACAGGGTTCCCTTGACGAGTAAAGCATAACTTTTATCTAATGAGAGAGCTAAGTGCACATTATTTTAGTGAAATTCATTCCAATTAAAGATTATCCTTACATTAAATAAAGTCTACCTCTCTGAAAAATAAAAAGGTTCACCTTTTAATAATTCTAAATAAGAGGAAATTATTTGGATTCTTGTCAGGTGAACAAGGTAAGTTATCAACCTTGGTAAAAATATTTGGCATAAAAAATGGAGCTCTGGGAAGCAGATGTGGCTCCAGTGACTGAGCTCCAGCCTACCACATGGGAGGTCCTGGGTTCAGTTCCCGGTGCCTCCTGGAGAAAACAAAGAGCTTGCGTGAAAGGTAGGTCGGGCAAGCTGACACAAGATGACACAACAAGAAGAAATAAAGAAGAAAGACAATGAAAGACACAACAAAGCAGGGAGCTGAGGTGGCTCAAGTGATTGAGCATCTCTTTCCCATATGGAAGGTCCTAGGTTCAGTTCCTGGTGTCTCCAAAAGAGAAGACAAGTACACACAGAGAGCACACAGTAAATGGACATAGAGAGCAGACAGTGTGAAACCAAACAATGGTGGGGTGGGGGTGCGGGCGGTGGGGACAGAATAAACAAATAAATCTTTTTAAACAATTGAGTTCTTTTGAAAAAATTGAGTTATATTCTTAGCTGTTATGTTAGCATAATTTTTTCTTTCTAATAATTTCCTCTAATCTACTTTCCCTTTTTGTGAGGCAAAGGATGAGTAGGTAAAAAGGAGGCACGATAGAAAAGGGAAGGAAATAAGCATATAAGCATACTTCCAGAGCAAATGGTGGTATTACAGGAGAAGCACCTTAAGGACCCATCTTCTAATCACTATAGGGAGAGAGGAAGGAAGATACAACTCTCTATGAGTGAGTAGGAGGCAGGGAACTGAAATAAATAAAATGATCAAAGTTTTCCCCAAATGCCTCTGTCTAAGCAGATTTCTATTATGGGTTGAGATTAGAAGGGCAAAGAGAGGAGCTTGAACATTTCAGGGTTTCAGGTGTATCACCCTGCATGAAAGTTGCCTCAGAAAAGAAAGAGCAAGTGTGCCACGGAGAGAAGGTGCCAGAGATTACACTAATGGGGTTGTCCTGTAGATCTAGGAACAAAGTTTCCACGGGGCACTTGGGTCCACATCTGAGGCCTTAGACACCAAAAAACCACACATTGCATGGTACTTACAGGAAGTAGAGTGCAAAGGCTGAGAGGAAAAAATTCATCCCTGGAGCATCTCTCAGATTGGTGTGTGCTGTCTTGTGCTGCTAATGCCTGACATACAAAACAAACCAAACTTGCTACTTGACCTCCTCTTGCTTTAAGAGCTCAAGCACCTGTTTATAAGGACTTGGCCAGAGGCGGATCTTTGTACCACACAGCATGGCTTTGTCAAAGTTGTCCTTCTACACCCAAGGAAGGTTATTGCGATTGGACCAGGTTGTGGATAGGACTGTCTTAGTCCTTAAGATGTGTTATTTCCTGGGATGTTCTTTGTCATACAAATGGATCCCTGGTGAACCCACTAAAAAGACTCTTGGCACACAGCCCAGGCAGGCATGCATCCTAGGGTAGCACAATTTAGGCACAAGCTAAAGATCTTCACTACGTAAGAAAATTTTTATATAATAAATTGTATTAACATGTTAAAGACAGTTGATACAATGGTATCACGTGATGGTTTGAAGCTGTATGGACCCCAGAAAGTACGTTTTGAAAGTTAACGTGGGACTTCCGGGATTATAGCATCAGAGTCGGTAGGCAGGGCTCAACTCTCTCACAAAAACAATGGAGGAAGGGCAAAAAGCTATCTGAGGGAGCTGCTTTGGGAATCTGTAGACCAGGAGAGTGCTGCATATCATCCAGAAGGGAGAGGGACAGAGAGAAAAAGAGGCCAAACAAAAACTGTGAGTCACTCACCCTGTGGCTGGGAACAGCACATACACCCAACCCTGAAGGGAAATAGCCTCTGTAAAACCCCTGACTCACTGTAGCCAAGAGGGTGGGAAAGAAAATTCTCCTCCTTTGGAGGAAGAGTGGTCTGATAGAAGGCAGAGAGTGGCTCTCTTCACTGAGTTTGACCAGCTGAGCCCCCTTTTAATCTCAAAAAAGACTCCAGCCAGGACTGATGCGGTCCCAGGGAGAGGGAAGGGGAGATCTGATCAGGCAGGCAGTCACACCCAACCACCCTGGGAGAGAGAGGAACTAGGAGAGAAGGCAGACAGGAGAGATAGCCAGCAAACTGTTAGAAGCCCAATTCACCTGTTTTGTTTTAGATCTGTTATTTTATATTTATTATTATTATTAGTTATTATTTATTTCATTCTCTAAAACTAGGTGCCTTACCTGTGGAGGACAGGATGCAGGGTGATTGATTGGTGAGCACCAGCAGCTGGAGACAGTTCCTAAGGGCCTAAGAGGGAAGCCTGTTTTTCTTGAGTTGTGTTTTTTTCTTTCTTTGTTTCCTTTTTTCTTTTCCTTTATTTTTGTCCTTAGTTTCTCTATTTCTTTTCTTTCTTTCATTTTTCCCTCTACCATCACATTTCTTTTATTCCACTTTCTCTTCTTTGCCTGCCTGCCTTTCTCCTCCTCCTCTTCCTCCTCCTCCTTCCTCTTCCTATCCTTCTCCTTCTCTTTCTCCTTCTCCTTCCCCT
>JAKSZT010053764.1:83330-98991 GCA_026826555.1 Tolypeutes matacus | reverse complement strand
GTTCTGTGAGGTAGTACTATGATTATCTTAATTTTACAGGAAATTGGCCCTTTCCTGTGTTACAAATTCAGCAGTACAGTCCTAGCTCCTGACTTCTTTCCAGGCCTGGTATACGTTTCCTTCTCTCCTTTCCAGGCCCTTGCAGGGAGGGAAACTTGATGTCTTTCCCGGCTTTTATTTTTAACTAATTTCTTTTTTTTTTTTTAGGTTTTTAAAGCATCTTTAATCATATTGTAAATCATTTAAAAATTTTAGTTGCAGTTAAAGATTTAATTTTTAGAAAATGCCCAGTTTTGCTAACCTTTGATTTAAACCCTGCTTCCAGATGGCCTGCACACCTCTGTCCCTTCTCCCATTTTCCAGTTCTTGAAATGTCTTTCTCATCCTTCCATTGTCCTAAAATGCTGATTATAGGACTGTGTCTCCATTTTAGCCCCTGCTCTCTGTGCTATGGCTCTTTGCAAAAACACCACTTCTGTTAGAACCCATATCACACTGTCTGTAACTGATGGTGTGTGAGAATTTTTGAGTCTGAAATTTTATCCCAGTCATTAGCACAGTGCCTAGCCCATGGGAGAAATCAAGCTCTGCTTATTAAATAAATATGTGCTTTGGAGAGGTTTTGACTGGCAAATACAAGGGGTTGCCTCAGCACTGATTGCTGAGAGTTCATTTAATAGGATTTCTTGGTAAGACTTTGAGCACCTGCTAATACCATAACCACATTGACAAAACAATTTGAAGAAGGAAAAATAAATTCAAAATAGAATACAATTTCTATTGTAAAGAATGTTAAATATGGTTGTAGATCAGTGTAGCCCCCATATATGCAGGTCTTCTTGCTTCTTAGACTTCTGGTACTGTATTTTATCCAAAAGAAATATAAATAATCATCAAAAGTCTTTACAGGGGAGCAGATGTGGCTCAAGCAGTTGAGTGCCTACTTCCCACATGGGAGATCCTGGGTTCCATTCTCGGTGCCTTCTAAAAAACAAAAAAAACAAACAGCAAGCAAACAAACAAAAAAATTAACTCAGGGGAGCCAGCGTGGTTAAGCGGTTGAGCGCTTCTTTGCACATATGAGAGCCTGGGTTCAACCCAGCTCAGATATCTCAAAAAAAAAAAGTGAAAAAGTCTTTACAGAGCAATACAGATTTTCACTGAAGTCTCTTGAAGAGATAGCAAAACGGAAAATTGTACCATAAAACTTCAGTAACACATTTATTTCCTGTTTAAGGAACGTGAAAAGCCAACCAATTCATTTCATGAGGCTGATACATTCTGGATAACAAAACTAGAGAAGAAAATAAGACATTCTTATTTATAAACATGAAAACAAAAATTCCATATTAAATATTAGATAATGAAATCCAAAAGGGCAATATTAACAACCAAAGTTTTTCTATGAATTAAATAACTAAAGCAAATCTGTTCATGTAATTCACTATATTCCTATGTCACAGGGAGAAAAACCATACACTAATCTCATTGGGGCCCAAAAAACCCACCAAAAACATTAATGAAAAAGAAGTACCTTAACCTACATCAGGCTTGAAGAAATAGTTTTAATCTGATAAATATTTTTATATATGAGGAATTCTTTCTGTGCAAGTAACAGGCAATTTGACAAATAGAGGCTGATATAACAAAGTCATTTGTTTATCTCACAAAATTGGAAGTCTGTAGGGGAATAGCTGCAGGGTTAGATCAGCATCTCAAAGCTGTGACTGTGCTGGCCTTGCATCTTTGTCATTCTCTTGGCCTCGTGCTCATGTGCAGAAGATGGTTACACCCGCCCCAAACATCAAATCTTCACAAACCCATATCTAGCAGGAAGGTAGGAATAAGAGCTGAACTCTTTTTGAAATCTCCAGCAAACTTTCCCAGCATCTCATTGATCAGAATTGTGTCACATGAAGAGAACTACCTTATATGTCTCCTCCACATTTTATATAGGCCTGGGCCTGAAGTGACAAGGAGAACCTGCAAGACCACAACACAGGGAATTTGTTCTTTTCCAAATGGGTAGCTAATAGCCCCAACACCCACTTTTCCCACTGTTTTGAAGTGCTCCCTTGTTGTTGCAAATGTCCAATTAATTTGATTATCTTTTATGGACCGCTATTCTGTTTTCTCGATCTATTTGTCTGTTCTTGGAAAAATACCACTTGGTATCAATTTCTATATTTTTAGAGGATACTTTCATATCTAATACGGCAAGTTCATCTGTATATTCCATCTTTCTTCAGATTCACTTAGATTGTCTTGTAAATTATTTTTTCTGGATGCATTCTTCAGGCAGCTTGTCAAGTTCCGTCAAAAACCATTGTTGAAGTTTTGATTGGGAATGCATTTGATTTATACATTAATACAGAACACAGCAGTTAAAAAGAATGCCAGAGGTTTTCATGTACTGATAGAGAAAATCACTATCAAAAAGATCTATTCTTGAGTGAAAAAGTTTTTACCACTATAGAATTATATATGGAATAATAATATTTATATAATATTCACTAAATACTACTATATATTCATTTACTAAATACATAGGAAAGTCTCTAGAAACATAGACAGTAAGCTATTAAAGTGTGTGATTGGAGTGGATCCTCCAAGAGGTCAAGAAAAGACTTTTCACTTGGTGTGAAATGATAGAATTTAAAAAATGACAATATGTTCTCATGCAGTTGGTAAATATAATAGACTTAAAAATTCTCTTGACCTCCTTGAAGTCGCACTTATCATAGCAGCTACTCATTGCTGCATCTCTCACCTGCCTTCCTGTAAGTCCCAGACTGACTTGCTCTTCTGCCTCCTCCCGAATAATTGATTAAGACTTTTTTCCACCTCTGAGGATCTTCAGTTATGCATTTCCATCCCATACCCCAATTAATCCAACAGGAATAGCTGAGCAGCAAAAACAGCTTGTCCCTTTCACAGAGGGTTTGGGAGGGGCTGAAAATACTTATACCTGAATATTTTCTTCCCTATTATGTAAATATTGTAAATAAAATATTAATTTTCTCAGTACCAAGCCATGTCTAATAAATGTTATATGTAAGTAGCTATATATAAGTCAAAGAAGGACAGAATGCTGAGTGTTTGTAATCTGGGACATTTCCCCGAGTTTCTTGGATTTATTTATTTATTATGTATGTATGTATGTATGTATGTATGTATGTATGTATTTATTTATTTATTTATTTATTTATTATTTTTAGGAGGTACTGGGGATTTAACCCAGGACCTCGTACATGGGAAGCAGGTGCTTAATCACTGAGCTACATCCGCTCCCCTATGAGAGTTGTTTTTTCAGTTGTTTGTTTTTAGGAGGTACTGGGGCTCGAACCTGGGACCTCATACATGGGAAGCAGGCACTCAACCACTTGAGTTACGTTCACTCCCCTTGGTTATATTTTTTCTGTGATGAAATATTGACTTCCTTAATACCACCTTCATTTTTCAATACTTATTAGGACTCAGTCTATATGTGAAACTTAGTATTATTGACATTACCCTCTTCATCATCACCAATGACCTGAATGCCAAATTCAGTATAGACCAGGGGTTCTAAACAAGGGGTCTGTGAGTTTGAATTGAAATCCAAAAAAAATTATTCTTGTGGGGACATGTTAGTGTGGATCTGATATATTTATTAAGTAATACACAGTATAGTGTTGACTTATTAAGGGGTCTGTGGTTTTCACCTGACTGGCAGAGGGGTCCGTGGAACAGAAATGGTTAAGAATCCCTGCTATAGACTATTCTTAGTTTTAAACGACAACAGAAATACTAACAGTCCCATCTCTGGGACCCGTATTGTTCTGTACTGCATATGTGATCTTATTGAATCAATTCAACAATCCTGCAAGGAAGGTATTATTATACCAATTTTTTGAGAAGCAAACTGAAGCGGCTCAAAAAGAATCAGTACGTTTTCCAAGATCATATAACTAATTAGCTGAAAGCCAGAGTTTAAACAGTTCAGACTCTGAACAAACCCCTCGTCCTTACCCACAAGGATATAATGATTCTCAAATGTCTATGCAAGAATTTTCATACCCCGTCGCCCCCCCAAAAAAATCTCTTCCTTTGGCTCTTGAGACTCTATAATTTTCCAATTATTCCCCGTCTTAATGATTATAGCTTCTGTGTTCTTTGACCAGTTCCTCTTTGTCCCTCAGCTCTGGGAACATAGAGGCATTAGCCACAGACCAAGAGACAGCTAAATTCTTTTATCTAATTACTACATCAAGCTCAGTTATCAACATTTATTTACTGAGTACCTACAAAGTTGTTTACATAGTTAATAATAATCACTACAACAATGATAAATATCTCATATATGAGATTTCTGTGTGCCAGGGATTTTGCACCCATTAAACATTTTATCTCACAAGTCTGAGATAGATCCTATTATTAACCCCATAATACAGATGTGGAAATTGAGCCACAGCAAGCTCAGGTAACATTCCCAAGAACTTGCAATAGGCAGTCGGAGAGGCTTAGAAGTGTTCTTGATTGCAAGGAGACAAAGTCTAAAGAAGACAAGACCATAACTTTAGAGAAAATTAGAAATGTCTGTATTCATGCAAATACTAATTATTGTTAATACAACTACCATTATATGGATTTAATTTTTCACTTCTATTAATGATCTATTAATGTCTGCACCACCCTGCAAACTGAATGAGACGTAAAAGGGGAAGTCATGATTGCTACACTGAAGGAATAATTACTCAGTAAACATTTAAACTTCCCTTTGCTCAAAGTTCAGGTTTGAGTGCCTTTGGTGTTAAAAGGATATGGTTATTTCCTTGCCTTTAAGGAATTTACAATCTGTTGGGAATATATGACCATGAAAATAATTATATTAATAAAAGACAATCTAGATCAATATGCCAAGTAAGCTAATCATGTCTTCAATTAAGATTTAAGGAAAGAAGAGAGAAATTTTAGCTAAGCTAAAAAGGACAGGTAGGGTTTGTAAAGGCATAGAAGAGGAGGGGTAGGAATAAATCATGGATAAATACGTGGAAACTGGAAGCCTAGCCATATTAGGGGCCATAATGGAAACAGCCCTTATATATCCTTTACTTTTTAAAAATTAAGGCAAAATTCACATAACATAAAGTGAACAATTTAATGACATTTAGTAGCTTCGCAATGTTGTTCAGGTATCACGTTTCTCTAGTTACAAGACATTTTCATCATCCACAAAGAGACCCATATTGAGTAAGTAGTAGCTTCCCATCTTCCCTTCCCTCTACCCCTGGTACCTACTAATCTTCTTACTGCCTCTATGAATTTTTCTGATTATTTCATATAAATGGAATAATATAATATTTGGCCTCTTCTCTCTTCTTCCAATTAACAATGTTTTCATGGTACATATGTATCATGAAATACATATATACTGATACATATGTAGCATGTATCAGTATATCATTTCTTTTTATGACTGAATAATATTCAATTGTTTGAATATACTACATTTTGTTTATACCACATTTTTTTTAATCCATTCATATATTGATGGATATTTCGGTTGTTTCTATCTTGTGGCTTCAGTGTACAGTGCTGCTATGAACTTATGTGTACATATAATCATTTGAGTACCTGTTTACAATTCTTTGGGATATGTACCTAGGAATGGGATTGCTGGGTATTATTGGTAATCTTATATTTAACTTACTGAGGAAATGCCAAACTGTTGCCCATTTTCTAATTGGATTGTTTGTCTTTTTGTTGTTGAGTTGTAAGAATACTTTATATATTCTGGATACTAGGCCCTTATCAGATGTATGATTTGCAAACATTTACTCCTATTCTGTGGGTTGTCTTTTCACTTTCTTGATAGTGTCTTTTGATGCACAAAGATTTTAATTTTGATGTAGTTCAATTTATCTAGTATTTCCTCTGTTGTTTGTGATTTTAGTGTCATACTAAGAATTCACTGCCAAATCCAATGTCATGAAGATTTACTCTTGTGTTCTCTTCTATGAGTTTTGTAGTTTCAGCACTAATATTTAGGTTTTTAATCTATTTTGAGTTGATTTTTATACATGGTGTGATGTAGAGGTCCAATTTCACTCTTTGTTATGTATAGATGTCATGATTTTCCAGCACCATTTTCTGAAGAGACTATTCTTTCCCCATTAAATGGTCTTAGCACCCTAGCTGAAAACCAATCTATCATAGATGTATGGTTTTTTTCCTGGACTCTCAATTCTGTTCCATTGATCTACAGGTCTATCCTTTGCCAGTGCTACACTTTTTGACCGCTGTAGTTTTGTACTATGTTTTGAAATCAGGAAATGTGAATCCTTGAACTTTATTCTTCTTTTTCAAGATTGTTTGGCTATTCAGAGCCCCTTCAATTCATATGAATTTTAAGATCGCCTTTCCCATTTCTGCAAAAAAGGCCATTGAGATTTTTGTTTTATTTCCTGGAATTTATTCCCTTTTAATGCTGAATATAAAGCCTGTGATTTCACCAATGTTTTTAGAGAAAAATGGATAAAATTGAAATCTAAAAACAATGAGTACATAGATCATAGTGGAACCTGACAATTATAAAAGCCGTTAAATGGAAACCATTTCTAGAAACAATAAAACCTCGTAATAAAATCAAACAAACAAAACAAAATGAATCGGGGAAGCAGATGTGGGTCAAATGATTGTGCTCCCACCTACCACATGGGAGGTCTGTGTTTCGGTTCCTGGTGCCTCCCAAAGAAGATAGTGAGCTGGCATGATGGGCAGGCATGGCAAATTAACACAACAAGAGACACAAGAAGAAAAACATACTGCGAGACACAACAAAGCAGGGAACAGAGATGGCTCAAGCGATTAGGCACCTCCCTCCCACATCGGAGGTCCCAGTTTGGGTTCCCGGTGCCTCCTAAAGGAACAAGGAAGATGAACAGACACAGCAAGTGCAAACAATGAGGGGGTGGGGAGAAATAAATAAATAAATAAAATAAATCTTTTAAAAAAATGAATGAAACCGAAAGAGGCTTTGTTATCTTCCGTAGCAGGTTGGTATTATTTATTAATTCCAAAAACAGATATTGGATTATGTTTGTAAACTGACCTGTTTGCACATTAGATTGTATTGGAATCAGAGGTTTCACTTTTACTTGATTAAATAATGATTAAGTCTTTGATTGGGCCACGTCAATAGGACATTGAGTCCCTGCCCCCTTGGTGGGCCAGGACTCAGAGAAAACTACAAGGCAGAGCAGAGGAATTAGTTGAAGTTTTGATGTTAGAGTTTTGAGCTGGAGCCCAGGAAGTAAACACACAGGAGAAGAACACAGAGGAATAGAGAGAGCTCCACAGACATGGCAGAGACCCTGGGAAGAGAGATGAGCTGTTCGCCTGATAGTCTGCAGCTGACCTTATGGAGAGAAGCAAGCCTGAGCCCAGAGAGAATCAAGCCCCAGGGAGAGAGACAAAGCCTAGAGAGCCTGGTGGCCTACAGCTGGTATTGGAAGAAGCTGGGACCACAGAGCCTTAAGAGGAAGAGGAAAGCAGAATGTTGGCAGCCATCTTGCTTAGCACGTGGCAACAGACTTTGGTGAGGGAAGTAATGTGTGTGCTTTATGGCCTGGTAACTGTAAACTTCTACCCCAATAAATACCCTTTATAAAAGAACATTTATTTGGGAGTGTTAAATTGTATCTTAAAACAGAAGCAAATCTAAAATACAATTTGAGTCTGGAAATGGTGAATCTTCCTTTTCTTCTTTTGATTTTAAGAGAATCCCAGAATCTGGAAAAACAAGTATTTTCCCAACTAAATATTCTTCTGGTCTATATACACCTCACAAGAATATTTTATTCTAATTTTTAAATGCCATAATGTGATTAGCAGTACGTTTCCTTTACCCTAATAAGATCACTACAGAAAATAAAATAAAAATTCTGTTTTACAATGCCCTTGATGTTAGATCTATGCCTACAAATTTTATCCTCTTCTTTCCTTTTGAAGACTATGTTTATCAAAATGTAAAGGCAGCTAGTTATAAAGGGGAAAAAGAAACTCATTATTGCATATTTGAAATTTGGCTGGTAAAATTTCAAAGTAGTAGTATAGATATAACTTTTTCTGAACAGGGCTAAGTCATGGAGGGCAACTCTTTGGTCCACTGCAATGCTGAGGCACTATGATAAATGCCACATACTGTGAATCTAGCTCACTCACAAGTACAATACCAACCAGGTCAGTTTTCTTGTATTGCTTTGCTGATTAAAGAAAAAAAATAGGTTTGGAGAGCAGACAGTATGTATGTTGTGGTAATATTTCAGCACTACTATCCATATAGTTTGTTTAGTATAATCATCCTGGGTCTTTTATGGTTAATTCAAAAGTTATAAGATAAATGAATCTGAATAGCTGACTTTGTCTAGAAAGTGTGGTATTTATCCTATAGACCCAGAATTTAACTAGCAAACCTCAACCCTGTGAAGTTGGTAGTTGGTGCTCACTGGCATGAGTATGAAAGTTGGATAAGTGTAACATGAAAATCTAAATTTCTGTGTCTTAATAAAAAGTCTTACCCAAAGATTCATACTGAAATACAATATCCAACTTAAAAACAAAAACAGTCCTGGATAGTGTCTTGGATTTATCAAATGGAATTTGACCCAGATTTTAGTTAACACCTACTGCCCAGCAAATCCCATGATTTGACAATAGCTTTCCTTGGAGAGAAAATTATGGTTTATTAAACACATGTCTGTTCCAGTTGAGCAGAAATCTGTCATGGATTTCTTTTGGTTGTGTGGTGTGATGATTTGAATTTTGTGAAGCCCAGAAAAGATTATATTCTTGAACTAATTCTTTCCTGGGGGTGTGGGGCCATTTACTTTAAATTCAGTTAAGGAAGCTTTGATTATATCACTTGATTATATTACTTTAAGGCTTTTGATTGGGCTACTTCAGTCAGGCATGACCCAGGTTCAGTCTCCACCCTCTTACTGGATCTTATTTAACCAGTAAGAACATATAAAGAGAAAGAAGAGACACAGAGAAAAGGAACTCTGCCATTTTAACCCTGCCATGTGAGAGAGTGGACTCAAGGATCGCCTACAGCTGCAGTAAGACAGAGAAGCCCCAGAGGCTCAAAGAGCCCAGACCCAGGGAGAGATTTCTGATCATCCACAGCTGAGCTTGAGGAGAGGTAGAGAGAGACAGGGAAATCCGCCATCTTGCCTGGCCACATGGCAGGACTCCAGGATCTGCTAGCAGCCAAACTTTGGTGAGAAAGCATCTCTGATGATGCCTTGATTTGGACATTTTTGCAGCCTCAGAACTGTAAGACCTTCCCCTAATAAAATCCCCATTATAAAAGCCAACCCGTTTCTCGTGTATTGCCTTGGCAACCTTTGTCAGACTAATACATGTGGCCATTATGATTGTGATAGAGTTTGTATTTAATCTATAGATCACTTTGGGGAGTAATGCCATCTTAACAATATTAAGTCCTTTAATCGATGAATCTGGGATTTTTTTCATTTATTTATGTATTCTTTAATTTCTTTTAGTAATGTTTCACAGTTTTGGGTGGGCAAGTCTTTCACATGTGTGATGGTCAGTTTCAAATGCCGTGCCTTCCAGTTGTTTGGGCAAATAAGCACTGGTCTGATTATTACTGTGAGGGTATTTTATAGATTTAAATCATTAGTTGGTTGAGTGCATCTATGATTGATTATATCTACAATCAACAAAGGAGCTTGCTTTCACCAATGAGAGAAGTCTCATCTGATCAGTTGAAGGCCTTAATGGGAGAACTCATGATTTCAGCATTCATAAAGAAGAAATTCTGTCTCCACTTCAGACAAACAGCTTCTCCTGGTGAATTCAATGAAATCTTCACCAGAGTTCCCAATTTGTGGCCTGCCCTAATGAATTCAGGCTTATATATCCCCACAATCACAGAAGCTAATTCCTATAATAAGTCCCTTAATATTTACATGCATAAATATAAATATATAGACATACACATAAATTTACATACAGTTTTGTTTCTCTGGAGAAACTTGATTAAATTTTTCATAGATATTTTATTCTTTTAGAATCTATTATAAATGGAATTTTCTTATTTCTGTTTCAGTTTGCTGGTGTAGAGAAACACAACTGATCTGTGTGCAATGATCTTGTACTCAACAATTTTGCTGATTTCATTCATTACCTCTAGCAGCTTTCTTGTGGATTCTTTAGAATATCTTATAATTAAGATCATGTCATCTGACAATAGAGATAATTTTGCTTTTTTCTTTCTGATTTGAATGGCTTATATCCTTCAGTCATCTTCAGTTTATCAAATTAGAAGTTACCAACCCTTATCCTTGGATACTCTGGGATGCTCTCCTATAGTCTTACAAATGATAGTTACTTCCTGGTATTTTCTCCCATTTAATCAGGATTTGAATACAAAATGATGCTATATACTAAACAGAATGCATTTGGAGATTTAATGCCAAAGAGTCTGAGTCTAGAAGACACTGTGTTCCAATTCTCTTCATTTTTCAGGGACATATAAATTGCTGACGTATCTTCTTCTTAGGCCAGCTCTCTAGAAGACCATAAGCAACTAGAAGGCAGGAGTAAAACTTTATTCAACGTTGTGTCACTAGCACCTAACACTGCATCTACTCTATAGTACATTGAAGGAGCTCAAACACTCCTTATTAGGTGAATATAGTAAAATGACAAATGCCACAAATAATTTATCATAGGTAAATTTTGAAAGTCAAATAAATAAAGACTATGACACCATCTTGGAAAATAAAAGGACATTAAAATCTAAATGATTATTATTTTTTAATTATAAGGATATATTCTTCAACTTTATGCTTGAAATGTTTAGAATAGAGAAGAAAGAAATGAGAGATCAGGACCTACTCACACGTGTGTAAGCTTTACTCTCGCTTCCTCATACCTCTCCCATACTCTCCAGGGACCACAGATAGACACAGAGTTAAATTCCCTGGACTCACCCATTTCTCCATTAGCATATGAAGCATCTCTAATGTCACAGGCACCAAGCAAATGATTGTGCCTATGCCCTGGGCTTTTCTCCACAGGTCTCTACTTTCCATTACTAAGTTATGTCTTGTAGTATCAAATTCAATGCCACTTAAGAATGAACATCCTAGTATGACCCGTGCTGGGTATTCCCACTCTTTCTTCATGGAAGTGCTTTGCCTGGGTTTATTTTGTGAGATCAGGCTTTCATCTATCTTTATATTCAAAAAGTGTGGGAAACAAGAAAATTGATTTTATTTTTTAAATGCATTTATTTCACATAACTTAAAAATTAATTGTACAGTCTTATATAAAATATAATATTAAACAAGTGTTTTCTGGAAAATAAATACTTAAATACTGTGAACACCATAAATATTTCAAATAATTTAAATAGGAAAATAAAAATTACAATAATTTTTTCAGTTACAGCAAATGGAAGATGCCTTATTCTCTTCTAAACAGCTTAGGACATTTAACGTAGTTTTATAATGATTCCATGAATTTGTCATGACTTATTTTTCCTCTAGCATATAAACAGTGATGAAGATTGTACTCTCAATCTTGGAAATAGCAACTGAGTTGACCTGATGAACTCTTTCGAGAATCAACTTCTTCTCTATTTCCTGAGGTTTCCTTTGAGCTTGTTAATGAAGAGAAAGCACTTCCTGATTTCAACCCTGACAACCTCCCAGGCACAGGGGCTGTATTGCTTCTCTTTCAGATACTTATTGATTCCTTGGAAATAACTCTTCACAGCCAGTCTGGAATTCTCACTTCCCAGGAGTGTCTGACCCATCTTCTTTTCCTTCCCCAAGCATGTCTCCAGGTTATCCAGGTGCTGATGAAGTCCAATGAGGAATTTGTCCAGCAGGCTCTCATCCCAGGTCACAAGAGAGCTCCTTGTGCTGAAGAGGTTGAAGATTTGCTGGACCAGCTCATGCAGGAGAGCGGTGGCATGCGTCTTGTCAACCTGGTTCCCATCCATGAGTTCCTGAGGAAATCGGAAGTCGGTCCTGTCCTTCAGACAAGACAGAATGGAGAGTCTCCCCATTTGACTCAACAGCATGAAGGGCTCTTGATGGCCATAGAGCAGTGGCAGGTCACAGCCCAGACAGGCAGGGCTGGAGCAGAGCATCAGCAGAGCCATCAGCACAGAGACTGGGAGGGCCATGGAGGTGATTCTGCAGTGCTGCCTGGAGAGGGAGCCTTGCCTCAGCGAGTTGTGAGGACATTTGGTGCTGAGTGCCTCTTAAAGAGTTAGCATAGAAACTTTCATTTTCTGGGCTTTTCCAGTTCTCCCCTTTACTTTCCCTTTCTACTTATTTTTCGCGTGCATGCATGTGTGTGTGAAGGCAATAAAAAAAAAAAATGAACATTTATTGACATGTTTACCTCGATGGGGATCCAATGCAAGACGTGTCAATGAAGTATACACCACAGCATTAAAACCTATATTTCACAGCTTCTTGGTTGTTCCTGGACAGAAAAGCCAAAACAATGTCAGAAAAGAGAGGTAAACTCTTGTGGCATTATCAGATAATCAAAAATTATTAAAGAGGTTTTTAATAAGAGATTAGGATTTTTTAATATCTTTTTTTAAATTTAAATTTTCCTTTCTTTGAAAAACTTAAATTGTACCTGTACCTCAAAATTATCAGGTGAGTTGGTCTTTAACTAACTGAAGATATATTTCCTCCTATAATACTGTTTGGGGAACAAAATCATAGGTATAATTTATTAAAAATAAATTGTAGGAAAATTAATTATGGTGCAGTTATGAACTGCCAGGAACTTTCATAGTTGCTAATTCCCTAATGTCCTAAAAGACATTCAAGTTTGACTTTGACAGTGAGTCTCTCTGTTCTCTTCCAACTACAGCCTTTAGCAATGAAATCACCTTTTATGGCAATGCAGATAATCTCATCTCCTTAAATTTTCCGTTGACGCGTGATATGCAACCACCTTCTCAGGGGATTGTTGGGACTGCAGTGGTACTCAAAGCTTATCACGACAGTACTTCATCAAATCTGTAGAGTACCCATTAGGTTTTACAATACTAATATCAATGGCAGCCATATTTTATTATATATAAGCTCTCAGCAAAGTGTTTCACAAATATTTTCATTTAATCTTCACAGCTTCCCTTTGAGACATTTATTATATTCACTTATATTTTATTAACAAGGGAATGGAAAACTCAGAGGTTACTTAACTTGACAAAAGTCCGTGGTAAGTGGTGGCTAATGACTAAATGGTTCTCTCTCCACCTTACCCTCTAGCCTTAAGCCTGCTCCTTTGGCTGCACTCTGTACTCTAGTGGTGATTAATCTAATTAGTTTTTTCCTTCTGACTGCCTGCTGGGCTGTAAACTCCCCGAGGGCAGTACCACTGTGTCTCTAGCATCTAGAGCAGTGTTGGTCAGAGAAGAAGCAGATCTCTGTCTCACAGCAAGTGCAAAAGGACTAAATGTCCCAAAGAGGGAGTAACAGCATTTGGGACTGTGTCGGAAATATGTAGTTTTGAGAAAACAATGATAGTAAAAACTAAATTGAAAAAGGAAGCTTTAACATGCTGGATATCTTCTGAAAATATCTCATGTGGGAAAGGCGAATTTCAGAGCTCCACTTGAGCCCAGCAAATAAAATAATTGATTGGAAAGACAGGGCTGGAACTTAGCAGATAATAAGGGATATTGTATCCTACCCAAAAGGATTCTGGTATATCTGGAATGAGGCAATGTTGCTTCTCATTGAATAGGGAAAATGGGAACTGGAGATTAAGAACTTAGTGCTTCCTTACGGCAAGGAAAATGTTTTAAAAGAGTCAGTGCCTTGTAATGGTTGTAAAAGTAGGTTCAGGACCAAGGCAGCCCAAATTCATGTCACAGTTCCAGCCTGTAATGGCTGTGTGACCTCTGCCACCTCTCTCCTCTGTTATATGGAAATGATCATCGTAACCAGTGGACGTAATGTTCATACAACAACGCCTGGAAAAAAGTAAGCCCAGCACCTGTTAGTCATCCCCACCACGGAGAAAAGCAACCCACCCAGCTCTGGAAACTGAATGGAAGTTTCTCTGAGATGATCTGCCTCCCTTCCTTTAATTCTCACTCCAAAACTAAGTTTTATTTCTAGTTCATCTTTATCTGAACTTGGACTCATAAATGGAAGGAATGCCTTGTCCAGATGAAAAATATGTTTTAGCTCCTGAGATAGGTGACCACTCACACATTAATGAAACAGCTGTTCAGTCTTAAAACCAATTCTAATTTGAATGATGGTTGGTGTGACTAAATCCATGGAGTTGGATTATCTGCATGGATAGGGGAAAAATAAAAGAGAGAGAAAAAGGAAGAAAGAAAAAAGAAAGAAAGAAACAGAAAGGAATAGTCTAGAATGAAGGAAGGAAGGAGAAAAAGGAAAGCAAACGAGAAAGAGCATGCAAACAAAAATAAAACAAAAACAGACAAACAAAAACCCTCATATTGCACTGCTAAAAGCTAGGCTTTTAGGCAACTGCCTGCTTGAAAGACCCAGCTGCCCTCCTTCTGGAGCTGTCAGCAGCTACAACAGTTTCATCCAATGACTGAGTTGAAACTTATCACTCTTCTGAAGAAGATTTCTGATTTGTGGTTATAAAATTAGTTGTGTCATTTTGTCTTTTCAGAAGAGGAGACATCATTTCCTCTTTTTCAATTTTCTGCATTTACTTTCCATTTGCTTTTGTGTATTGCTTTTTGATGACTGCTTACTTTTACTTCCCAGGAATGTTTAAAGAAAGAGGAAAATTCCAACGTCTTGAAAATCATACAGAGAAGAAGTTACTTTTTTTCCAGCACATTTTCTCTTCCTTGTTTGTGACAAACCTCAAAGTGAAATGGGAAACATTGCAGGAACACTAGGCAACCTTTTAATCAGTGAAAAGATGATACCATAGAAGAGGGAACAATTTTTAGATTATGGAAAAAGTGAAAAAAAAATGGATCACTTAGTCAGAGTCACTAGAATAATGGGTGAAGCTGGACAATGTTTTGGCTATGAAGCCGCAAAGAAGCCAAGGAGACACATTCCAATGGCTTGAATGTCTGGGTGGTAGTAATGGCTGCACTTTACTCCTCTTGGAGACAGGACTGGAGGTTTAATCCCCTTGGTACAGTCTGGCTCAGTGAAATGATGGGCAGTTCGGTAATTATCTCAATTAATTAGAATAAAGAAAGCCAACTCTGGCAAACTGCACATCATAAAGCTATTTAAGTATATGGGTTTAATAATGTTGGGGAACTCTTCCCCCTTATGAAAACAGAAGGCTATCAGATTATTGTACACCTGGAAAAAGAGTACGTAACTACTGACCATCCTGGGCCATTCACATACATGCCAAACTGTTTAGATGATGCTTGAGTTGAAAGGAAGAAACCTGGGAGATTAAGTAATTTAGGCTCATGCACAGCAATTCCACTGCCCCCACCTACCATCACAAAATATAGGATTGTCTAAAAGTTTCTAGTAAAGTTATGCTGACATGTTCCTTCCTTTCAGGCAAGACTCCAAGAGTTTTATGGGCATCCTAATAACGCTAAGCTAGATACTTACTACCAGTTTAGGCCCTGAGGAGAGAGGGAGCACTA
>JAKSZT010053764.1:73107-83230 GCA_026826555.1 Tolypeutes matacus | reverse complement strand
AAGTGCTTTCTCTTCATTAACAAGCTCAAAGGAAACCTCAGGAAATAAAGAAGAAGTTGATTCTCAAAAGAGTTCATCTGGTCAACTCGGTTGCTATTTCCAAGACTGAGAGTACAATCTTCATCACTGTTTTTATGCCAGAGGAAAAATAAGTCATGACACATTCATGGAATCATTATAAAATGATGTGAAATATCCTAAGCTGTTTAGAAGAGTGAAAGGCATCTTACATTTGCTGTAACTGAAAAAAGTGTTGTAATTTTTATTTTCCTATTTAAATTATTTGAAATATTTATGCTGTTCACAGTATTTAAGTATTTATTTTCCAGAAAACACTTGCTTAATATTACATTTTATTTAAGACTGTACAATTAATTTTTAAGTTATGTGAAATAAATGCAATTTTAAATTTAAAAAATTTTCTTGTTTCACACATTTTTAAAATATAATGAGAGATGAAAGCCTGATCTCACAAAATAAACCCAGGCAAAGCACTTGCATGAAGAGAGAGTGGGAATATCCAGCATGGGTCATACTAGGATGGTCATTCTGATGAGGTTTTGAATTTGATACCCCAAGACATATCTTAGCAATGGAAAGAAGAGGTGTGTGGAGAAAAGCCCAGGGCATGGACACAATCATCTTCTTGGTGCCTGTGACATTAGAAATGCTTCATGTGCTAATGAAGAAATGGGTGAGTCCAGGGAAGTTAACTCTGTATCTATCTGTGGTCCCTGGAGAGTATGGGAGAGGTCTGAGGAAGGGAGAGTAAGCCTTACACACGTATGAGTAGGTCCTGACCTCTCATTTCTTTCTTTAGTCTAAACATTTCAAGCATAAAGTTGAAGAATATATCTCCATAATAAAAAATAATAATAATTTAGATTGTAATGTCCTTTTATTTCCTAAGATGGTTTCATATTCATTATTTATTTGAATCTCAAATTTTATGCATAATTATTGGTGTCATTTTTATTATTACTACTATTATATACTATATACTAGGTGTGATGTTAGGTACTAGGGACACAAAGTTGAATAAAATCTTACTCCTGCCTTCTAGTTGCTTATAATCTTCTAGAGGGCTGGCCTATCAAGAAGGTCAGCAAGTGGTATATCCCTGACGAATGAAGAGAATGAGGATACAGTAATGCCTCTAGACTCTTTACATTCAATCTCAAAATGCACAGAGAGCTGGCGCAACAAAAAGAGACAAAGAGGAGAGACAAAAAGAAACACAGCAAACCAGGGAGCTGAAGTAGCTCAAGTGATTGAGTGCCTCTTTCCCACATTGGAGGTCCCAGGATAAATTCCCAGTGCCTCCTAAAGAGATGACAACAAGAAGAGAAGACAAACAGACACAGAGAGCACACAGCAAATGGACACAGAGAACAAGACAACAAATGCGAAAACAATGGGGGTGGGGGGAGAGTAGTAAATAAAATAAATATGTATAAAAACAAACAAAAAAACCTGTGGTACTGGCAAAGAATAGCCATAATGGTAAATGAAACAGAATTGAGAGTACAGAAACATACCCAACCATCTATGATTGATTTTCAACAAGGGTGCTATATTAATCTACTAAAGGGCTGCTGATGAAAAGTATCATAATTCTGTTGGCTTTTGTTTTCAATTCCCCCGAGGGGGTCCACCATTCCTGGAGGTACTGCAATACCAGGTCAATGTGTGGAGTGGATGGAGCAAGCCCTTATTCTATCTTCCTACTCCAAAAATCCATTTAATATATTGTCCTTAAATAAAGGACATATCAAATATTAAACCGATAAGAACAGATATTACACTTGATCTTAGCCAAAAGGCTGAGAAGTAATGTTGGGTTTTATAAAGGGTATTTACTTGGGGTAAACTCTTAAAGTTACAAGGCCGGAAAAACTCCAGCACAAGGTTGCTTTCTCACCAAAGTCAGATGGCACGTGTTGAAGCAAGATGGTTACCGACCTCTGGCTGATCTCTGATCTCTGGCTGATCTCCAATCTCTGGCTGATCTTTACCTTCCCCTCTGGGCTTCCTCTTCCTCTTGAGGCTCCATGGGCCCAGACTCTTGAGGCTTCATGCTTAAGTGATCCTGTAGTCCCCTCTTCCCTGGTATAGGGCTTATTTCTTTCTGGGCCTCCTATGTCAGTTACAGTTGTTTGGCTTTCTCCCCAATCTCAGCTGTAAGCATAAGCAAAATGTCTCAGCTTTCCCTGGGGCATCCTCCCTTCTGTCACACTGCAGGATCAAAAATGACAGAGCTTTCTCTTCCTGTGTGTCTGTCTGTGTGAGTGTCCATTTATATCAGACCCAGAAAGGGGGTGGAGATTCAACCTGAATCAAGCCAACTGAGGTAGTCAAAACAAAAGCCCCAATCTTAACAAGTAATTTAATCAAACACATCTCAGCTGAATTTAATGCAGTCAAAGGGTATTATACCCAGAGGAATAGATTAGTTCACAAACGAAATCTTTCTCTTTTTGGGATTCATAAAATAATTTCAAACTGCCACAGGCACTAAGACCAATTTTGGGGAAAGAATAGTATCTTCAGCAAATGGTGCTTGGAAAACAGGATAGCCAAAGAATGACGTCAAGCCCCATAAATTACACCATATACAAAAATCAACTCAAAATAGATGGAAGACCTAAATGTTAGTGGTGAACTATAAAATTCTTAAAAGAAAACGTAGGGTAAATCCTCATGACTTTGGTAATGGATTCTTAGTATGACATCAAAACACAAGCAACAAAAAGAAATAATAAATTGAACTTCATCAAAATTAAAAACTTTTTGTATTAGTCAGCCAACAGGGTGCTGATGCAAAATACCAGAAATCTGTTGGGCTTTATAAAGTGTATTTATTTGGAGTAGAAGCTTACAGTTATCAGGCCATAAAGCATAAGTTACTTCCCTCACTAGTCTATTGCCACATGTTGGAGCAAGATGGCTGCCAACTTCTGTGAAGGTTTGGGCTTCCTGGGTTCCTCTCTCCCCAGGGCTTGCTTCTCTCTGGGTTCAGCTGTTTCATTCTCTCCACAAGCCTAGCTGTAGACTATCAGGTGAATGGCTTGTCTCTTTTCCTGGGGACTTCTCTCCTTCCTCACGACCAAGCTCCTCTGTGTGCTTACTTCCTGGGGGTCCAGCTCAAGGCTCCTGCATCAAAACTCCAACTCTGCCTTTACCATGCCTTTTATCTGTGAGTCCCCACCCACCAAGGGGCAGGGACTCAATGCCCTACTGACGTGCCCAGTCAAAGCTCTAGTCATAATTTAATCATACCCAGAGGAACAGACCAATCCAATATCTATTTTTGGATATCATAAATAATGCCAAACTGCTACACTTTTGTACATCAAAAGACACTATCAAGAAAGTGAAAAGACAATCCACAGAATAGAATATTTAAAAAGTATGTATCTAATAAGGATCTAGTATCCAGAACACATAAAAACTCAACAAGAAAAAGACAAAACCAATTAGAAAATGGGCAACAATTTGGTGATTCCTCGGTAAGTTAAACATAGTTTGCCATAATACCCAGCAATTCCACTCCTAGTTACCTACCCCAAAGAATTGTAAACAGGTTCTCAAATGATTACAGGTATCTGTATGTTCACAGCAGCACTATTCACCGCAGCCAAAAGGTAGTAACAACTCAAATATCCATCAGTAGATAAGTGGTTATACAAAATATGGTATATTCATATAATTGAATATTATTCATTCATAAAAATGAATGATGTACTGGTACATGTTACACATGGATGGGCATTTAAAACATGTAAAGTGAAAAGAGCCCAAAAAAAGAGGTTGAATATTATATTATTCCACTTATGTGAAATATCCAGAAAAAGTAAGTGCGTAGAGGAGAAAGAAGATTAGTAGGCCCCAGGGGCTGTGGAGAAGGAGGCATGGGGAGTCAGTGCCTAATTACTATGGGACTTTTTTATGGATGATGAAAATGTTTTCTAAGTAGAGAAAAGTGATGCTTGCACAAAATTGGAAGGTACCAAATGCCACTAAATTGTGCACTTTAAAATGGTTTATGTTACATGAATTTCATCTCAATTAATATAAAGTAGAGGATGCATCAGGTCTGTTTCTCTAATGGCCACTATTCTACATATTTACCCATGTTTTATTTCCACCCCACCTTTTCTGTGCCTCTCTAAACACTGCCTATACGATTTTAAAAAAATATATTCTTATTATAGAAGTTGTGAACTTACAAAACAATCATGCACATGTTTGGAATTCCCAAACAACACCCCTTCTCCAATACACCACCGTGGTGGAACATTTGTTACAGATTATGAGATAATATCATCAGACTATTACACCAACTATGGTTGCCTACCCTTTTTGGCTTAACTAATATCCTTCTCTGTTTCCTTATTCTTTATTGAAGACATGATTATCCTACAGATTATCTAGATTGTCTTTTATTAATCTAATACTTTCCCATGTTCATATCTTTCCAACAGATTGTAAATTCTTTAAGGGCAAGGAAATACCAAATCCTATAAATACCCAAGGCACTCAGACAGGAACTTTGAGCAAAGGGACAGATTAATTGTTCCTTCAGAGTAGCAATCATGAATCCCCCTTTGTTTTAGCTTGCTAAAAGCTGCTGGGAGCAATATACCAGAAATAGGTTGGCTTTTATAGTGGAAATGTATTGTTAAAAGCTTACACTTCTCACAGTGAACCCTGTGGTGAATGATGGACAGTGGTTCACAGCACAAATATAACAATGTTCTCTCATGAACTATATCAAATATACAATACTAATTCATAGTGTTAGTAATAGGATGGGGTTTGTGGGAAAATACACCAAATACAAGCTATGAACTATAGTTAGCAGTAATATTATGATGATGCTTTTTCATCATTTGTAAAAAATATGTTACAACAATGTAAGGTGTTGATGGTAGGGTGATATATGGGATACTGAATGGTATGCATGATTATTTTATTAACTCACAACCACTCAAAAAAACAAATTTAAAAACAGCTTACAGTTTTGAGGTTGTGAAAATGTCCAAATCAAGGCATCATCAGCTATGCCGTCTCACACTTTTTGCACACCTGGGTGGGCCCACTCTCTTGGCCTGAGAAGATGTCATAAGTCTAGACCTCAGCTTCCACGGTTTTGCACTTGAAGTCATTTTTCCTTCTATCTCTCCCTTTACTGTACCTTTTAGGTCAGGCTGGCAATGGTTCCTTTCATACAGATCTCTCAAAAAAACTTGTTGGTTTAGCATGCAGGGAATGGGTTCAAGCCATCAAAGAGTAAGACTTTCCACAAATACGTAAGACAGTAACTGCATTTCCAATCCCTACTTACACTGAAAAGACTGGCTGGTTCCATGTGCAGTTAAAGACTCACACAGGGTCCTATTCTCTGGGGACTCATTTTCTGCAAGGTTGAAATTTCCAATCAGTTTCTGGTTTCTTTGTGCCCAGGAGTTCAGTTCTCAGCTTATCCCTTTCCTCTTGCATTTTGCTAAGCTGCAAGGAGAAGCTAGGCCACACTTTAAATATTTAGTTTGGTAACCTCCTCAGTGATATATCCAAGCTCATCACTTTTAAACTCTTACTTCCATCTAACACCAGGAGTCAGTTTTGCCAAGTTCTCTGCCACTTTAAAGCAATGATTACCTTCATTCCAGTTTGCAATGGCACAGTCATCATTCTCTCTAAGACTTCATCAGAAGTATCTTTAGCATCTATATTTTTACCAACAGTCTCTCCAAAGCAAATCTAGGTCTTTTCTATCAAGCATCTCACCATTCTTTGAGAATATTCCCCTTACCCATTTATAAAATAGTTCTAACATTTTTGGATTTGCAATAGCAGTAGCACCCCACTTTCCTGGTACCAATTTATTTCAGTTTCAGTTTGGTAAAAGCTGCTGGGAAAAAATATACCAGAAGTGGGTTGGCTTTTATAATAGGAATCATCAGAGATGCTGGCTCACCAAAGATTGGCTGCTGGCAATCCTGGACTCCTGCCACATGGTAAGGCACAATGGTGGTTCTGCCTTCCCCTCCTGGCTTTCTTTCTTCCAGAGCTCAGTGGTGGAGGATCAGGCCTATGGCTCATCTCTCCCCACTCCTGAAGGCCTCTCTCTCAGCCTCTCATGGGCCTCTTTCCATGCCCCTATGCTCTGCTGATTCCAGCCTCTGGCCTCCGGAACCTCTCCATCAGCCTCTCGGGTTTCTCTGTCTCTGATGTTTTTTTTCTGTGTGTCTCTGTTTTCAGTCCTCCATTTATATAGGACTCCAGCAATAGGACTGAGACCCAAAGGAGTAACTGGGAACTTACAGCATCTCAAGAGCAAAGGAAGAGATGTTTTGGGGAAAGGGGTATGAAAATTCTTGCACAGACATTTGCGAATCATTATATTCTCGTGGGTAAGGGGATGGGGTTTGTTAGAATCTGAACCGTTTAAATTCTGGCTTTCCACTGATTAGTTGTATGACCATGGGAAAGGACTCGCCCCTTTTGAGCAGCTTCAGTTTGCTTCTCTAAAAAATGGATATAATAATACCTTCCTTGCAGGATTGTTGAATTAATTAAATAAGATCACATGCAGTACAGAACAATATGTGTCCCATAGAAGGGACTGTTTATATTCTTGTTGTCATTAAAAGCTAAGGAAAGTACTGAATTTGGCATTCAAGTAATTGATGTCCAATAAGAGGGTAATGTCAATAATACTCCGTTTGTCCTAAACTGAGTCCTAGTAAGTACTGAGTAAATGAAGGTGATATTAAGGAAGCCATCATTTTATCACAGATAAATATAGATACATATATAACAAAGACTATCAGGAAAACATCACAGATTACAAACTCTCAGCAATTTCTACTTCTCTTACTGTAGATTCTTTTATATAACACTTAATAGGCATTGCTTTGTACTATTAGTCAATATTTTATTTCCAATATTTACATAACAGGGAAGAAAATATTCAGGTATAAGTATTTTCTGCCCCTCCATAACCCTCTGTGAAAGGGACAAGCTGTTTTTGCTGCTCAGCTATTCCTGTTGGATTAATTGGGGTATGGTATGGAAATGCATAACTGAAGATCCTCAGTGGTGGAAAAAAGTCTTAATCAATTATTCGGGAGGAGGCAGAAGAGCAAGTCAGTCTGGGACTTAGAGGAAGGCAGATGAGAGAGAGGCAGTGATCAGTAGCTGCTATGATAAGCGCGACCTTGAGGAGCTCAAGAAAATTTTTAAATCTATTATATTAATCAACTGCATGAGAACATATTGTCATTTTAAAAATTCTAATATTTCATTACAAGTGAAAAGTCTTTTCTTGACCTCTTGGAGGATCCATTCCAATTACACACTTTAATAGCTTACTGTGTATGTTTCCAGACATTTTCCTATGCATTTAGTAAATGAATATATAGTAGTATTTAGTAGATAATACATAACTATTATTACTCAATATATATAATTATATAATGTAATACATTTTTTCACTCAAGAATAGATCTTTTTAGAGTGATTTTTCTCTATCAGTACATAAAAACCTATGGCATTCTTTTTAATTGCTGTGTTTTTTATTAGTGTATAAATTGAATTCATTCCCAATCAAAACTTCAACAAGGCTTTTCGATGGAAATTGACAAGCTGCTGGAGAATGTATCAAGAAGAAATTATTTACAAGAAAATCTAAGAATATTAGTCAAAAGAAAGAATATACAGATGCACTTGCCTTATCAAACATGCAAGTATTGTCTAAAACTATAGATATTGATACCAAGTGGTATTTTTTGCAAGGAACAGACAAATAGATCAAGAAGACAGAATAGAGGTCCAGAAAAAAAAACTTAATTTATTGGACCTTTACATATAATAGGGAGCATTTAAAACAGTGGGAAAGTGGGTATTGGGACAATTAGCTACCCATTTGTAAAGCAGCAAATTCCTTGTGTCACCGTCTGGCAGGTTCTCCTTGTCACTTCAGGCCCAGCTCTATAATAAAATGTGGAGAAGAGGAGACACATCTAAGGTAATTCTCTTCATGTGACACAATTCTGAACAATGAGATTTGAGGGACTTCTGGAAAAGATTTCAGCTCTTATTCCAATCTTCCTACTAGACATGCTTTTGTGAAGATTTGATGTTTGGGCTGGTATAGCCATCTTGTGCCCATTTTTAATGAGTATAGTGCTAATTATAAGCTCAAATGAAAGGGACATAAGAACCATGTGCAGGACAATTATGAATGAGTCCAACTCTGATACTTCAGGGGGATAAGTTATCATATACCCCAAGGTAAGGCCCACTGACAGGGTGTTGAATCCCTGGGGTTGTCTGCCCTGCCCATAGTATCAAGATGTCTCTAAAGCCCTCAGAGTCCCCCTGCTTGAGGCACTGTTTAGTCAGTGAGAACCTCTTAAGACATGCATAAGCACAACCTCTGGAATGACCTCCCGACTCACTTTGAAATCTCTTAGCCATAAAAACTCATTTGTATTTCATATTTCCCCGTTTTGGTCAAGGTCTTTTTCCAAATGCATCACTAGTTGTCACTTGGTAATAATCCCTCGGAGCCATAGAGTCTCATCCCTGAGTGTCATATCCCATGCCAGGGAGAAGGTAGTGAGTTTATATGCTGAGTTTGGCTTAGACAGAGGTCTCATTTGAGCATCAAGGAGGCTTTCAGGAGGTAACTCTTAGGCCGTATATAATACTAGGCTAAGTTTCAATTTCACAAGAACAACGTTCATAAGTACAACCATCAATATCAAGGGCCTGGTGTATTGGTCTGTCCTCCTTTGCTAGGCACTGCCCATGTACTCAGGGGATTCTTACCATTCTATTAGAGAGTGTAGCAGGACTCCACAGGATGGGAATTCAGTATTCTTTCTGTTATTGTGTGGGTCTCTATCCCTGAGACAATACCCCATGCCAACTTGAGCACATTCAGAACATGCCACACACCACAGTCGCGACTCTTCTGCAATCCAAAACTTCCTCAAAAACAAAGCTAAAGAAATAAAAATAATACAAAATTTTAAAAATAAAAAATAAAATGTATATACATAAAATTAAAAAAATTTTTTTTTTACATTGTGTCTTTCATTCCTATAAGATGTTATCTTTTCTGTACAATGATAATTTCTTCTCTATGGTACCCTAGTGTCTTATTTTTTTTTACTTAATTTTCAAGGTTTAGGTAACAGAAAAGTCACATAGAAAATATAAGTTATTCCATATACCTCACCCCCTACCCCACTCACATTTACCCCTATTAATAACATCTTACATGAGTATGCTACCTTTGTTAAAATTGATGAACAAATATTGAAGCATTGCTACTAACCATGGTCAGTGGTTTACTTTATGGTTCATATTCTTCACCGTACACTTTTATAAGTTCTGACAAAATGCACAATGGCCTGTATTTGTCACTGCAGGTTCATGCAGAACAATTCCAATGCCCTAAAAATGCCCCATGCTCCAGCCACTCTTTCCCCTACCTCCACTCGGAACCCATGGTAACCAGTAGGTTGCAATTTTTGAAGAATGAGGTTCATAATTACATGCATTAATAATGAAGGCTTCACACATTGGTCTGTCTGCTTTTGTTAGGCACTGCCTATGTTCTTGAGAGAATCTTGCCCCTCACTTTGAGAACATAGTAGGACTCCCAGGTTGAGAGTTTAATATTTTCTTGTTTATTGTGTGGTTTTCCATCCACTGCGATAACACCCTGTGACAAGAAGCACACTTCATATTCCAAAGAAGCATGCCCCAGGTGCACCTTGTCCCACATA
Source organism: Tolypeutes matacus (assembly GCA_026826555.1). Taxonomy (NCBI): domain Eukaryota; kingdom Metazoa; phylum Chordata; class Mammalia; order Cingulata; family Chlamyphoridae; genus Tolypeutes; species Tolypeutes matacus. Next base: position 73,427 of record JAKSZT010053764.1, on the reverse strand, counting down.
TGGCCCCACCCACGATGCCCTGCACTGAAAACCTCCCCTGCTGTGTTTGCTAAAAGAACATTCCCACCATTGTAGTTTTAACCACAGACTGACAAGTCCCCCAAGTTCACTGGTTCCTTCCTCCAGGCCTCCCCCCAGTTTCATGGATAGCCCAACCCAACCTCCCCGACCCAGCTCATCCTCTCATTCTAGCACCTTTGACCCCACTCACATCTCTGTACCACTATCACCACCATCTACGTCCAAACGACGCCCTTCCACCTTATCATAGGTTTTGCCCATATTGAGCATTGGCTCACCACACTCTGCTCACTTTCTGT
>JAKSZT010053764.1:4050-69525 GCA_026826555.1 Tolypeutes matacus | reverse complement strand
GGTTCATATAGAGCTGTTGCTAATGGTGCCCCTTCTTAACTCTTGTGAATTCTAAGAAGCCTCAAGCCTCAGTCAGTTCCACATCCTCAGCTTGTTCTTCTTCTTTGGTCAGAAATGGTTCCTTGTGTGCTAGTTCCCCTTGTAAAGTCCTTATGCTTTCCCAGGAGGAATTAATAACATCACATGCTCTTTTCAGCTGAATTGATTTCTAGCAGATGTCTATAGAGTTAAAGAACCCAATCTGTGGGTCCTTAAAGGTGCAATCAGAACCACTCTAGGAACTTTTTCAAAATACTGGGTTGGTTAAACACCAACCCAGACCTTCTGAATGGGAAATTCAAGAGGGAAGCACAGACTGAATTTTGGACAGAATTCTCCAGGTGATTTTTTTCCACACTCCCTCCTTCTACAATTTCCTCTTTTTTAAAAAAACACATTAAAAACTTTATTGTACGTATCATGTGTCTAAATCTGCATTAATATGATCCATTTTGCAGAACTTAATAGTTGCACAATTTCCTTGAATCTTAATTAACTTGCTTTAGATCTTTTATTTATTTATTTATTTATTTATTTTTAAAGATTTTATTTATTTATTCATTTATCCCCCCCTTGCTGCCCGTGCTCGCCGGGTCAGCCAACCATGCCGTGCGGGCGGGCCCGCCCTCACCAGGAGGCCCCGGAACCGAACCCTGGGCCTCCCATATGGTAAACGGGAGCCCCACTGATTGAGCCACAGCCGCTTCCCTGCTTTAGATCTTTTATTGCTCATTTCAGCCCACCTCTTGACTTCCTCTCTTTCTTGCCCTGACTGGCACACTCTGCAATCCACTCTACCTTACCCTTCGATCCAGATCAGAGCCCAGGTGCCAGGGAGAACCTGCATCCAGAGGAGCTGGCTGCGAGCAGTGAGGGCCAGGCACTTTAGCTGTGCAGTTTGGCGAAAGTCAGGCAAAACTATGGGTTCAGATATTTTCTCTTCTCTTCTTGGGGTCAGCATAGCTGGGGCAGCCCCTGAACACTCCTCCAGGGCACTCGAATTGCTCTAGGAAGCCCACTCTTCTGTTTGTTTCCTCTTTGTCCCATTTTCATCCTCTAACTTGAGTGGCTTCCTCTGGATATTCTGAGCCAAATTAACCCCACTTAAGTTTAAGGGAGTGATCCAGAACCTTGAACTGATACTTTATTATTATTTCTAATGGAAGTGGGGAGAAGGAGCTGGGGGAAAGTCCCTGGACTGGAATGGGTTGGAATGAAGTAGAGCAGGATTTAGCTCCTTGTTTCTCCCTCTGTCCACAGGCCTGGTTAATTCTGTGTTACAGCAGGTAGAAATTGCTCATCTCCTTGAAGTCTGTGTACTGGGCAGCCACTGGGGTTTAATAACAAATTTGAAAAAAAAATAGTGATTTTAAAAGTCCATAACAAATAATTTGACATATGCTTCCTGAACTAACGTTGCCCTTTTCCCCGTTAAGGTTATGATAATGATGAAATATTTTATAGAATAATACATTATAATTAAAAGAATAGTATTACAACAGCAGTAATTTCCCATCCAGATTGCTATTTAATTCCTTGCAGAAATCTGTGACTTTAATTTTTTAACAAACATTAAGAATAAGTGATCATTCTCCAAGTTAAGGAAAATATTCAATAAAAAAATAAAGATAGGAAATACTAGCTAGTACGGCTAACATTTTTGATACCATAACTGTAATTATCTTGGAGTTTTGGATAAGGAAGCAGTAGGGACCACCCTGCACCCAGGAGAACATCATAGCTGTTGAGAATGCCTGGTCCTATTGTGCTGTTTTGGATGTGGGGGTCTGCACCTGCTGTCACTCCACAGCACCTGGCTGGGCCCGGGCTGGTGCCTCAGGACTGTCATTGCTGCAGCAGGATGTTGGTAGCCACACTGAGATCATTATTCGAAGCTCTTCAGTGATTCCAGAGCATCACCTCTGGAAAATCCCATCTCAATGAGCTGGGCAATCTGTTCTTCAAAAACCTCTGGAGGAGTTGATGCTTGTTGTTCAGACTGCCACCCATCCTGATAGTTTATATTTTGTCACTGACATAAAGGAGGGAAAAGACGATTCCAACTGATCATTCCTCTCTGCTGCTATCTTTGTTGCCTCACTTGTGCAAACTGAGAGAGCAGCCATCAGCTGACGACCAACCAGCTCCATTTTTTGTTGTCTCTGGATGTCCCCCATTGCTCCCAACCCAATTCTATCTTTGTGGGTGAGTTCTGAAGATGAGAAGATGGGTTCGGGTGTCTGCCATCCAGTGGGGCATGCAGAGCACCTGATGAGCTTTCAACACATTGCTGTTGTAGCAGATACCTGAAATAAATCCACTTAGGGCTACAATCCAGATGTAGGAAACAGAGGTGAAAAGCTGTAGTCCCAACATAAAAAGCAATGTCTTATTTGTGATGGAAAACTGGCCCAGAATTTGTGCCATTTGTACTCTTGGAATGGAGCAGTAAAATGGTACAAGCAGAGTAAACACAGGTGCCAGGAATATGAAGGCAAATTACTGGCTACAATGATACCAAATGAATTCACATAGCTTCAATGAGGATAAAGTCAAACAAGGCTGAGAAAACCCGGGAACCCAGCAAAAACCATGCAAATTTACTGCTGCCATATCTTCTTTCAAATATCCTAAAATTATAAATAAGAAGACTACTACAGAAAGTATCTTTCAATTCAAGGCAAATTATTTTTCCACAACTCAACCTCCAAATCTGGAAATCATTCTTGTCTGCTTGAAAGTCATTTTCGAAGGATATCTGACAGTGTGGGAGGAGGGTCAGTAACAGGGACAGGGCCTGGGGACCAGTAAAAGACATAGACAGAGGTGCCTTGTAAAACCCACTCAAGCCAGTGCTGGTGAACATGGTCCCAGCAGGCCCAGAGCCCTCACAGGGGGAAGCTTACAATTTCCTCATAAGGACTAATTTCTGTTATGATTCTTCTCTTCTGTCAGTTTGATTTCTCATGAAATAACAACTTTCTGAAGTAATTTTCCACTTAGAGTCCTATCCCATCAGGTCCTAGTAAGATCAATAATGTCATATTTACTCATTGTATTATAATGAGTTATCTCATTGTATTATTTGAAGAAATATTTTTGTAGTCATAAAGTTTGGAGAAAAAGAAATAAATGCCAGAGTTTAGCCATTTTATTTATCAGCCTTAAACCTAAATTTCAAACTTAAAAATTTAGGTATGAAAATGTAATTTTTCTCCTGCCTAGACTTTCACATTTGTGGGCTTTAACACCAGAATGACAATTTTGGACTTGATCCCTAAGGAATTATGGAGGCTTTGTAAGGAACCTGGTGTGAGACTGATGTGATCCCAGAATGGATTTCAAGGGGAGATCATGTTGGGGAGGCCATGGGTGGTTACATCCACGTGCCCAGTGGCTGCCATTTCAGCTGAGCCAGCTAACCTGGGTTCTGGATCCAAGACATTAACAGCAACATAACAATAATATCTAACAATTACTAAGAGCTTACTATGTACCTGGCACTTTACATGTTTTAGCTAATTTATTCCTCATCACAGCCCAAATGGTGGGGGTTCAGGGGGGTACTATTACTTTCCCCATTTTTTGAGATGAGGAAATTGAGGCACAAAGAGGTTAAAGAACTCATTTAAGGTTCCACAGCTAGTAGTAAGTGGCACAACTGGAATTGAACTTGAGTGGTCTGGTTCTAGAGCCCAAGCTCTTAACCACTGTGCTGTACTCTTGGAAACAGAGCAGTCTAAACGACCCTGCCTAACTTCATTTAGCCAAAGGTCTATGCTTTGGAGTTGTCAAATGTTGAGATTTCAGAATAGGTTCTGTGAAACCTGAGCCAAGGTTTATGATTTAAAGCTCTAAGAACTGGATGTTCTTTCTTAATGGATGTGTCCGTTTATTGCTGGTTAATAAAGCCAGTGGATTATTGAAATACAATTGTTTTGAAATTCATTTTTCTTGGCCTCGTGTGTTTCAAATTAGTGGAGCTAAATACTATCTTTACAGCACTGTTGAGCCTTTTCATCTTCAGAGCTTTTCTTGCCAGGGAATGTGACCTTTTAAAACTGAATAGCAACGGTCATGTATTTCACAAGTAGCATTTTATTTCCCTTGCTGAAAAGATTCAAGGTTTAAGCTGAGTAGTTCTCAGATGGATTGGCAGATATCATATATACACATGAGTCACCCTGGATCAGAAATAGCTGCAGCAACCAAAATTACATGCACTGGTAGCCCATTGGACCATGAAGCTATGAGAAAATGAAGGAGAAGGGAATAACATAAACCTTTATCTTTCAGTCTACCCACAAACACAGTGATGACCTGGAGATTCTGAGTACTGCACTCCTAGACTTGCCTGTTCACATCTGACCTCTTCTGGTTCTCTTCTAGCTGAATATCAAGAAGTACCTCCTGGAATCTGTATCTCTGTGGATGAAACATGTCTCTGAAGAACAGATCCAGGGTTTTGTTGAAAATTTACTTGTGGCAGGTTTTAAAGCAGCCTCTCCACTTTCAAATCCTGAGTTACGCCAGAGTGCCTTACGGGGCCTGAGCCAGGCCATGAAGCTGCCTGGCCCTGCCTGCCACCTCTGGGGTCTGCTCTGTGAAGCTACTGGGAAAATTTTTGACCTTCTGCCAAATAAGATTCGGGTAAGGAACAAAAATATTTACATTCCTGACAATTTATGTTTGGGATTTTTTTAAAGCCTTTTTGGCAAAGCTGGGAGGTGTGTGTTTTAAGAATGTGGATGGGAAGGCCAGCAAGAAATGACCACATTCCTCACTAGGAGTGTTTGCTTCCAAGATCTAAATTGAGGTTAAATATTTAGAACCAGAGTTTTGAGCAAGCTCACAAACAGGTTAACCAGTGCTGCACCAGTAAGTTTGCTGTCAAGCTGTTTTACCAAATGCCTATAGAAAATGAGCAAGTTCTGAAACCCCAGAGAATTCTTGAGCATGCTGTCCAATATACTATTTATATCAAGTGAATTAATACTGGCCCTTTTCCGCCCCCAATGAATCATCGAATTGTAGTTTTACAAAAGACGTTCAAAATCCATTTGGAATGATGGAATTCCAGATAAGGAGAATAAAGGCATAGCCAAACAAATACACAAAATAACAGGAAAAATGTTCTTTAAAGTCAAAAAAATTAGCCATGTATTTTTGTTTGGTTAAAATAGAAACCTTAGCTGCTGTTTATGGGTATCAGCAAATCTAATAATTTGTCAGAATGTTAAGAGTAGACTTATTATCTTGCAAAGTATGTTGACATGTTTGGGATTTTTCTTTACCAGAGAGATGATATAGAACTGTATATCAGTGTAGCAACGTGCCTCTCGGAAATGACAGATGATGACGCCAGCCGGGTTGCCCAGATTACTGAGGTAATAACATCTCTCTCTCTCTCTCTTTTTTTCATTACTGAAGAGAAAATTGCAATTGAAGTGATGATTACAGTGTCTTTTTGGCTGAAGCTAATTTTGCTTCGTATTTGTTACTCATTAATTTCAGGAGACTAGCCTCCTGTTTGACCGCAGGGTCTAGTGTCTGGCCTAGTGGCATGGTTGGCATTTAATGTTGTATGAATAACTTTTTATTCAATTTCTCCCACTTTGTCAAGAACATTTTAATGTCACCTATGAGCTAAAATAAGTACAGGAATACCTCTTCTATACAAAATCCATAATAAGGGGAGTATTCTGACCAAAGAACTTTCTGGTGCATGGAAGGCATAAATAGTTTAGTTCCCATATTTATTTACCTTCATCTGCTACTTATCCGTTTGGAATGAAGACGGTTGGCTGATTGAAAAACAGCACTATTAGCCCTGACACAGGATAGTTAACAAGTACCCCCCAGCACCCACGTCCAGTCAGATGATGAATGAGCAACAGCAGCATCCCAGTAAGGTTGCCAGATTTAGCAAATAAAATACACAACCTGTTAAATTAAAATCCATTTGTCTATCTTGCACTTTGGGTCTTTTACCAGTGCATGATTTTGTAACATCGTACATTGGTCATTTGGAAAATATTTGATCACTGAGTTTTGAAGACCTTCCAAATGTTGACACATTTCATTATACAGCATAAAAACAGCATATGTATTAATATCACCAGCAATCTCTTACTTTGCATATTGGGAAGCTGCCGAGATTGTTAGCAGTTGTAAATTTTCAAAAAATCGAATTTTCACTTGAAAGCTCAGATTTGGCCATTGGCAACAAATTCTCTCTCTCTCTCTCTCTTTTTTTTTTAATGTGACAGGCTTACTTCCTCCAATTTTTTTTTTTTTTTTTTTTTTTTTTAGTTACTGGGGCTGGGGATTGAACCCAGGACCTTGTATATGGGAAACCGGCTCTCAACCACTGAGCCACATTGGCTCTCCTGAGTTGGTTTTTCTGTGTGTTTGTTTATTGTTTGTTTTTGTTTTTAGGAGGGACCGGAGATCGAACCTGGGTCCTTATATGTGGGAAACAGGCACTCAACCACTTAAGCTGCATTCGCTCTCCATCCTTCAATTTTAAAGAAATAGTTTTTTAAATACCCAGTTTAAATAGCCATGGTTTGTCTGTCATTCTTTCAAGTAAATGGTGTTCCATAAAGAGAGTGGCTATTTCAACTCACAACACAATCTTAACAAGTGTTTTTTTCCATGAGACAACCATTATACTTGGGTATGCAGCAGAAGAGCCACACACATACATGCTTCCCATTTTGTCACACAGGATATCAAAAATATGTGTATTCGAGGGTCAAGGCTTAATGAAATTAATAGTTTTCATTGTTTTAACAAGAACATTTTAAAAGAAATTGCCTTTTTTTTAATAGTACAAGTGACAATGGGGAATACAACAAATACTAGTACAGTTTGGTGCTACTGCCATGCTAAAGTTCTAGTAGTTTTACTTGCCTTTGGTTTTTGCACCATCTGTGCAAGTGTCAACACAGTGAAAAAAGTCTCCAGATGTCTTGATATTACTATAAAAACAGTTTTGGCCTCACAGTCCCTCTAGAAGGGTTTTGGAGTCTACCACGGGTCTGTTTACCATACCACGATTTGAGAACTACTGAATTAATACGTGCTAAGTGCTTAGAATGGTGCCTGGCATATGATAAGTACTGTATTCGTTAGTTATCATTGCTATTGTTTTTTGTGTATACTTACTAAATATCTTCATTGACTAATACCTCTACACATTTATGGTTTTATGAAAAAAGAGGAGGTGATACTACAATCCTTTCTGTATGGTCATATTAATACAGAACACAAGCTGGGATAGATCACATGCTGCATCAAATGAACAGTCTCAGCATTTGGAATAGTAATAAACTTCAAATGCACCCTTTCTGTTTTTGCCCTACTTTGAGGGTTCTGTAACCACTTCATTTAATTTAATAGTAACTGAACAATGTGCCTTGTTGCAGAACAACATAGAAAAGGCTGCCTTTGTCAAACTGTGCTTAGTGTCTCAAGGACGGTTCCCCTTGATGAGCTTGATGGATGTGCTCAGTGTTGCTGTGCAGCACCATGAGAAAGAGACACTGGCCTGGATGATGCTGCACAGCCTATACCAGGCCCGGATTGTGAGCCATGCCAACACAGGTGAGGCCGCCTGGCGCGCACTCAGGAACAACAGGTGATCTGCCTGCCCCCTCTTTTAAGCTGTAATTGTTTTCTCAACCTAAAAACTATTTTAATGTTTCTTGGACAAATCCTGCTTAGTATTGTGGTAGACACAGGCTAGACCTTCTTACCCTGGGTAAGGCACACCCTGGATGGAAATGAGCCCTTACAACTCACAACACCCACTTTTTGAAGAATGGGAATGGATTCCTTTCAGGGTTTTTATATTGTATTTGGCCCACCAGACCCTGAAGGATGTAAACAAGTTTATCAGGTTGCTTCTGCCCATTTAACTTAGTTTCCCAGACAGACATGATGTAGCTTGATTCTGCCTGATGTTTTCATGAAAATAGCTTGGGGGTGGTCATTTAACAAACATGTTTTTTTTAAATACCAATTTTATTGATAAGTATTAATAAAGCATACAATTCATCCAAAGTATACACTCAATGGTATTTGCTGTAATCACATAGTAGTGCATTCATCACTTCAGTCATTATTAGAGCATTTTCATTATTTCGATAATAATAATAATAAACAAAAAGCAGACAGACAAACAAGAAAATTCCTCACCTCTCAATCTCTTTATGCTTCCCCCACTGTACATGGCTGCTGTTTCTGGCTATTCTATCCAAAGTGTATAATCAAGGGCTTTTAGTATAATCAAAATGTTGTACATTCATCATCTCAAAAATTTTAGAACAATTTCCTTTCTTTCCAAAAAGAAAGTCTCCATGCCCCTAAGCATTCCTTCCTCAGACCTACATAACCACTAATCTACTTTCATCTTTATAAATTGATTTATATTTATATTTTATATAAATGGAATCATACAATATTTAATATTCTGTGTCTGGTCTCCTTCATTAGTATAATGGGGTTTTTTTTGTCTGATATTAACATTTTATACTATTAACTTACATTTTTTCAGCTTCAAAGAAAAATGGTCTTATATATGCAATTTTACCAATTCAAATTTTACATAATATATTTATATTTCACATAATATATTTAGTTCATAATAGGCAATCATATAGTATTTGTCCTTTTGTGTCTGGCTTGCTTCTCTCAACATAGTGTCCTCCAGGTTCATGTTCATCCATGTTGTCATATGTTTCATGACTTCATTTCTTCCCACCACTGCATAATATTCCATCGTGTATATATGCCACAATTTGTTTATCCATTCATCAGTTGATGGACACCTGGGTTGTTTCCAACTTTTGGCAATCGTGAATAATGCTGCTGTGAACATTGTTGTGCGGATATCTATTCGTGTCACTGCTCTCAGTCCTTCTAGGTATATACCTAGCAATGGTATTGCCAGGTCTAATGGCAAGTCTATATTCAACTTCCTTAGGAACTGCCAAACAGTCCTCCACGGTGGCTGTACCATTCTACATTTCCACCAACAGCAAATAAGCGTTCCTATCTCTCCATATCCTCTCCAACACTTACAGTTTCCTGACTTTTTAATAGGGGCCATTCAAATAGTTGTGAAATGATATCTCATTGTGCTGTTGATTTGCATTTCCCTAATCACTAATGATGTTGAACATTTTTTCATGTATTTCTTTGCCCTTTGTATTTCTTCTTTGGACAGTTGTCTTTTCAAGTCTTTTGCCCATTTTTCAATCAGATACTTTGTCTTTTTGTTGTTGAGTTGTATGATCTCCTTATATGTCATGGATATTAAACCCTTATCAGACATGTGATTACCAAATATTTTCTTCCATTGAGTTAGCTGCCTTTTCACCCTTTTGACAAAGTCCTTTGCGGTGCAAAAGTGTTGAATTTTGAGGAGGTCCCATTTATCTATTTTTTCTTTTGTTGCTTGTGCTTTGGGCATAAGGTCAAGAAACTACTGCCTACCACAAGATCTTGAAGATGTTTTTCTACATTTTCTTCTAGGAGTTTTATAGTTATTGTTTTCATATTTAAGTCCTTGATTCATCTTGAGTTCATTTTTGTATAAGGTGTGAGATAGGGGTCTTCTTTCTTTCTCTCTTTTGGATATGGCTATCTAGTTCTCGCCAGCACCATTTGTTGAATAGACTGTTCTGGTCCAGCTGTTTAACAGCCTTGTCAAAAATCACTTGAGTGTAGATGTGCAGGTCATTTTCTGAATTCTCAATTTGGTTCCATTGGTCAATCTGTCTGTCCTTACGCCAGTACCACGCTGTTTTTACCACTGTAGCTAAGTAATATGCTTTCAAGTCAGGAAGTGAGAGTCCTCCAACTTTATTCTTCTTTTTTAAGACACTTTTTGTTATTTGGGGCCCTTTGCCCTTCCAAATAAATTCGATTATTGGCTTTTCAATTTCTGCAAAAAAGGCTTTTAGGATTTTTATAGGGATTGCATTGAATCTGTAAATCAGTTTGGGTAGAATTGACATCTTAACGATATTTAATCTTCCAATCCATGAACACGGAATTTCCTTCTATTTATTTAAGTCTTCTTCAGTTTCTTTTAGCAATGACAAACAGATTTTAAAAACAGCAATGAGAACAGTAAATAGTTATTCTACAGAAGAACTTCTCAGGGGTGAGAAGAATAAAATCTGGCCGCCCTACCTATATCCTCAAGCTAGAATTGCTAAGCTTCAAGCTCTGCTAATGAATCACATAGGGCAATTTTTAGACCATTTTCAACATTGCACTGGAATAATTACCTGGAAAGGAAACTCCATTTCTCTGTCCATGTCTTTCATCATATGCTTATAATTTCTAAAATCCGGTTCTGAATGCCATCTGAGATCAGATGCGGCTGGGAAGTCCTTGTGACCCTAGACAAGTTGCTTATGTTTCTGTGCCCCATTTTCTTCACTTCTTGTATCTTTAAGCTTTTGAGGGAAGAACTGACAAACATGATTATAATATTTTTGTAAGACTGTATAAGAAATTTTGAGTCATCCTCCTCTTTGGTAATTGAGACAGTTGTTTCATGACTACATGAGTGCCTGGCCATTGAAAAATGAACCTGTGATGAGAAACTGGATTTCTTACTCTAAACCAAAAGTGTATTTATCAGGAAGAAATCTAGTAGTTTCCCAATTAAACTTGAGCAGACATATGCAGTACACTAAAATAAATTTTATATTGCTCCTGGTTCTAACTAGTCGGCCCTCAAATGTAGTTCCCATTGTCTTTCTTATTTACTAAATTTTTGGAAACCTTCCCAAGTAATCTTTACTGTGCTGAGAATCCTCATTTTTAAAAAATAGAAAAGCGAAAATGTCAATATTTTTGCTGATTTTTGTTTTCTAGTTCCTTTTAATGGCTGGGTTTTCTTTTTCTTTTTATGTCTTTGGGATAGGTTTTCTCTGTGATTTTGGCATAAACTTGGAATACTTACTGCAAAAGAGGACTATAAAAACAACTAATAACCCAAGATTCAACATTACTGGCTAGTCAGCATGCCAGATTTCTCCCAGCATGTTTAATGCTGAGAGAGAAACTCTATCTAATAAGTGCATTTTATTACTAGTGGTTTGTTAGGTTTGAAGAATAAATTCGCTTTTAAATAAAGACCAAAATACAGTCATCTGGTGTTAATAGTGTCAAGGAACTCTCTCACATGCAATCGGAGTCTCAGGTATTGCAAGAGGACTTGGACTTCTTGATGGAATCCTCACCAGGTGTTCTACTTTAATTATGATGGCTATTGCTGATCTGTTTTACATTTCAAAGGAAAATAATGGTTCTGGTAACAAATTGTCCTTTTCATTTCAGGCGTGTTGAAGAGAATGGAGTGGCTCTTGGAACTGATGGGTTATATAAGAAATGTTGCTTACCAATCAACATCTGTTCAGAATGTGGCTCTTGATGAGGTACAGTCTATAGGAGTAATTTGTAGCTCCCTTAAAAGAGAGAACTTTTATTTACTCTCCCAAAAGAGGACTAAACTGTTGCTTGCAGCTGTTCTTTCCCTCCTCCCTTTTATTTTTGAGAAAGAGTGGTGATAACTCTCTGATGCCAGAAGGAAGTGGATGTTCTTACCATGCTCTTGGAAAGATGCCCTTTGAAAAAATTTTCAATGGACCAGGTTCCCTGACAGACAGAACACAAAGGACAATAGCTGGAGAGGAAACCTGGGTTCCTGTGCACTTGGACTTGACCCACAAAGTACATGGGAGTACAGGGCTCCGGCCTCTGCCCTGGCCCAGAACACAGCTTAAAACTCTAATTTGCAGAAGTTCCTAAAGTTATACAAATATTCTATATGTGCGCCAGTACTTTCTTGAATGTGTGTGTGTATTGGGAGCCAAGTTTTTATCACACCTACAAAATGACCTTTGACCCCAAAAGGTTAAGAGCCACTGGTATTGGGTAGCATAAAAAAAAGAAAAAGATCAATAAAAATGAAGACTGCTTCTTCCCCACACTTCCTCATTTTCTTAACTTAGCTGGCCACTGTGCAATTAATAGAATTTTTTTTGTAGGCATGTTTCATGGATATCCTGATTACTATGTGAGTACAATTTGCATAACGTGGGGCATTGTTTGAAATTCTACCCAGCTTTCCTGAAGAGTTGTATGTCTTTTTGAAATTTTAATTAGTCAGATTAGGAATCATAATCGCACTAATTGAAGGGTGCATTTTAAACTTTCTTTTTGAAATAGTATATTCTGACCTTTTCTGATCTACGTTTTTGTTAACTTTCTCTGTTTTCTTACAAAACTCATCTTTAAAAACTTGGTAAATACAAATAAACAGAAAGTAGTATCATTTAAATCAGTCATCCAACAACTCAGAGGTGACCCCTGTTACCAGCATTTCTGTATGTTTATAGATTAGTCTAAAATCTAAATGGAAGGATTCTAGACAGATAAATAAATATGAGAAGATTCTATCTTTTTTTGCTCAAAAATGGTATCAGATTATACATATTTTTAAAAATCAGTTTTGGCCACATCACACTAAATCTAAATCTCTTTCTCCATGTCACTCTTAATTAATTTCTTAATCTCTTTGCAAACACCAGAACAGAGGAGTGCTTGGATCTCGGTGTGATCAGGAATTGAATAAATTATACTTCTCCTGAAATGTTAGAGAAATAAACTGTTGGGCATTCTGTCTTTACAAAAGGGGACCCCTGAAGACCTTCCAAAGCCCTAATATATCTCTTCATTAAGCTTGAAAATAGAGTTAGCTGTTTGGTCCAGTTCCTTTCCTTGGGTAGGGGTAGAAAGAAGGAAGAGTTGAATGAAGGGGAAGGTAACATTTCATCCTGATGGGGACTGTTTCTGTGAACATGTTTCTTGAATTGTTATGATGTAATGTAACATTGTTTCTATTTCCATTTTAGGCTCTGGACTTCTTGTTGCTGATATTTGCAACAGCAGTGGTTGCATGGGCAGACCACAATGCCCCTCTCCTCCTTGGCCTTAGTGCCAGCTGGTTGCCATGGCATCAAGAAAATGGCTTGGCTGGACCAGCATCAAGCTTCCTTGGCAGGAGTCCAATGCACAGGGTCACACTGCAGGAGGCTCTCACTCTTCTTCCCAGTAGCATGCCTCTTCTGCTACAAAAAGAGCCATGGAAGGAACAGACTCAGAAGGTAAGGTTGGCAGCCACCTGCTTATTAGGGTAGACAGCTGTTTCCTCTTCAGCATTCCCTGCTGTAGAATTGATGTGGGATTTAAGTGAAATTTGAATCATAGCACAGGCATATGTCATACAAAGTCCATATCTCAGGCAGATGCAGGTCTCAGAGATTGAGGTTAGCCCAGGCTCTGATAAAAAACAATGATGACAACTACAGCAACAATTTCCTTACAGTTAAGGGTGGGGTGGGGAGAAACGCTCATACTTGCATGCATTTATTGAAGGTGATCTGTGTTCTTGATTCTGGGGGATAAAAAGATGAATAAGTCTCAGAGCTGAGTATCTCAGAATGGGGAGAGATAGAAAGACAAGTTCAAGATTGCAAGATGGTGTGATAAGTAGGATACAGTGGCAATGAGCAAGGGGGTTGGCGGGGGATGATCAACAGTTCCTGGTAGTTGGTCAGGGAAATCTTCTGAGGGGAAACGGGAATCTGCAGAACCCACCTTCCTGTACCATATTTAAGGTGCCCCACAGTTCTTTCCATCCCACAGACTTTTCCAGGTGCCCATCACTTTCCTGGCCTGTGCTAGATGTGTGAGAGATTCAAAAATAAAAGCCTAATATCATCACCACTGCCTTCAGGAAAATCAAAACTGTAGATTCTAATTTACACCTTAGCACCTTTAGATTCTAATTTCGAGGTTCCCCAACTCTTAGCTGGCATGTGAAGCATATGAAAAAACTGTGCTTCTTGCACTTCTCATTACAAGGCTTGGACCTGTCTTTAATGCAGTCAACTGGAAGATTCTTTTTTGAATCTCATTTTATAAAAACTGACTTTTTATGAGTTTGAAAGCTTAAAAATAACTTTTTGTGGCTTATTCCTAAAATCCAAACATTGATCTTTATAAACATTTCTGAACTGTGGACCCACAGTGAGTCCCAGTTAAAATTCCTTTGTTTTCTTAAGCCTGGTAAGCATTAGTATTGCTGCCCCAAATCTTGAGTTTGATGTTATGCTTTAAGAAAAATAAACCCAAATGTGGTATCCTCTAATGTTATTTCTGGACTGGGACCCCATGTTCACTTTGGACTATAATGTAGACATCCTGCATCTATTATATATTTTTAGTGCTTGATTTATTTACTTAATACTAGGATATTATAAAACAGAATTAAGAAAGAGAAAATAAAAGATGAGAAAACCAAAGCAGGGAATTAGGAATATTTTCTTTTTCTTCCTCTTTTACTCTTTCTTCAACCCAGCCTCTATGTCTAAGTTAAAATGCCTAGTACCTATGGCGAATGTATGTGTTTGTAAATAAGGCAAGATTGATACCATTCAGTTAATGAAATTACCCTGTGTCTAATTCAAAAACAATTTTGACTGTACCCTGGGAGATCAGTCAGAATCATATGTTCCTACCTTTGTAGGATTTATTTGCAATTGACATACTTAGCTTTTCCTAGCAAATTATTTTATACCTTTCCTTTTGCATTTCAGCTTCCTGTTTCGTATCCATTTGGGCACAAACTATCTTCATCTACAGAAACATATTTTGTTTTAAACACAGGGGCTTACATTATTAACCAGCCTAGGAGCCTGAACCAGTTAGGAAGTGGTGTGGTATAAAGAAGAGAGTGTGGGGCTTTGAATCCAACTGCACCTGAGCTCAAGTCTTCCCTCTGCCCTCCACTGGAAGTGGGCTTGTGCAAGGTTCTTAACCTCTCTGAGCCGGAGGCTCTCTGGGCTCCTGGCTACCTCACTCTCAATACCTACAGCAAGTTCTGAAGGCATTCAGCAGGGGAAGTAGGTTTGATTTTGTCAGGCCATCTGGCTAAATGGAAGCTGGGTCCAACTTTACCATATCTTATGTTTGGTCCATGTCTCATGGCCACTCCCCAGCTTAGTCAGGTATTGCCTAGGGACTGCTACACTGATACTCCTAGACACAGGCCCAAGAGATCAACTCATTTCTTACTAATCATGGAATTATCTTCACTGATAACAGTTCTTCATTTTCATCTTAGTTCATTGACTGGCTATTCAGCATCATGGAATCCCCTAAAGAAGCCCTCTCAGCAAAATCCAGGGATCTCTTAAAAGGTATCACTTCCATGCCCTAAACCCAACACAGGCAAAAACCATCCAGTTGTCTTGCTGCCAGACAGCATGCTGCTATATATTGGTTCCTGAAAGTGCTCGTTTTGGTTTCACTTAGGGAAGCAATCTTGAACTGTTACTGTTGCAGCTTTTGAACCAAAAAGGTAGAATAATGAGAGGTCCAGTGCCATTAAATTTAACTTTTATTTAAATATTTTTTAAATGTTCATCATAATAGTAAAATATGATTTTAAATAAAATTTGGAAAATTCAGAGAAATAAAATAAGAAGCAAAAAGGAACCAGAGTCCCATCACCCAATGGCAGTTTTGCTATTTTCCCTAAGAAGTTTATACCTTGTTTATGTATGAGTATTGTTTTAACATATAATCATATACAATTGAAAAATACACATAGAAAATTTAAATACTGCATTTTTTATTTTAACTTTATTTCATTTAACCTGTTTTTACACTGGCCTTATTTATAGCTTATTTACTGGCTACATAGTATTTTTCCAAGGAACATAGACATTTCCCATGCTTTTATGGCATTTGGATGATTTTCTGTGTCTTTTATACTTCCCTTCCCTATTGATTTTGTTAAACTATGAAAATGGGATCCACAAATATCTTTTATTCAAAACTGAGAAGTCATTTGGGCATTGGCCCTGTGGCCTGTACCTGTCATCCGTGTCCTGGGGCTGGAGGTCTAGAGTCCAACAGTGGCTGCTGCTGGTGCCACTGGACTGCCTACTCTTGTGGTAGCATATCTGGTCAGCCTGAAGTTATAGGATGACCATATTTTACCTTAGATATGGTATAATTTATTGATTTCCAAACAAGCAAGAGTTCCTCTAATCCTTTGGTTCTGATCCTTCTCCCTACCCGACCCCCAGCATTGGCGGTGATCAGATGGGGGGTAGGGGATGAGGGGCATGTGTGTAATGGAATAGTGTCCCCAGGTGATTCTGAGAAACCACAGAACTAGCTGAGACTCTATATGTCTTCTGGCATACTTTCACCTGATCCATCCCTAGAGGCTTGTTGCTAGGATTTTCCACGTTCATTTGCCTCAGGAGTTTGGACTCATTTTTAATGGCCACAGATCCACAATACCATTTGTTGCTCCAAATAAATACTATCTTAGGCTATGAAGTTAAAAACTGGTGCTGATGAGGAAAATAGCTGTGGAAACACGTGTTCACTTTGTTATACATAGTCAAGAACATAATAGAGCCACATAAAATAATTGCATAACCTTGGTTTACCAATATTTTCTCACACTATTATATTTTAAAGAACAACTCAATATATTTATATTAATATTCTAAAATAAGATATATAATAAGTTACCTAAAGGGATTACACAGACCCGTCTACTATAAACGGATCCCTGAGGGACCCATGACAAATAAGAAAAGATGTAGATTTATGTTTACATGTTCAAATAAAGTTTAGTACAGTGATGCTTGCTCCATTGAGCACATGAACCTAACAGAGTCAGTTGTTTTGTTTTGTTTACCTTTTAGTGAAATGTTTAATGGAACTACCATGTTCATGTAGGAAAAAAGTACACATAAATCTTAAGTAGATTTTCCCAAAGTGAACACACCAAATAATCAGCATTAAGATCTAGAAACAGAACATCACCAGTATCCCAAAAGTGAGTTTTGTGTTAATTCTGCAGAATTTCCCATTAATTGGTTGCAACATAACTTTCTAAAGAAATTTTCTCTAACCTTTATAAAGAGTTTTCTGCCATTAAAATCCTGCCAAAGACTTGATGGGAATTCTTACCTTGAAGATTAGCCAAGTGAGAAAAAGCCAAGTCTGTAATGATACCTTTTTCATAAAAATGACTTTTTCAGGTGAAATTCTATCAAATGCAACAATGTACTGTATTCTTTGTTCCCTTAGCCACCCTTCTGTCCTTGAGAATTTTCCCAGAGTTTAAGAAGAAAGCCGTATGGACCAGAGCATATGGTTGGTGAACCATTTTGCAGTAGCCAGCAGCATTCTCAGCTGGAAGAGGAAGACCATAGAGATGGAAGGAGAAGTTTTTCAAAATTCATGTCTGGGGTCGCTGACACAGAGAGTTAAGGACCACATAACTGATAGCTAGACATGTGCATGCCAAGAGAGTGGTGTATGACTTTGATACCCAGGCCAGTGGAGACTGAAATAGGGACTTCAGTTTTGTTTTATTTGGCTAGTGTTCAATCTGAAAATTTTCTTGACTATATAGTCTCCTCCCCCCTAAATTCCAATAAAATAATGTTGTGAGTTTTGCATATTGACTTTTATTTGTTTTAAGGCAATTTGCCAGCAAAACCAAACTCTAGTGGTGATGATGGCATGGTGATCTATTTCCCATGAAGTTTCTAGAGGATATTCATTGACTCAGTGAGTTAAATAAGTTTTATTCTTAATTGATAAAATACTATCTTGTAACTACTATACACATTTAAATAATAAGTATGACATTGGACATTGGCTAAAGCAGATTCATTAGTTGTGGCTATAATTTCCTATGGGTTAGTCTCTTGAATCCAAGTGAAAGTTACTCAATTCACAATAGCTGCAGTTGAAAAGGAGAATATTAGTTCACAAACCAAGAAGTTTAAGGGTAGATCTGTTAAGGCACAGCTGCAGCCAGTGAACCAATGATGCCATCAGGCTTTGTCTCTCAGGATCATGCCACATAGTTAGCAAGATGGCTGCCAGCAACCTCAAAGTCACATCCTTCCGGGGAAACAAAAGTGTTTTTGCCCATAGGTGTGGCAGAAACAATATGGGGAGGACTCTGGTTCAGCTTGCATCACATGTGAGTCTCTGAATAAATACACGATCCCCAGGAGGCGGGTACTGTAAATGACCAGGCTGAGTCATGTCCATTCCTAAGTCCCTGGGTACAGGTGGGCCAAGGCAGCCCACTGAAGCCACATGAACAGAGTTCCCCCACAGAAGAAAGAAGATAGGAGAGGATGCTGGACAGGACGGATATCTACTCTAAAGATCAAATATCTAGATTTATGATCCCAGATTTCAAATATTTGTGCTTCACTGTGTAACTCATACTCTTCATTCGCAGGTCATGGTTCTTTGTTTTTCTGAACTCCATAGGGTACCAAGATGCTTACAGAAAGAGGAAGGGAAAGCGAGCTTTCAGGTTATAATTTACTTGCATTACCAGTACTTAATATATATATTACATCCTTGGAGGTTAAACTATAAGGAAGTGAATTTCAAGGAGGCAGGAAGGAAGAGAATTTGCACAAGAAGCTATCCTCCCTTTTCTTCCCATCCCCATACACTTTCTACTAATTACAGGTTGACATTCATCTAACATTTACTGTTAAGTGCCAGACTACAAGTGCACTGGAACTTTCACTTGTATTATCTTATTTAACTTTTACAGTAACACTGTTATTGTAGCACTGAGGAGATATTATTTTCTATTTTAAAAACAGAAAAAACAACATCTAATATGTGGCAAAGCTAAGCCTAGGACCAAGGTCCGAGAATCCCACATCAAATGCTCTTTCTATAGTATCAGGTTCATCAGCTCTCACTTTAAGATGAAAACTT
This sequence comes from Tolypeutes matacus, assembly GCA_026826555.1. NCBI lineage: Eukaryota > Metazoa > Chordata > Mammalia > Cingulata > Chlamyphoridae > Tolypeutes > Tolypeutes matacus. The sequence goes on along the minus strand of JAKSZT010053764.1, from coordinate 50,613 downwards.
CCACTGAGGATTCATCTTCATTCATGCTTAATGCAGATTGCTGCAATCAGATTAAAAAATCAATCCTGCCACATATTAATTGGCCTCTGGAGTTGGGAAGTTTAGAGTTTTTAGTGCGAAAGAGCGGGTCTGCATGGGTTGAAGGACTTTTTATTCCCAGGCCCAGTTTGTAAACATGAATGGCAGTAAAGCAGTGAAGAGGAAGTGGGCAATAAAGAACGACTCTGCAGTTTTTTCCCTTGAATCAGCAGTCAGGAATTGTAAATACCCTAGTTAAGGGATGAAGAATCAGCCCCGTCTTCTAGATCCAGACTTCCCTTTTCAATTCTGCCCAGTTTCTTCCCATTCAAACCTTGTCCCTGCCTCAACACATGACAAGAAAACAGAAGGGTACCAAAGGGTACCCTCTCTTCCCTAGTTCTCTCTGCTTATTTTCAGCAGGCTTGAGTATAAGATTTGTAGAATTTTCCTATTCATGGGAACCCACTAAACCACTAAAATATAAGATTCTAAATTCTAAAATCTAAAGGTTCTAAGACTTAGGCCACTGGAATGACGAGAGCCTTTCTCCTGGTTATCTGTATGACCAATGCTAAGAATTATGTTAATTCCTCAGGATATTTCGGTCTGTTCTGAAACCAGAAGCCTTTGCTTTCTTAGACCAGATGTTCCAAACTATAAACAAAAGGAAAAGTTCCCCTCCAAGCGTCTTCTGTTAGTTTTTGAAAACACAAGTTGCCAAAACAAAGAGCATGCTGGGATATACTAACAAATTAATGTGTGGGGTTAAAGCCATGCTATGTCTCCTAGAAGTATCCAAACACTCCGACTCTTGATTTGAAAAGTATGTATTTGGAACAGATGTTGAGATCTGTGCAAGTATCTAGATTCTTTTTGGTTTTATTTGTAATGTAATGGCTCCATGGTAACTAATAGGCTCTTAATAACCTTTTTAAAGTTAATTGCCAGAAATTAACTCCTCCAAAATGATTTTAACCAAAGATAATGGCATTTTAATTATATAAGGAGTTGGACTCGTTAGGGACTCCACTACTGTCTGGAAGTAACTTAGTCACTTTGAGAGTAAGCAGCAGTTTTAGATTTTTGGCAAACATTTAGTAAACTGCTATTTTAGAAGACAGATCAGATCATTTGGTTAAGAAGATGGGGGCCTTCATTAAAGCCAGAGTTGTAGTCAGAGCCCATTTTAGTCAGTTTGTATCTCTGATCCCAGCCAGCCTCTTCGTAGCTATGGACATTTCAAGTGGAAAATTATAGGGGGGCAGAATGTGATTGGAACAGTTCACAACCTTCACAATCTTCATCCCTCTTGTGGAAAGACACCTCACAGCATCATCCTTATATCTAAGTGTATATCGCAATCGCAGTGGTCCTGCATGAGGTAATACGCTTTTATATTTCTGGTGGGAAGTACTTTATTCTGATCCTGGAAACTCTAAAGTCTCATCTTTTTCAATGTGTGATACATACAGTACAGTATTTATGAAGTTTAAAGTATGTACATAACCTGGTAATCTTCACAAATAGTATAAAAGACTTTAAAACTGGCTTATTTGAGGAGCATGTCAAAATGCAGGTTTCTGAGCTCATTCCTACAGCTTAGGAGTCAGTAGATCTTTAAGGTGGAGTCCAGCTGAAATCTGCATTCTAAACAGACACTTTTGTTAATTCTATGACAGTTGCTCCTTGGAATATAATTTGAAAACTTCCCTGGAAGAAAGTGTTACATCAAAATTAGCATATCATTTAGAACCAGAAGAAGAAATAGAACATGATAATGTTTACAAAGCAAAATAAATAAATAAAGTGGCAAATGAGAGGGAGGTGTTGGGGAGGCTGGATAAACTTTTTAGCCCATTTTAATTTTAAGTCACTTCATACTTTTGCACAAGATGTAGATGTATTTTCTCTATACATAAACTTATCTGTAAGTTTCTTTCTCTGGAGAAACAGTTTGGACATTAACATTTGTATATCTACTTCAATTTCTGAAAGAAATATGGGTTCTTACATGTGAAAACTTACTCAAGATAGGTAGAGTAAGGTATGATTGAAAAAGAATAACTTCTTTTCTGGATTTCAGTGCAATGTGATACATTCTCTAGTAATGAACTTGTTTACAGTGTCTAGCGTATTGTCAGCACAAAGTAAGTGTTCTAAATGAATGTAGGCATTTGTATGCAATAGCCTAGGGATTAACTTACTTTCCTAAGGTTAACCTGTTTTTTGAGCAAAAACCTAAGCCAGGATAAGAGTGTTTCTTGAAAAACATATTGGAGTAGAATAAAACCCATTTATATTAAATGGATATGTTTGGAAGAAATTTTAGTTAAAGCTTTTAATTCAACTACTTTGATATAGAAAAAGTCCAGGGACTCTTATGATATTACTTGTATAATTTAGGTAGACTTTTCCTGAATGACGAAATAAATTCTCCAAAGCAGTTTTGATGCAGTGCCTTTTATAGCATGGGTTATTTGGAACTTCAGGCAATGTAATTTATCATTTGAAACTCCAAAGAAAGATCATTTAGAAAGTTATGTCTTAAGAATGCTTCCAAAATATCTAATGGTTCCTACTTCATATATACTAATTATATTTGAGAAACTAAGCTTTGTCTACCCTGTACAAAATGAAATGGAGATTTGATGGCCATACAGTTAAAGCAGATAGCCAAAGAATTCAACTTTGGAATCTGGATTATGTCTGATTAACTAGATATTTACTGTTTTGACTTCACTATACCTGAATTTCTTAACCTGGGGAATGTGAACTTGAGTGGGAAAACAATTACATCTTTATTTTCACTAACTTCTGATAAAATTTAGCAGTTCTTTCAATTTAGAATATAGACAACCAACCACAGTAGTATTACTAATTACCTATGACTTTGTTACCAATAGAAATCACAGATATTTACATTACAGTTGTTGCAGATATCTCAAATTATTGTCAACCATCATCACAACTTCCAAGTTATAGTAATTATAAATTCACTTGTGTTTCCTTTTTTATCTATTTTTTAAAAGAAAGAAGGTTGTGAGGATAATCTGGTTTAAAAAATTAAAGTATTATTTAATAATGAAACTTTACTTTCTTATAATGACCCAGTAAGATATAGTTTCTCTAATTCTTTCTATTTTAGTGATGGTAGATATATAACTTAGCAAAGTACGTAGCCACTTTCATTGGGAGGAAGCTGTACGAAGTCACCTCTGCATACTAAAGCTTTTAGTATATATATTTTTTTAATTTAGAAATAAAATAAGCAACTTGAAAGGCAAAATAAAATGTAGCCTTTTTAAAGAATAATTTTTAAATACTTTTTCCATTTCAAAGTTCCAAGTATAACCTTAAATTTATAAAATTATCAAGTGTTAATACTCAGTTGTTCCTTTTAAAGTGCTTTATTAAATGAAAATAAGATTACCCATTTTTTCAAAAAGTACATTTTTATTGCCTGGTTGTTATGGTGGCAGTATATTTAATAACCTCATTATATAGTTACTGGATAATAAGATCTCTAATACATCTTTCCAAAAAAAATGAGTGATACATTAACGGTACAGAAATTATTCTATTAGTCAATTATTAACATACTGTTTTTTAGATCTCAAAAGAAAGGAGCATTTTTTAAAACTAGAAGTAATTACTTTGTTTAGTAATTAGCAATAACAACTCAGTAATAAATAATATGAACCATCACTAGTTTTTCATTTTCTTGCCTCCATTAAAAGATTTACATATTTTAATAACTTTTATCTCCCTGCTATGATTTTAAAAAAAGAAAGAAAGAAAATGGGGTATTATATGTCTTTTTCCCAAAGGTCTAATCTGTCTTCATGAGAATTCTCTTTTCAGGCATCAAAATCCAAATAACTTATGTGATCAAAATGAATACTCTTTCACTATTTGGAAAAATGTTTAATTTTCTAAGTGTGTTCAATGTTTAAGGTGGGAGTTGGATTATTAACTCTGGAAACAATGACATCTATCTTTAAAGTATGTTATTCTGGACAACTGTAAGGCCTATTTCACATCAGAAATAAATAGGAATAGATGTAAAGAGATGTAATTTAGGTTATTAACTTGGTTTCCCAATTTAATTTGATCTCCTATTTCCTCCCTTAAAAAAAAAAAAAATCAGACTTCACACAATATAAATGTTCCTTGTATAAAATCCACAGCTTTGGTGAAGCAGGTGGTTCAGAGTATATGTTTAGAAAATACAGAGTATGAGAAACAAAGAGTACTGTGGTGTGTCAAGAGTTTTTGAGCGGTGTACATTCACTTCATATAATAGTTATTCAAATACTAAGTATTTTTCCAGCAGAATACTTTTTTGTGTTGTTTTTATTGCAGCTGAATGCACAAGCTTGTCTTTTTTTATTCAACATCAGAATGCTGTGCTTCAAATTTTCTTCTTTTTAATGGGAAAGTCTCCCAGGATATCTCTTCTTTCTGAGTAAAGATGACTGTACGTAAAATACATACCTAATGTGTGGAAAGAACCATAGTTTTAAAATACGGTCAGATGTGTTTTACCACAACAAAAAATAAAAGTGCAGTCAGATTGTTGCCAGGATTCCACAGAGAAGATCCAAAGGTGAATCTCCAATCAAACACTTAAAGAAGTGTCTACAGATTTTCTGCAGAGGGAGAAGTATAGCAAACTCCTCTATCCCACTAATTTTTTTTTTAATTCAAAGAATTAATTTTTCCCTTTCTTTGGGATAGCACTCTTTACTCCCTCTGAAGTTTAACATTTGTCTTCTCTTTACAAGTGTTCTTATATATCTATTATCTATTACCTTCTAGAGGTAATCATCATCTTGGGAGTATGTGAAAGTTCGAGCTGAGGAGATAAAATTGAATAATGGATATCATTTTCTAATCCCCTGGGAAAATTAAGTTAATTGATCAAATTTTCTCAACTGTAAGTTTTGTTCTATAATTTTTTTCTTGAGCTTTTAGCACCTGATCACATTTGCTGCTAGGAAGTACTAGCAAGCAAAGCCCAATAAACAGAAAACAAAGTAGATATAAATGGGAAAAATAAAAATACACAAGTATGCTTAGTTTGATATCTAGGTTTTGTTTGTAGACACCTATGCCCATGGCCATAATTTCTATATTTCATATATTATAACACAGTTATATTTTCTGCTAGTGCTGTTGTTCTTAGGTCAGACAGTGAAATAGTGATATATTTTATCTCATATTCACACACTTATCTGTTAAGGTAGATGGCAGCACAAATAAAAAAAAACAGTAAGAATACAAAAAATGAAAACAAAAAAAACACTTACTTATAAACAGCATCATGAGATATATTTCCAGCACATATGGGAAATAGATAGATAAGTCAAAAGGCAGCTTGGTGGAGTAAGTACCAAATGATTCAAAATAAGGCAGTGACTGATAAATGGCAAATGCTGTTAAAAAAGAGAAAGAAAAAAAAAAGGAATCATGAAGGTTTCCCTCCTTGTTACAGGGATATGTGCAAGAGTCTCCATAAGTGAAGGATATTTTGAATTTGGTATTGGCAATGTTGTAGTGATTGCTGAATCCTTTAGTTAAAGCTGCAGTTTAATAAAGAAATCTGTACTATTAATGCTGAATGATTAAATTGGCAATGCAATTAGAGTAGTGTGACTTGCTGAATTCTTGTCCATCTCATACATTATTATGCCTACAGACAGTGGCTTACAGTGTTTCTTAAAATGCCATCTCAAAAAAACACCTGTCCCCTTAGCTACAAATAGAGGTAACAGACAAATAAATTTAGAAAGTGCTGCATGTGATATTTTCCTCTAGGAGTTTCAGGACATATATTAGCATAGTAGAGATTTTGAGAAGTTGTGCTACAAAGAAACCAGTTTAATTTGTAACTACTAAATATTTATCGCCTGCATTTGACTCAAGCCCCATGTTCCAGAAATGAGAGGGGGCTGCCTTCCTAGTCCCCTCCTACATCCTTACCTCCCACACCCAATCCCTTACCAAGTCCTCTTAGTCCCACCTCCTAAATGCTTCTTGAATCTCTCTCCTTCTCTAGTGTCCTATATTGACAAATATAACTTCATAATGGCAATGTGTGTAAATCTATGATTTTTTATATGAAAATGTGGGCAAAATATCAGACAACTAAATTTATTATTGTATATGTCTGGCTGTTCTAATCAGCAATGTTTGGTGACAATAATGGCTTACAGGATTAAAAAATAAAATGTAAATGTACTTAAAGTATATCTAATTTAATATTTTTTTAATAAAAGTATAACTAAGGAAAATTTTAAATGTAAGTAAAAGAAAAACCAGTTTCACCAAATATTTCCTCAGCTTAACTGACCTTGGAATATCTCCTTCTTTACCACCCCTAGTAGTACTTAATAAAAGTTCTGAGGAACACTGTGAGAAATGCTGACCTAAATTATTTTGCAGGAGGAGGCTGATGTCAGATAAAAAGAGATGGATATAGATTTGTGATAACATGTCATGGAATGAAATGATAATATACTATGATTAAGTAAAGTGTTGCTAGATTAAGCAGGTTAAAAAAGGGGCGGGGGAAGAGAAAGAAACAAATGAAGAAGTCTACAGTGAGCCTCCTGACTCCCACCCAGTACTTGCTGTCTCCCTACCACTCCAGCCTTGCACCCATAGCTGTTAGAGCCAGCACAGGCTCCACAAGTAACACCAAAGCATGCCATCTAAGATTTCCATGGGCTGCACCAAGGTCTTCAGCATTTTATCAGTATAATTAGTTGATTTGGTTATATGAATTTACTTCTTGTCTTAATTTATTAGATTGAAAATTATTAAAAGAAATGAGAATTCTCAAAAGTCGAGTCGTTTTCTTAAGTTTTTATACTTGGGGACATTTGAAGTATATAAAAATAAAATTAGTCACCCACATTCTACCATGCAGAATTGACATTTTGTCATATATGCTTCCAGACTTTTCTGCATATATCTTACTTTTTTAACTGCATGAATAATGTTATGAATCTACTTTTAATAAAAGGATATGTGTTGTATAACCACCATATAAGAACATGGCCTTCCTAGAAAGGCAAAGGATTGACTATGAATAACAAAGGAAAAGTCCCCTGTATATTTATTTATTCATCACTTAGTTTTGGAAAGAGATTAGTCCTCTTTCTACCTATTCCTTTATATTGTTTTTATAGTAGTTTCCATAGGATATAACAAAGGAATGTGTTTAATAAATAAACATTTCATTGAGTGAGGAATTTTGTTCTCAGAGAAATGGGAAATCAGTTTTTCTATGGTTTTCAAGAAGATTATCCTCCAGAATCTCTTGGCATAGTCTATTCCAAAATTTAATAATACTTCCTTTTGAAAACAGCAAATTTAAAAATTCCTTCATATAATATGATTTACTTAATTTGAGCTCCTTTTCTTTTTTCTGGTCATCAGTAGATAGAAAACATGTGTTATATCATATATACTGGCCTTTAAATACTTTACAGTTATTGGCAACGTCGCCTTCATTTTATGTTAAATTCGTTTCCTTATGTTTTCCCTTAGTTACCTTAACATGCTTTCTTAATTTCTTTATGCCTTCAGTTTTTAAAACTTTAATCATGTCTATTTCATAAACCTCCCTACTAGTCTGCCAAATCCACTACAGAAGGAAGCATATATTCCCCAAATACCCTCAAGCTCTTTGCAAATTGATGATATTAACTCCTTGATTTTAAGTTTTAGATTTACATTTCGACTAAATAATTAGCCTACTTCATATTCTATTCAATCATTCATTCAGTGTTTATAGGATACGCATACTGGGTGCATGAGGTAAAAAAAGAGGAAGCAAAGAAACAGACAAAGACCTTCGTACCCTCTCGGAGCATTCAAGCTAGTCAGGGAAATGAACATTAATCAAAGAATCACACAAATGCCAAATTACAACTGAGCTAGGTCCTAAAAAGAGCGATTCATGATGTTGTACTAGAGGGAATTGGCTTAGCATTGAGGAAGTCAGTGAATGTTTCCCTGAGAAAGTGGTGACTATTCTAAAGTTAGAGTTAACTAGTCACTGGCAGAGGGCAGGATACATGGTAGATGGTAAGAAGAAAGGGGATTCCAGCCAGAGGGCACTGACTTTCTATGCATTAGAAATAAAGTCATAGAATTGCTAAAATATTAAACAGTGTTTGGTGAGTAATGGACTCAAAGAGGTTAAATGATTTAGCCAAAACTCATTCAGTGAGTTAATGGAGTTAAGGACCAAGACTCAGATATTCTCATTCCTTGTTCAATATTTTGTCTGCTGTGCAGAGCTGCTCCCCACTCTTATTTTGCTTCTTGAAGCTTTGTTTCTTTGAATGGATGAAAATATGCCAGGAAAGATACACTGAGTGAGGTAAACACTAGCAAAAATAGTAATTTAATCATCAAAATTTAGTGAACCAAGAAAGCAGATGTGGCGCAAGTAATTGAGCTCCTGCCTACCACACAGGAGGTCCATGGTTCAGTTCCCAGTGCCTCCTAAAGAAGACAGCGAGCTAGCATGACGGGCAGGCGCAGCAAGCTGACACAAGATGATGCAACAAGAAATACAAGAAGAAAAACATAATAAGAGATACAACAAAGCAGGGAGCAGAGGTTACTGGTGCCTCTTAAAGAGGACAAGCAGAACGGTGAGCTGATGTGACAAGATGATGCAACAAGAGACAAGAGGAAAAGCATAATGAAAGATACAACAAAAGCAGAGAATAGAGGTGGTTTAAGCGATTAGGTGCCTCCCTCCCACATCGGAGGTCCCGGGTTCTGTTCCCAGTGCCTCCTAATGAAACAAGATGAACAGACACAGCAAGTGGAAACAACAAAGGGGTGGGCAGAGATAAATAAATTTTTAAAATCTTAAAAAAAAAAAAATTTAGTGAACCATTATACCTAGATTGCTTTTGTTAGTAAGCAAGTCACTTTTCTTACCTTCAGCAAGAACACACAGAGGATAAATCGGCATCCACAGTGTTTGACTGAGCCATGTCAACACTGCATAGGATATTCCTATGACTGATAACATGCTATAAGTATACCTGAAAGGAGACAGGAGCTTGTAAACATCATTTGCTGCTAATGTCTGAGAAATAACATAATTAAATACAAGGATAAAGCTGGAAAGTGTACAAATTACATTCTTTATTTCCTATAATCTAAGCAGAGGAAGCGCTAACATATGAAGTCAGAGGACAGTGTGAGTCTGGCATGTCTCAGGGTGTGGATCATGGAGAATTATGGAGGTGAACCAAGAAAGAACATAACCCTTACCCCTAGAAAATTACAGTTACAAGTTTCCTTGATTAGTGACTTCAAATTCATTAAGAAGCCCATTTTATGCAGTGAGAAGCTAGTTTTTTGCTTGTTTTTCACTTTTTTGAAGACAGGAATACTTGTAACTAAATGTAGAGAATGAATTTTAAAATTGTGACTTTCAAACTCTTACTTGGCATCCCTCTTCTTAGGTAGTTGTGCCATCTTATGTGATCAATTAAAGAACCGGCCTTGGGAACTGATTTCAAAATACAATGGGTAGTTTTAATCCTACCTTTATGATGTGGTAATAGATGAAGTTGTCTACATCTTTTTATTTCTTTGAGTAGGTCAGTAGTTCTCAAGCTTAAGCATATATCAGAATCACCCAGGGGGGCTTGTTAAAGCACAAATTCCTAGGCCCCAACCTGAGTTTCTGATTCATTGGGCAGCAGAGCCTAAGAATTTGCATTTCCAACAAATTCCAGGTGATGCTGATGCTGCTGACCCAGGGACCACACTTTGAGAACCCCTGCAATAGGCAATACATACATGTGGCAAAACAACAACAGCAACAACAAGAACGCTGAAAACATGAATAGAGGAAAAGTTACTCCTCCTCTCACTACAGGATTCTAATGCCATTCCTCAGAGGCAATGACCAATATCAATTTCTTATGTATTCTTTCAAAAATATTTATGTATAAGCATATCTGTATATATAGATTATATATATGTACACACATAGTCCTTTTCTACAGAAATATAGCATACTATTCTAATGCTGTCTTGTATTTTGCCTTTTGGGATAATATATTTTAGAAGACTGTTCTACCACAATACATATAGATTTGTCTCATACTATGTAGATGCTAAAAAGGAATCCTCCATATGGAATTATGCCATAATTCATTTAAGCTGATACCCACTGCTGAACATTTACTGTTTCCAATCTTTTGCTATTGCAAACAATGCACCAGAATATCCTGGAACATATTTCTTTGTGTACATGTATGCTTATATCTACCTGTAAGATAAATTACCAGGGTAATATTGACTGATCAAAGGGTATATGCTTTTCCACTTTTGATAAATATTTCAAATTTTCCCCTTAAAATCATTTGTACCAACTTACACTCCTACCAACAGTGCAAGCCCTCACCAAAGTATGTTATCAAAGTTTTTGATCTCTACCATCTAAATGAAAAATGGTACCTTACCATTATCTTGGTTTTTTGTATTATTTCAAAAGTGGGAATTTTCTCACATATTTAAAAGCAACTTGTCTTTTAAAAGTGTAGGTTTTCAAGTTATCCCTTCTTGACTGATGCTATTTGGAAGCAGGTTTATAGCTGTACTGCCCACCTCCCTTCCACCGCCCCTACCTGAGTTCAAGTATCATGTCTCACCTGGACTTCCACAGCATTCTAACTGGTCTCCCTTCTTCTAGTCTCCCACTTCTTTGCCCAATTCACTATTGTAAACTAGGGCTAATATAAATTAGTCAATGTGGGAATCTGATTTCTAATAAATTATTCATTTTTATAAAATCCCATTATGGCAAAACAATTCAGACAATCCTTGGGTCTTATGAGAAAGTGGTGTGACCTGAATATGGTGAACTTCCTCATCTGCTAAATTGGCTGGTCAGGAAAGCCTTTCTCCTTGCCTTTGACAATTCCTAGTAGCTGATGTTTCAGGAAATGGTGAGTCCCAAGTACATAGAAATCTCTTTGGTGCGTTTAAGTCTTTGATTCCCTATGGACTCGTAATAATGTGAAATCTGACCTGCAGTACTGATGCTGGAGGAACATGAAGCTCAAATTCCATCTGTGTTCAAAGTTCTCTCAAATGCATTGGTGTCCTGTTAGCACTTCCAAGTATTTTTACAACAATGAGTCTATTTATTGTTTCTTTACCATGTTTCCTGATTTCTCATTTAAAAAAAAAAAAAAAGAATAGACATGAGTGGCTCAAAACATAACTTCAGTAGTTTTGATTCTGAGAGGAATATCCAGCAAAGATTTTTTTAAAATGCATAATGATGTAGTTTCCAATTTATGGTTTGTTTTCTAGTAGATGACTTGTTAAGTCATAATTATCTTTGTGTATAAAGTCTTATCTATTTGCATTTAATTGGTTGCATATTTGCTAGTAATGGCATACGGTGAAAAGGCTACAAACTAAAAATTGGGGGACCTAAGTTCTGGTTTCTGATATAATACCTACTGGCTGCTGTCCTCTAACAAAACATTAATATCTCCCTGCCCCAGTTTCTCATCTCTTAGGTAGTGACCCTAGAATAATCAAGTCTTGGTGATCAAAAGGAACTTATAGATCACCTGAAAGAATAAAGTATTGAAGAAAGAAAGAAATTGAGAGATAAGATCATTGAGCCTCCTTTTTTAGATGAACAAATTGAAACACATAGGTTAAGTCCGTAATTCCTAAAATCTGGTCAGTTCATCAGTTCTGGGGTATTGGTTTCTGACAAGGTTGTCAACTATCTGCAATAAAATTGAAAAAAGAAGTACCATGTAGTGAGTTTTTCATAGAACTGAATCTGCTCAATTTAAAGGCCTGTCAAAATAAACATGTGCTTATTCTGGTGAGGACCCATTGTAAACAGGATCTCTGGAAGATGTTATTTTTAGTTAAGGTGTCCCAACTGAATGAGGGTGGATCTTAATCCATATTACTGGAGGCCTTACAAAGAGAAGAAACCAGAAGCCAGATAATAGAGAAAGCTGAAAAGTAAGCCACTGAACAAAGGGAACTGTTTAATACCACTGCCAGTAGAGATAAGACTAGGCTCATCTCACTGCAAAATGTTAGAGGTAGAAGGAAACTGAAGACCAAGGCAAGAGTTCTTAATCTGAGTTCCAAGGATTACCAGAGGGTCCACGAAAAGACTTCAGTCAGTCGTTTGAACCCACTAGAATCGAATACAAAATTATATATGGAAGTACATTTTTTCTGGAAGCATGAGGCCCTATATTTAAAATAGTCTTGAATTCACAGAAACCAACTTTGTAAATTCTGAGCATAAAATAATAAAAGTCCTGTTTTGCTTATTAAAGTAATATATACTAGAGCAATCATGAAGGATGCCTTTCATTAGCAAACAGCTGTGAGGTTTATTCCAAATTGGTGTTATGCCAAGCCTTCTGCTGGAAACCTGAATGCACTGATTTGCTCTTGTAATACCACGGTAGGTTTTCATTATCTTTGATATGCCCATTATGGAAAGTACTAAAAATAAATTTCCATATCAAGATATAATAATTTGAAAAGGGGTTATGTTTTTCTGTCTCATTCAGAGTAACCAAATGTAAGCAGCTATTACTGGTTTCATTGTAGAAAGCAATTGGGGTTTGTTTTAAGGATTATTTTGACTTCTTACCTAACCGTATCCAATAGATTCCAAAAGATGAATAAAACACACACCACACATTTCTCTTGGACTTCTTCTTGACTGGTGATGACCACAAAGAGGATGATTATTCTTTCTGTGAGCTAATAAAGAAACAACAAAGTCAAGAATTTAGATAAGCTGTTAGGCCATGTAGGTAATTTTAAAAACCAGAGCCCCCTTTAAAAGTATGCTTTAACTTGAAATACATTAACAATGGTTCTCTCTAAGGGAGTAAGGTTACAGGTAAATTTCATTTCCTCCTTTTTATTTTTCTGTATTTCCCAAACAATATATAATGGATGAAAACATAATACGTTTCATCTGAATCAAGATATTTCCTTTCTTCTCGCCATGCATGTATACATGCTTTTATTCACTTTGGCAAGTTTATGAGTGTCCACTATGTATTAGATGCTGATATCTACCTATTTATATATATATACAATGAAAATATGGTCCTTGCCCCAGAGAGGGTAGCAGTGGTGTAAGGAGAACGTGAAAGAATAACTAACACAATGTGGAAAATCTTGGAATTTAAAGTGCTATGTGGGAGCACTGCAAAGGGAAAAGATCTGCCTGTGAAAGGATACAGAGAGATTTATGAAGTCAGGCAACATTTGAGTAGGATCTTGAACAATGGATAGGAGTTTTTTAGGCAGGCTGGATATGAGAAAGGAAATCCTAGGCAAAGAGAGCAGCCTGAGCAAAGAGGCAGAAGTCTGAAAGGCCAGGTGCCTTGGGGAATAATGAGAAATGAGTTCACTGGGGTGCTAGAGTGGAGGGTATAGAGAAGGAAATAATTGGAGATGAAATTGAAAGAGTATTTGGGGCCGGGCTGCCAAGAACTTTCAACTTCATCCAATAGAATAGGGAAGTCTTCATAGCTTTAAAAAAAAAAAATGGAAGGAAGTAATATAATCCTAATGCTCATAAGCTAGTGGAAAATGAAGAGAACTCAACACATTCATATTTTTTCCAAGTCGGTAAGCATTTACAAATCATTGAGAATTCACACACCCAGGGTTTAGCTCCAACCACTAGCCTCAAAAGCAACATTCTTTCCCAAACTAAATATAAAGTGCCTTCTTATGTTGTATTTATAGCCCCTGCTCATTCTGCATTTTTAAAAAATAGAACATTTTTTACTTTGCTCTCAATGGTCAAAGAAAAAGATACTTGTGATTGAGGGAGCATATTAGTGATAAAGGAAAGGGGAAAATTGTTTTATATTTTTATTAAGCTATCATTATTTTTAAAGGGCATCAGGGAGAGAAAAGACTATGATAATCTATGATGCAGAATCATAGGCTGTTAGTCCTGGGAAATCATCTAGAGTAGAGAAATCCAAAATTTGCCAAGATTGGGCCACATGATCAGAAATTCACACACATAAGCAGATACCAGCATGTTTTTGACTAAGGTGGGAAGTCAAATGGTTGCCTGCTTGGCTAAGGGGAATCAGATATGATTCAAACCTTAGTCAATCTATAGAAGCTATCTGCATACCTGTTATTCTTTTGTCAGGCTTTCTTTGTAATGCCCTAGTTTCTTAATTTAAATTTGGTAGCACCTTTAAACTTCATATTTATATAATGAATTATTCTGAACTTCAGTTGAATGATCCAAGCTTGCTCTCATAATACCTTGCAGCCTTTGGATACCAGATCTTAGCCGCAAACAAGTATTTTGGCACTGCATAATCTTACATTTGATCAGTGCTGCTAATTAGGAAATCCTTTTAGTTTTTGCTAAAAATCTCAGGAGATACACACACAAATGCATGCACATGTACACAGATTTCTAATTACATGGCTGACTTTTGAAAAACTTAGACTCCTCTTGATAAGATGATCTCTAAGGTGCCCTCCAAATATAACTTAATGATACTAGCCTAAGCAATCTTTTTATGAATAAGGAATGTGAGGACCAGAGAAGTTAAGTGGCTTGCCCAAGATTATACATGTATATGTGTATGTGTATGTGTATGTGTATGTGTATGTGTATGTGTATGTGTATGTGTATGTGTATGTGTATGTGTATGTGTATGTGTATGTGTATGTGTATGTGTATGTATATATGCCTATAACAAGTCTCCGGGTTTCCGAGTTGTAAGCGATCCATGATGTCAGGTTGCCCTTTAACTGGTGAGAACAAAGGGAAATTTTTCCTTAAAAAAAGAGGCTGGAACTGCACAATGAAACTCACCCTGTTGATAATCATCACTTGGGGGTCAGTGATGGGATTCCAATTGCATAAATATCAGCAATCAATATACAAAAAAAAAGCATCTCAGAATGCACACACATACATGTAGGTATTTGCAGACTTTACCCATATGCAATGGCAGTCTAATTAACAGACAAATTATCTGATGGTTGGTAACTCTTTCTTGACTATTCAATGGCAATACAACTGGGAATTTGGGTGGAAATAGTCTTAAATTGATAAATGCCAATATTTATGGGTTACTTTGTACCAAGTGCCACATATGCATCATCTCATTTAATCTCCCTAAAGACCCTAAAAAGTAGGTGCTATTGTTATTTTGCATTTTACAAAGTGAAAATGACTTGCCTAGAGGTCTGGAATTAAAATCCAGCATTCTGGTTCTAAACCCCTTGTTCTAAACCACTAAACTAAGACTTTCTCACTTTCTCACCTTTGTTATTCTATGGGCTATCACAGCACCTAATATCTAGGTTATTTTTTTTTTCTTTAAAATAGCCTCCCCCAAAAGTTAAATCTTCAAGCAAGAACCTCTTTGATATTCTAAACCAATACCAAAACAATTTTGAGAAAAAGACTTAAACTGTATTGTTTTTCTTTACATATAATTTGAACAGTTACTTCACTTGGTGCTGTACACTTGTACAAACTTAGCACTCTGTCATTTTAAAGAAATCCTATAACTAATTACTAATGAATAGTCTTTAATGTTTAGTGCAACTCAAACAAGTAGAATAAAATGTACAGTAAAACCCTATAGCTTAAGCCAGTTTTAACATGGTGTTGATATGGTCTACTGAAAAATATGGTAACTATAAAATAAAAATGCTTTGTATTTTTTTATTCCATTTGGGAATTCTAAACTCCAGGTTAAGCAATGAGTAAAACAAAATTGTTGCTTTATAAATTGTAGGTACACTAGTTATAAGCTATTGAAGGGGTAAAAATGATACTTCAACTGTAGGGAGAATTTCTAGAATCTCAAAAATAAATTAGTTTTAGCCTCAAAGACTATTATTTTACCAAAACAATAACCCAAACTATTTCAATCCTGTAGACTTTGAGAATTTCAAAAACACACCCTTACATGTTCAAAAATCACCAGCCAGAGAGTGTGGTCTACAATGTGAACTATGGTCCATGCTTAGTGGCAAAGCCCTAGGATGTGTATAGCCATTGCAGGTGATGTGCCACGCTAATGAAAGATGTTTACTGTGGGATGTCATGGGAGGTGTGGGAGGTGGGGAACATGGGAATCCTGTAATTTTTGTGTAACATTTATGTAATCTAAGCATCTTTTAAAATATATATTTAAAAAAATAACATTTATGTAAGCAAATGCACATATATGTATATATATTTATATATCATTTTACAAATTTAAAAAATGTAAATACAAATCAATTTATAAAGGAAAAAAAAACCACCAGCCAATTATTTTCTTCTATAAGACTAAAGCATTTAAGTAATTCTATCTATATATTTTGTTTTTTATTTATTCTTCATTCAATAGATATTTATCACATGCACCTTTCCAGGTCCTGGGGATAGCAGTGAACAAGACCAAGTCCCTCCCCTCAGGTACTTACCTTCTACTTGGTGAGATAGACAGTAAACAAATGTAGCATAATAGTTGAGAGTTCTGGAGGCTTAAAGCCTATAAATCCAAAATTTTGCTCCACTACTCACAACCTATGTGACCTTTTGTGTTAAGTAATTATAATGGGGATAATATTTAGTATCTATTATAACATAGTATTATATAAGATAAAGTTGTGAAGATTAAATGAGTTAATGCATGCAAAGAACTTAGAACAGTGGCACATATTAAGAACTACATAAATGTAAACTAATATTATTAAGAAAATATATACTTTAATGTAGTTATTAATATTTGCACAGGAGAACATAATTCTCTTTACATAATCAAGACTATCAGTGAGTCAAAGGAAAAAAGTCAACCTCAGCATCTTTAAAAGTATGCTATGAATATAGCTCTATAATTATCACACTGAAGAACTCTATGGATCAACTGCAAAAAAAAGAAAGAAAATTCTAAAATCTTACCCACAGAGTGAATCGAATATGTACTTCATTCCCAGGAGATTTTCAAGTTTTGAGACCATTCTAGCTTGACACTATCTTCTGTACAGTTTTATTTCTAACAATCTAAACCTGTTCAAAACTCAAAACTGGACAGAAAATCTATGTAATTTTATGGAAAAGCAAAAGTTTATTTAATCCAGCAATACAAATAAGTACCTACTTAACAGCGAGGGTGAAACCTGATTGTTTTCCTAAAAGAGTTTAAGACATTCTTCTTTGGGATTTCTTTTATATTTGTACTCATAAGATTCTGTAACTGAAATCTTTGCAATGATTTTTGGCAGGCAAATCTTTGCTTGCCTTTATCAGAAAAAGGTGATAATTGGTAAATATAGAAATAGTTCATGCAATTTGGGCTCATAAATGAAATTTTCATGGGGATAATAATTTTTAGTGCTTTGACTTATAAGTTTTAAAAATTGTGTAAAACCTTTGTAAAAGTGATACATATTCAGCAGTATTTATTGTGATGGAAAGAGGAGGATGCTGAATTTAACCATTTCCCATAAGCAGCCCGAAAATGGTTCACTACTCACTTGACCCAGAAAATCCCACAAAATCATGCAAACCAAGAGGCTAAAATCTTCGTGTTCACTTTAAGGACACCTGCCATCAAGAGTATGCAAATTCAAAAAGCTAGCAAGTATCTGGAAGTTGTCACTTTACAGAAGCAATATGTGCCAGTCCATCGTTACAATGGTGGCATTGGTTAGTGTGCCCAGGCCAGAGAGTGGGGCTGGATACAGGGTTGGTGGCCCAAAAAGAGTGCTGAATTTTTGTCACATTTGCTTAAAAATGCAGAAAGTAACATTGAACATAGGAGTTTAGATGTAGATTCTCTGGTCATTGAGCAAATCCAGGTGAACAAAGCCCCCAAGAAGCTCCACTGTACTTAGAGAGCTCCTGGTCAGATTAGCCCATACATGAGTCCCCCCTCCACATTGAAGTGACCCTTACCAAAAAAGAGCAGATTGTTCCTAAACCAGAAGAGGAGTTTGCATAGAAGAAAAAGATATCCCAGGAGAAACTGAAGAAACAAATTTATGACTCGGGAATAAATTCAGCATAAAATAAATGCAAATAAAAGTAGAAAATAAAAAGGGTAAGGGGTAAACTATATTACTCTGAGGGTTTCCAGTAATACATATCAGTCTAATGTCATGATACAAAGGTTAGTATTTGGAGATATTTTCCCCTCTCCTTGAGTTGAATTATCCTAAACCTACATCACTTGGCTTCTACACAAGTGAATCTGATCAAAGCTCTTCAAAATCAATATTTCAGGGTTGGTAGTATTTCCGCTCTACACAAGCCAAGTTATTTTTATTATATTTATTGAAATCAACTTACTTGCCCCATTCAGCATTTTTTGCTGAGTTAATAAAACATGCAAGCTTATTTTCAAGGAAGGGGTTAGAGAGGAGAGATGCCTCATTTTCGTTTATATTATCATTTCTTTTTAAAAGATTTTTTTTTATTTTTTAAAGATACTTAGGTTATATAAATGTTACATAAAAATGTAGGGGATACCCATATGCCCCACTCCCTACCCCTCCCACACTTTCCCACATTAACAATATCCTTCATTAGTGTGGTACTTTTATTACAATTATATCATTTCTTGTAATAGATATACTTCTTTTGAAACTTTTTAACTTTCCCTTTTAAAAAATTAAAAATATCAAAAGTTTACTTTTTTCCTTAAACAATTTTACATGTTATATAATTATTTTCAAGAATGGAAGACTATATAACAATAATTTATATGTTATATTTTCTGTGTCTAACACAATTGTGACTATTATCTTATTGTCAGGTTGTTTTTTCCTTTTTTCCTGTAGCAATTGTGTGAAATTTAGAAATTCATAATGGCTTTTCCCTAGCTGTAAAAATAAAGATGTGTGTGTGTTAAACTGTTTTAAATGCACAGAATAATAAACAGAAAGCAAACATACATCCTATTCACGCACCACCACCCTATTTACCCATGTGATACTAATTGTTCAACTAGCTAATCAGTTCCTACTGCTTGGTGGAATTATCTTGATATTTTGGAAGACCAATTCCCAAGCAGAGAATTCAGTTGTAGCTCACCAATCTCTCAAAGGTAATGTCAAAATAATATCACAATTGTGTGGACATGGTTTTCTGCCTACTTGAACACAGCTGGATACCTGCATTTTTTCAAGATACTCTATGCAATCAGCTATGATTATCATGTACGTAGCTTAACTGCTCTATTAAAGAGAGTATTTCTTCTTTAAAAATGGGGAAACAGGAAAACCAAGAATGATTATAGAGTCATCGTACAATGAGGGAATTCTAATAAGGAAAGGAGAGAGAAAATGAAACTTTGAAAACATGGTACAAGTTTTTGAAGACTTCACCAACATTTCCAATCGGAAAACCATGAAAAGAACGGTAAGTGAATAAAAGAAATAGGGGATGGATAAAATCTCCAGTGAAAGAGATAAAAGGCAACCACAACAAAAACAAATAATAGCCCAGGATGAGAATGGTGAGTATATTTCCTAATGTTACTAATATGTTATCCCTCCCAAAACTAAAGACTTAAAAATTATCTGAGCTCCATTAATAGTAGAATTTGCAACCTCACTTTTGAATAAAAAATGTTGTATATTGGCTGTTAAAAAATAATTAACAAACCAGAATATGACTCTCTGATTAAAATAGTCATATTTCTATAAGACATTAGAGTTTTAATTAACAGTGATTAAATTCACATTCTGGAATTTCTGGACCTCCAAAAAATCAGATTTCTAAGTAGTATAAATACGTTCTATTGTTAAGCAGGCCTAGATAATTTTGGAAAGCATAAGAAGTGCACATTTTCTGAGCATATTCAAGGTTTTCGATCAATTTTCTTTCTTATAAAGTTACCTGTCCTGGTTCTTACTGAGTATATTACTTATATAGACGATAACTAAAATCACACTACTCTTGATTTTGAAAATGCTATTTTACCATGAAACTTATATTAGCCAATTTAGCCTAAAAAAGTTAAAAAGTCCAAAAAAAGTTTACAAAAAAAAAAGAGAAAACATGACTTAGATTTTAGATAAATTTGATTATACTTCAAGCAAAATAATTCCATATGATAGAATACAACTTTCATTTAATTTAGGTTGTTAATTCTGTTCTCTGAGATTAGCATTATGGGAAGCTGTTACTCTGTGCATTTTGGTTATTTCAAAGTACAGTGGACCTGTTAAACAGTAATAAACACCAATAAATCATGTTCCAAAGTAATATGCTGCTTCTCAGGTATATCTGTACCCTTTTATTTTATAAGGAAATAAGTTTAAGGTGGTTCCATCTAGGTCTTAGCTAGCTAACTGACTACTGTTATTAGTAGTCCATAACACTGAATTTTCCCAGACTCTTATTTTATATTTTATATTTTAACACTTATAACGTCTTCATTCCTAATGAGTCCTCTTTCTCTACTTTTATTTGATAAGTAAAATGAAAATCTCCCATAAATTTGCAGTGCTGAATTCTTAATAGTCTCCTTAGGAGAATAGTGCTATTTACATCTTTAATACACGCATGGTATTTTTAGCAAATTTTAAAACAAGGATTTATGCTATTCCTTCATTCAACAGTATTTATGATGTGCTTTTATATTCTAAGCACTTCTCTAGGTGCTCACTAGCCAATAAAACTTTGACATGTTTTAATTACTTTACAATACAAATTTGCTAAATTTAGTTACCCATTTTCCAAATTTCTTTTGGGTACAGCTAAAATTATACTTATTTAGACACCTATTTCGGTAGATTTTAAACACATGTTCATATAGTCACTTAACCCCTAAGCCTCTCTTCTTTCTTATGGAAAATATCATTCTTTTATATATCTTGTCATAATTCAGCAATGATTTCCTTCACTGAGTCTCTATCACTGAATTTCCTATTGACCTTCCACCTGCTTTAAAGGGACATTGTCAAAAGAAGAAAAAAAATGAAATAAAGGAAAAATAAAAGGGACATTGTCATCTAGGCCTAGAGGCATGAGGGAAACAACAAATAATTAAAATAATAGCAATAGCTGCTAAGTGTTGTATTAGTACTAAATACCAGGAATTTATCCCATCCATTTTCACATTTAATCCATGAGAAATGTAGTGTTTTCACTTTATAAATAAGAAAATTAAGTTCAGTTGATTAAATGACTTAAGTTTATACAACTAGTAAGAAGTGGAACTGGGATTTGAATCCAGTTCTGTGCCATCCCCAAGTCGAAACTTAGATGCTATACTAGATAAATATGAATGATCTCCCCTTTCCATTTGCATTCAGTATAAGTGACAGAATGAACAAGAAATGGCTAAGGAGTATTCTAGTCTCTGGATAGGAATGAAAGGAACTTCGATTTTTTGATCACCTACAGTTTGCCAGGTCCTGTGGGTAGTAGTGTCCTTTCCCCACAAGAGCCAAATGATTGTGCGTGGTATGATCCCACAGCTGGTAGGTAGGGGAGCCAAGCATCAAACCCAAGCCTGAATGGCTCTAATCCTATGCCTTTCCACTGCCCCATACAGCCTCCCAGGGCAGTGGCATAGTGAGGGTGGGGAAGAAAAGGCTGTGAAATGTCCTCCAAATATAGAATCAATGCAGTGCTTCACAGAGCAACAAGCAACACTGTGCTGACTGTTTACAATGGGCTATTCTAGCTATGCAGTGTTTTAGAATGAGGCAATCCTTTCATGGAATTAAATTTCCTTATTTGTGATTTAAAGCAAGAGTTGACTTTTTAACAGCCATACAGTCAAGGGAGGCTGTATGTAAATAGAACAAAGTTAAACTTGAAACAGATTCCATAATAATAATGTAATTAAAACCTACCTGCAGAAACCTAGGGAGAAGATGGTTTGATTCAATGCCAACATATATGTGCAGCAACTCCAGGAGGGAAATGGATTGGCAAAACCGCATCACAAGTCCAATAGCATAAAAAGTGTCAACCATTGAATCTGTGTCCAGTGGATTAAAAATACAGATATAGTAAGTAAAGGCCAGTAGAAAACTAGATCACAACCTAAATCTATGCAGCACTTTGTAATAAAATTGAGATTATTTCCTTCCTTCTCCTTTGCACATGTGAGAAATTCTCCAAATTATTATGAATGCAATGCAACCAAAGAATATACTTCATATTTTGGTACATTTTAATTGTTTCTCTTCCAAAAATTTATAAAAACTTGAGAAAGAAATCAAATCTATAGTATTTATTCTCCCTATATGAGATGATAAAGCAATTCTCTCATTAAAAAGCAGCCAGTTAGAATTTAAACCACATCAAATGTCAATACTTTGGATGTGAACTTACTGAAAAATGATCATGAAGCTGCCATGCTCACAAATTTTTCCAGTGGCAACGATGATAAAAATATGATTTCAGAGATGCTTTATGGAAATGACATTAATGATGCTGTGATATTAAATCACATCTTAAGGGTAGCTAGCACTTGGGTCCTAGGTATTACTTATTCAGGCTATTAGATTGCTATTGAGCTACTTATTTAATTTATACATTTATTCAGGACTTGTAATGAAACCCCACTTGGATGTTTTAAATCTGCATTCATATGGAAGGCATAATTAAAATGGCAGGATGATAATGAAGAAATACAGTGTAACTAAGGCAACTTTTCCATGAGAAAAACCACAGAATCTTTGGCAATGTTGGTTCATGAAGCGACAAAGCAGCATAAGAAAGAGTTCATGGCTTGTGACTCATGTTACCAATGACTTATAATATGCCCACATAGCTGCCGCTTACTTAGAAGTAAGGCCTAGAAGTAATTTTTTTTTCCCCAACAAATAAAAAGGATGTTTTTCCATCGCTGTGTTTCCCTTGGCTTGAAGACTTGTTCAAGCCTTAGGTTTTATCTTTGAAGGTTCTTAATAAAGGCAAAAATGTATCTGTAAAGATTTTCAGTAAGAAAAAGCAACATAAAATTCACCTCAAAGTGAATTAATTTCTTTAAGATACAAAAGTTTGGATTGATGAGCACAGCATGACTTTTCCTGGAAATATTCTGTTTGTTTTTAGCTGAAACCAGGAGTTACTCAAATCATCGAGTCACCCAACGGTTGTAAACTGTGATGGCATTTACCCATGTAGGCTGGAACATGAAGAGAATGTATTTTGACAGTCACTTGGTGATTCATTTTTTAAAAAATTGAAATGCTATCTAAAGCACAGTAGTTTTACTTTTGAGGAAATTTATGACTTAAACCAGTAGTGCCAATTCCCACTAGTTTTCAGGGTAAAAAGCCTATGCATAGGGAAATCAAAGCCCTTTCCCTCATCCCTGCGTTTCTCCCTGCTTCAAAACAGTTTTGTTTTTTGTAATAATCAAGAAGTATGGTTACTGAAAAATAAAAATTTTAGAGAAGTAAAGGATATTATTAGGTGAGGTTCATAGAAGTTAAAAAGTTAATATATGCAGGACTAAGTGAAAATAAGAATTAAAAGTTAAAAATCAAAAGCTGTTTTGGAGTTTTACCTTTTCCAAATGAAAAGAATCTGACTGTCATATTTGTTAATATCCATGAATGGCCACAGAACTGGATTAAATAATAGATGAAAAGATAGACATTCTTCCTATACCTATAAATATACAGGAAAATACCATTAAACACTTCCTTTGCAATCAACCTTTCAGCATCATACACATGTCGTTTAACTAACTTACTGGCCAACCTGAGCAAGCAAGAGAAAAATATTTCATATCAGAGTGTTTTACTTGATTACCCCCAAACACCCATCAGACTTTGAAGGGATCCATAGCACGTGCTATCTACTACAGGGAGTATCCTCAGTTTGCTTAAAGCCAAACACAGTTCTATTTCAATATTCACTTTCATCTTCAATAAAGTTCCAACTCTGCTGTTCTGTTCTAAGGGTTATAAAACAATCATTGCAAATATGGCTTGTAATAATTTAAGGGCGGGGGGGTGGGGTACATGGATGAAGAGAAGTTGGTGTGGTCAGTATTTGTCCCAGTAGCTCAGCCTGCTAAGTGTAGAACTTGTGAGATAACTGGTTTATAGTTACAAGAGGGAGTAGTGATGGCAGCAGCCAAAAGGGTGGATTATTCAATGACTGGACATACCTACTTCTGAATGCAGTAAGTGATTGGGGTCTCTTGCCCCTGCCTCCTATTATATTCTGCAAGAGCAGATAGAAAGTTTCCTTTGTTAATCACCCATAAAAAGCAGTTTAGTCACTCAGAAGGTCAGAAAAGGGAAGTCAAGCTGGGTTGTAAAATGTTGTGGGTTGCTGGGGAGATGACTAAGAGAACTGACAGATACACTGAGGAAGTTAGGAAAAAAATTGAAGTGTTCCCTGGGAGGTGTAGACCCTTCAGAAGGGTGGTGGGAGTGGTCCTGTCAGTGCAGGCATCCCAGTCAAGGTTTTCTCCTGGGTGCAGATGTGAAATCTCTGAGAAACAGGGAAAATAAGCTGGGAGGCAGACACCGTGTAGCTTGATTTTCCCCAGGCATCCTACATTTGGAATGAACTAAGAGGTGGGGAGGAGGAATTCTTTGAACCTGCATCAAAATCAGAACCTGGAGTGTTGGTTAAACACCAGGCCCTACGTCTACACCACTGAATCGATTCCTCTGTAACTGAGTCCTGGAAGCTACACGTGAGATAGGTGTTTCTGCAGCAGACAGACCTAAAAAACACCCTGCAACACAGCGTCACAGAAAGTCAAGGGAAGGGACCGGCACCGGACACTATCCTTTCCGTTTTCTCAACTGTAAAATGGGGGAAATAACCGCACCTTCCTTTAGGGTTGTCGAGAGGATTAAGTCAGCTAATACCTGAGCTCTCAAGGGCACCGCAGGCTCAGCGCTGCGCTAGGGTAGGCTGGGAGGGTGCCAGCCGCGCTGGCAAGGGGAAGCCCCCGCCCGCGGCTGCCCATCCTCCCCCGCCCCCTTCCCCTCCCCTCCGGCCGCGGCCCAGCGCCCTACCTGGGCTGCAGCCAGGCGGGCAGCGCCATGGCCCCGTGGGCCGTCGCCGTCGGAGCCTTGAGCGCGGTTGGGAAGGAGCACCTGCGGGATTGCGGGAGCGTGGGCCCCGCAGCCTGGCCTGCGACCCCGCCCCGGCCGCCGCGGCCCGCGTCCGCGCTCCAGGCCCTGGCCTGGCGCGGAAGGGCGGGGCCTCTCCACACTCAGCTACTTACCAAAAAAAAAAAAAAAAAAAAAAAAGAGGAAAAGAAAAAAAGCCCAACGGTCGTGCAATGGATGAGAAGAGGAAAACGACGTTCCTTCAAAGCCCGGAGCGCGCGGGACCGTGAATGGCACCCAGTACCTGGGCGGCGACCCGGGCATTGCCTGAATGCGGGGCTTGGCCCGCGGCGGCCACACACTGGTCAGCCCACCACCAAACGAGTCCGCGTTCTTGGAGGGCTTTCGAAGCTCTGGTTACAGGGGTCCTCATCTTTGGGTTGAGACCGCGTTGCGAATTTCCTGGAACAAGCACCTTGAGAAAGTCACTTCAGGGAACTCGCTGTTATCTCCAGACCTTACTTTTAAGAACACCAACTCTGACCTTTCAACACTTTCTGGATATTCTGTATGAAAATCCTATGGTAACTTCCAATTCAACCTTTTTTAAACGAGCATTCTATCTTCCTTCCCAAATAATTGCCTTCTCTTATTTCTCACAGGGAGACTACTATTTTCATTGTCACTCAGGTTTGAAATTTGGGAGTCAACATTAAGTCTCCACATCCAATCACATTTGATTGATTCCATCCTTTCGAGCTTTCCCACTGAGCACTACCATCCCTCATTCCCAGTGCCTGTCCTGGGCAATAGCCACCTAACTGGCCTTCCTCAAATCCGTTATTTACATCACGAGATTACTTTTCCTAGAGCATCACTTGGATTCTATCTTTCTGCTGCACAAAAAAGAGCTCGCTCACAGAAGACATAAAGAGGGAACAAAACACCATTTCTAATCAAGCAGGCAGGAAATTCTATCTTGTTTCCAAGGAATAAGTGCAGAAGAGAGTCTATGAAAGGACACTGATGGGAAGTGAAATTCTCTTACCCCTGGCAGAGTCCCACTGCAGGTCCTCCCAAGTCCTGCCAGGATTACCAAGACAGCCTCCACCAATTTCCTTGCCTGCAATCTTCCTCCTATACATTAGCTGAGGACGCTGGAAGTATTTCGTGAAACAGTCCTGATCCAGCAAATCTCCTGGTCAAAATCGTTTACTGGCTCCCTGTTGCACATTAGCTTGGTCTCCAAGCCCTTCACCCACTGATATCTCCTACCTCCCTATCTCCCCACCAAAATTACAGCAACTTGCTGTTCCATAACCACACCGACCATTCTCTGGTCATCTGAAATTTTTCTCTTCCACCTCTCCCGTTCTCACAGCCCAATATTTATCTATCAAACTTCTATTCATTCTTCAAAGCTCTTCCCAGGCCCTCCCTCTGGGAGTCACAAATGACTAATGTGTGCTCATGATGGCCTTTACTTCAGGTTATTATTGAGGTACTCAGCTACTTGACTAGACAAAAGTTAGCAGTAGGAACTGGACAAGTTTTAGCCTCATTAAACAAAGTTCCTTTTGCCAAAACTACATGGCTACAGGAAGGATTAAATGAGCAAAAGTCTTGAATGCTCATTTCACCAAAGAATACATACAGATGGCAAGCCCATGAAAAGAAGCTCAATATCATTAGTCACTAGGAAACGTATATTAAAACCATGATGAATATCACTACATACCTATGAAAATAGCTATAATTAAAGACTGATCATACCAAGTATTGGTGAAGACATGAAACAACTGGAACTCTCATACTCAGTGTTATCTGTAATAACCAAAATGCCCACCAACCAACAAATGAATGGATAAACAATTGTGGCATATCCATACAATAGAATATTATTCAACAATAAAAGTGAATGAACTCTTGATATAAACAATAACATTGATGAAACTCAAAATTATGCTTAGTGTAAGAAGCTAGATTTTATAAAGAGCATGTATATATGATTTTATTTATATAAAATTTGAGGGTATGGAAATGGACATATGGTGACAAAAAAGCAGATCAGTGGTTGCTTGGGGATGAGGTAGGAGGGTGCAAAAAGGAGACTTTTGAGAGTGGGGAATATATTCATTGTTTTGATTGTGGAGATGGTTTCACAGGTGTATGTATACACATGTTAAAACTTATCAAATTTAAATTTGTCTATTATATCTCAATTATACATCAATAACTTAAAATTTAACATACTATTAATTATAAAGATAGATGTAGTTTTATGTTTGTTTGTTTAAATAGTCAAGCTATTCTTGTTCCTAAATCCACACCCCATTGACTATCAGGGAAACAAAAACAAAATGCAAAATCTGCCAATTAAAGGGAATTTGATGTCTTCCAGTTCAAACCATTTCTTTAGGGTTACTGCGCTTCTCCCCAAGACACACTGGAGTCTTGATGAAGACTGGGTCTCAGCCCTGTGCACATTGTTCCTGCATAGACTCTTGTCAGGCTGGTGTCTGAACACTGGATTTGTCCTCACAGGATCTGTTGCTGCCACCTCCAACTGACTGCAGACCATTGCTCTCTGTCTTCAGCCCTTGCCTTAACAGCCTCCTCTTCCATCCCCAAGCCTCTGCTGGTCTTCCCATCCTCTCTGCTTCTCCTCATCCCCCTGGGGGTTTATGTGGAAACTTCTGGAGCAAGCCATAGGCAATCACGGTATTTCACACTATCTATGGAAGTACCTCCCTGTCTCTCCCACATTATGATGGACGTGGTGCTGTCCAGAATGTGGTGCTCCTCTGAGGGACTGCAGGCTCTTCCAGCAGGCTGTTCCAGCAGGTTCTTACAGTCGTTGCCTGAGAAAGTAGGGAACTAACCCTATGGCTTTGGATTCCAATTCCTCCATAGGGCTATCACTACATCCCCAAGGTGAGGCTAGCAAAGGACCTAGGGTGCCAAAGTTTAAGGCACACCGGGTTGCACACACAGTGCTGAGAGGGAGTGCCTCCTTAAATTGTGCGACCTGGGTAGGCATCTCCTAGCAGCAGCCTCAAGCCCCGGCCCTATTTTCTGGTCTATTCCCAGGAGTTGGAGGGAGTCGGGGTAGGGGAAGAACAGGAACTTTTGCTACTGACCTTTTCATTCTACAAATTCCAATTTTAGAATCTCTCTTTCTTCCCATCCTAGGAACGTTCCCAATTTCCTTGTCAAATCTTAAGTGTTCTTACCCTGTGAATTATTGTAAACAACCCACAGCTCTCCAACTTTTGGTATGAGTATAAAAATTGAGTCTTTGAGGGGAATTTAGAAACTCCTTTTACTCCTAACGAAGTTTTACTCTCAAAATCATTGCCTCACTTAAACAGATAACTTGTACACCAGTGTTCATAATAGTATTATTCACAACTGCCCTAAGAGGGAAATAACCCAAGTGTCCATCAACAGATGAATGGATAAATAAAATGTGGTATATATACACAATGGAATATTATTCAACCATGAAAATGAGTGACGTTCTGATACATGAGACAACATGGGTGAAACTTGAAAATATTTTACTAAGTGAAATAAGCCAGCACAAAAGGACAAATAACATATGATTCCACTTATATGAAATTTCTAAAATAAATTCAGAGAGAGAAAGATTAGAGGTTACCAGGGGTAAGGAAGGGAGTAACAGGAGTTATTTCTTAATGGGTACGGTGTTTGTTTAGGGTGATGGAAAAGTTTTGGTCATGGATGGTGGTGATGGTAGCACAACATCTTAAATGTAATTAATGCCACTGAATTGTAGTCTTCAACATGGTTGAAATGGCAAATTTTATGTTACGTATATGTACTATGATTTACAAAATAGTGTTAAATATTAAAAATAATATTAAATATTTAAAATAGTGTGAATAGTGTTTAAATGATAACCTCAGTAGGTATCTTTGTTTCCAGGCTACTATGACAGATATCACGCAATGAGTTGGCTTAAACAGGAGGAATTTATTGGCAATATAGGTGCACAAATCAGAGAAAAGCCAGACAAGGGAGTCACCAGGAGACAGAGATTTGGAAGAAAATACAGGACTGGTCCTGATTAATCCTGATTGAGGATCTCGTTGGTTCAGATTTGCCATTATAGAATATGGTGATTTCCTTCCACATTTCCAAAAGACCAGATTTAAGTCTTACTTTAAAAAAGAAATTGTTTTTTTTCCGATAAATCCTTTCTCCATAAAAGCAATAACCAGTTAAAGAGAAAATGGGTTTATAAATTCCATTTTAATAGTGACAAAACTATAAGGTATCTAGAAATAATGTGGAAAGATATAGCTTCTTTAAGGAGTTATAAATTCTTATTGTAGAATATTAAAAAATGGAACAAGTGGAAAATATATCATGTTCTTGGATGGAATCCTTACTATTCCTCAAATTTTAATTTTCCCAAATTAATCTATAAAAGGAATATAATTCCAATTAGAGTTATAATGAGGTTTTTTAAAATTGCAAACAATAATTTTAAAGTTCATATGAAGAAAGAAATTTCTAAGAATAGCTAAGATATTAATGAAAAAGGAATAAGTGAAAAGCATTTGCTTTATCAGGTAGTAAAATATACTATAAGACTCTGTATCATAGTCTCATGGTACTGACATAGGAATAAAGAAAGTGAACAATGGAAAATAATGAAGATCCCAGAAATGGGTCTCAGAATATATAGGAACTTAGTATTTGTCACAGGTGAAATTTCAAACCAATGAGAGAAGGACCATTTATTTAATAAATCGCTGGTACAACTGGTTAATTCATCCGGAGGAAAATAAATTTGGAAACTTAGCCCACCCCATATACAGAAGTAAATTCCCAGTAGATTAAAAAATTAAGTGTAAAGAAAAAGGGAATAAAACAATTTAGAAAATTTAGACGACTATTTGGACAACCAGGTGTAAGAAGAGCTGTTCAACCAAGACTAGATCCTAGAGGATGTTTTTGTGTACCAAAAGATACCAAAAACAATGCCAATAGACAAATGCTAGTTTGCAAATACATTGTAACACATATGGAAAATATCAAAGATTATGATCTATAATATAATCATACAAATTAATAATAAAAAGACAAGGGGCCCATAGAAAAATAGACAAAGGAGATGAATAGACAATGTACAGAAGAGAAAATCCAAATGGACGAAATATGGAATGGTGCTCAACTCCTTAGCGCTTAGGGAAATAAATATTGAAGTAACAATGACATACTTTACATTCATTAAATTGGAAAAAGAGCTAAAAAGGCTGTAATACTTTGTGCTAATATGGATAGGATGATCTA
Source organism: Tolypeutes matacus (assembly GCA_026826555.1). Taxonomy (NCBI): domain Eukaryota; kingdom Metazoa; phylum Chordata; class Mammalia; order Cingulata; family Chlamyphoridae; genus Tolypeutes; species Tolypeutes matacus. The sequence continues at coordinate 20,193 of JAKSZT010053764.1, read as the reverse complement.
AAGCCAAGCCAGTTAATTTGGTGAAATTTCCATAATGTATTTTTAAATGAGAAAAACAAGATATGAAGAAGTATTTGTTCAATATGATCCCTATTTTGTAGACCAATTATTTACAAACCATAAGAAATATTTGCAAACAGTTGTAAGACAGTCATTAGTCATAGAAGAAAATATTATGGCTTCATATACTGTTAAAACTAGGGGCTCTTTGGGGAATGAGCTTCCCTATATAGGCTAATGTTTTTCTTTTGTTATTGAGCATCATTTACATACAGTAAAATGTACAAATATTAAATATAAATCCAATGAGATTTGAAAAAGTATATGCCCATGATAATTCATTACCCCAGAAAGTTCCCTCCTGGTTTTTCCTTGTTAATTGATTGCTGTCCCTCTTCTTCCCCTCCGCCAACATGACTGTTCTTATTTCTATTACCACAGATTCATTTTGTCTGGTTTAGAACTTATTATAAATGGGATCATTAACTATTAAGTATGTACTCTTTCATGTCTGGTTTCTTTTGCTCAACATAATTCTTTTGAGATTGATCCATGTCGTTGCATGTATCAACAGTTCATTCCTTTTATTGTTGATTAGTATTCCATTATGTGAATATAATACAATTAATTTATCCATTCTTCTGTTGATAGACATTTGGATTCTTCTCAATTTGGGAATGTCTTGAATGAAGCTACTATTAACATTTTTGTACAAGTCTACTTGTAGACATTTGTTTTCATTTCTCTTAGATAAATACCTAGGAGTGCAATTACTGGGGCATAGGTTAAATATATACTTGACTTTATAAGAAATTGCCAAACAATTTTCCAAAGTAGTTGTATAATTTTATATATGCATTAGTAACGAAGGCGAGTTCTATATCTTTTTCAATTATTGGTGCAGTTTTTGTTTGTTTTTGTTGGTGTTTTTTTTTGTTGTTGTTGTTATTGTTTTGTTTTTAAGAGGTCCTGGAGATTGAAACTGGGACCTCGTACATGGGAAGCAGGCACTCAACCACTGAGCTACATCTGTTCCCCAGTGAGAGTTGGTTTTTGTTTGTTTATTTGTTTTTAGGAGGTACCAGGGATCGAACCTGGGACTTCGTACATGGGAAGCAGGCACTTAAGCACTACATCTGCTCCCAGTAAGCGTTTTAATACTAGCCATGGTAGGAGTGCATAACGGTATCTCATTGTGGTTTTAATTTGCATTTCCCTGATGACTAAGGATGGACACTGTTTCATATGTTTATTAGCCATTTCTATATCTACTTTTATGAAGTATCAAAGGGTTTTCCCCATTTTTTATTGGGTTACATGTTTTTTGTTACTGAGTTATAGGAATTTTTAAAATATATTCTGGAACCAAGGCCTTTGTCAGATTTCTCACAATCAGTGACTATTCATTTTCTTAATGTAGCTTGATGAATGGAAATTTTAAATTTTGATAAAGTTCAACTTATTATTATTTTTTATTTTATGTTTAATGTTTTCTGTGTCATCTCTCAGAAATCTTTGCCTGCTTTAAAGTCACAAAGTCTGAATTTTCTTTTAGAGCATAATTATTTTTGCATATTGACTTTGTACCCAATGACCTTGGTAAATTTGCTAATTAGTGCTAGTAGTTAATTTTCTAATAGATGCTTTAGAATGAAATTACACCATCTGTGAAGAAAGTTAGTTTTACTTCTTTCTTTCCAACCTTTTACCTTTTATTTCTTCTCCTTGCCTTATTACCCTCACTAGGACCCTTAATAAAATGTTGAACAGAAGTGGTGAGAGTGGACATCCTTGCCTTACTTGTATTCTTAGAGAAAAATCGTTATGCCTTTCTTCATTAAGTATGACGTTAGCAGTGTTTTTGTAGATATTCTTTGTCAAATTGAATAGATTTTCTTCTATTCCTAGTTTGCTGAGAGGTTTTTATTTGTTTTAATCATGAATGTGGAATTTTGTCAAAAACCTTTTCTGCGTCTATTGAGATTAAATTTGTTAATTTGATCATCCAACCTTGCATTATTGGAATGAACCCCACAATTAGTCATGATATATCATCCTTTTCATATATTGATGGATTTGTTTTGCTAATATTTTAAAAATTTGAAGTCTACTTTGTCTGATAGTAATATAACTATATAATTACTCCAGCTTTCTTATATTAGTGTTTGTCTGGTATATCTTTTTGCGTTATTTACTTTTAACTTACCTTTTTTTTAATGTTCAAAGTATGTCCCTTATAAGCAGCATATAATTGGGTCTTACTTTTTTATCCAGTCTGACAACTCTACATTTTAATGAAAATATTTAGTATACAATAATGCAATAATTGTGGTTGGGGTAATGTCTTGCATATGGCTATTTGTTTTCCATTTGGATGCTTAATCTTTTTCTCCTTGCCTTATATTTTTGAAATTGTCAAGTACTTTGGGGTATTTCATCTCCTATATTAGTTTTTTAGCTATATCTTTGTTATGCTTTTTTATTATATGTATGCAATTATGCATATTATAATATGCATCCTTAACTTACAATAATCTATATAGAATTAATATTATACCACATCATATACATTGTAAGAACCTTACAACAGAATTCTTTTATTTGCCCCTTCCCATCCTTTCTGCTACTGTTGTCAATTTACTTCTTCTTTTTTTTTTTTCCATTCAAATATATTTATTGAGTCATTCTTCTAGGTGTCGGGGATAGTATTGAGCATAATTGGCAAAAATCTTGTGCTTATAGAGCTTTTTTTAAATAATAATTTTGGTTTTTATTTTTTAAAAGATACTTAGATTACATAAATGTTACACAAAAATTGTAGGGATTCCCATATGCCCCACCTCCCACTCCTCCCACAACCTCCCACATAAACATCCTTCATTAGTGTGGCACATCAACTGCAATAGATATACACATTTTGGGGCTTTGCCACTAAGCATGGACCATAGTTCACATTGTAGACCACACTCTCTCACACACAGTTCTGCATGTTATATGCTGATATAAAATGGCCTATATCTGTCATTGCAATGTCACTCAGGATAATTCCCAAGTCTCGAAAAAGCCCCTATATTACAACTGCTTTTCCCTCTCCCTGCCCCTAAAGCGTCTGGTGGCCACTGGCTCCACATTAATGTTGTAATTACTTCCATTGCGTGAATCACAATATGTCTATAACAGAATACCAGTAAGTCCACTCTAGTCCATAGCTCTTCCCCCAATCCTGAGGAGTCTGAGATGGTCTACTCTACCTCCAAATGAGAGGGGGCTTATATTTCATGGATAAGATGGATGGGATTATCCTGCCTGCACCTGTAGACTCTCTCCATTCCCTGGGATGGCTGTTGTCCACCATCATCTCCCCACCAGGTGTCCAGGGTGAGTCCATTGTGCTGTAGAGTAGGAGTTGCAGCTCCACTGAGATTCCAGGCCCAGCTGGCACATGGACAGCCCAAAGACTATGGTCTCTGGAAGTACACGTACAAAGTCCAGCAACACATATAGGTTTGAATAGAAGGGACAGATGGACCCCGTACAGGGAAGACATATTTGGGTCCAACTCTGCCACTCTCAGGAGCAAGAATTCCAAAGAAGGGCTCACTGATAAGGCGCAAAACTCTGGGGCTATCCACCCTGATATAGGACCTGGGTGTCTCCAGAGCCCTCAGGAGCCCCTCTGTTTGGGGTGTATCCACATTGGAAGCCTATGAGGTCTTACTGAGATGTGTATAAACATTACCTCTGGGATGACCTCCCGACTCACTTTGAAGTCTCTTAGCCATATGAACTCATTTGTCTTTACCTTTTCCCCCTTTTATTCGAGGTCTTTTTCCAGTTGTATTGCCCGTTGGCACTTGTTAATAATCCCTCATTGCCAGGAAGGTTCATCCCCCGGGGTTCATGTCTCACACTGGGAGGAAGGTAATGCATCCATATGCTGAGTTTGGCTTAGAGAGAGGCCACATTTGAGCAACAAGGAGGCTCTCAGGAGGCAACCCTTAGGCACCCCATAACAATAGGCTAAGTTTCAATTTCAAGAGCCAAAACTCATAAGGCTAGTCATCAATAACAAGAGCCCATCAGTGGATCATCCTCCTTTGCCAGACACTGCCCCTGCACTTGAGGGACTGTTGCTACTCCCTTGGATAATATGACAGAGCTGTCCAGGGTGGGAATTCAGTATTCTCTCATTTATTGAGTGGTTCTCCACCCACTGTGACCATGCCCTGTGAGCATTTGAACAATTTTATATACCTTTTATGTATGTTTGGATGAACTTCCTCTCATGTATCCCCCATCCCTGACACCCCCCACCAATGATCCTCTCCTGCCCCAGTTGTAACCCTTCTGTGATCCAAAGCTTCTTTAAAGATGAAGCCAATACAATAGCCAAATACAATTAATAGGAAAATGAAATAATAATGATGTTTAAATGTAAGAGATAAAATACATGAAAACTTAAAAAAAAAAACTAAAAATAAAATAAAATTAAAGGATTGGGTTATTCAAAAAAATGAGAAAAAAATTTTTTTAATTAAAAAAATTATTTTTTGACATTTTGCCTTTTATCACTGCAATACTTGGTGTCCAGTCTGTACCGTGGCACCTTGCCCCTCTCACTCCCCAGTGTCCCACTATTTTTCATTTAATTTTCAAAGAAGCTTTAGGTCACAGCAAAGTCACACACGGAATACAAGACACTCTCATATACCCAATCTCCTCCCCCTTTCCTCACCCCATATTAAAACCTTCTTGTATGCAGATGGTAGCATTGTTATAACTGATATACAGATAGTGAAACATAGCTACTAAACATCCCTGTTTGATCTATTCTGTTCCTCCCTCCCCATCTCCCCGGGTCCCATGATGACCCCCTGGCTTGACTCATTGGATGACGAGATTCATAGTTACATGCAACAAGAGGTCATGACATACTGGTTTGTCCTCCACTATTAGGAACCGCCCTTGCTCTTAAGAGATGCCCACCTGTCTATTTCTGCTCTCCCCTCAGTATCCTAGGTATTCTAACCCACCCTTCCCAATCTACCCACCTGTCAACCCTGCACCACCCAACCCAATATATCACTACCCTTCTGTCCTATCCCTTCAATACATAACTACACTCTATCATTTTACCATAGGTTAAGTCCATATGGGTGATAGCTCACAACTTTCTCTTTTCTTTCTCTTTCTTGTACACTTTTCTTTCAGAAAATAGTTCCCAGAGACTGCTCAATTTCCTTAATTCATATCAGTGAGGTCATGTACTGTTCATCCAATGCCTGGCTTGCTTCACTCAACATAAGGTCTTCCAGATTCATCCATGTTATCTTATGTGTTAGCACTTTATTCCTTATTCCTTATTCCTTCATAATATTCCATTGTATGTATGTACCACATTTTGTTTATCCATTCATCTGTTGATGGGCACCTGAGTTGATTCCATCTTTTGGCAATAGTGAACAATGCCGCTATGAACATTGGTGTGCATATATCTGTAGTGTAGTTGGTGCATTCCAAAGTTTAATAAAAATGATTTTTGTATTATTTATTGCTTAGAATTATCTCCAAAATAGAAAATCATGAAAACAGCCTCCTTTGATGTGTTTCTTGCATAAAAACCTTAGTATCACTTTGCTGTTCTGTTTGTATTCATATCAGTTATCTCAAGGCCCAAAAGAGCTGAGGCCTGCCTATGAATGACATCAATTGGGATGTTTCACTACATTTCAACATTTTTCCTTTTAATTTATCTCATTGTATTGTTATTATTTTTTGCTCTAATGCAATTATATTTACTTTAACATTCTTTGGACCTTGTGACCCAATGCAGCTATGATAAACAGAAAAAGAAAGTGAACTTGAGCCTAAAGATTTTGTTTTATCATTTTGGTCCTTACATATAAAATAATTTCACACTGTCTTATCCTGCAAGCATGGTACCCTTCATGTAAAGGCATATTCATGTTTATCAGAGACTAGGCTGTGCATTAGGGAAGGTGGGAGCTTTGTTCTAATGCTGTTTCTATGTATGGCTCAAAGCAAATCATTTAGTCACTGGCAGCCAATTTTCCTCATCTGTAAAATGAGGTAAACAAATGGCCTGTGACCAAAACAAGACTAAATAATGATATTAATAATTATAATAATGACAATGATAGCTAAAGATATCCAGGGTTGAGTATTGCTAGTCACTATTCTAAACACTTTATGTGAATAAACTCATTTGCTCCTCTAGCAAAGCTAGGACGGGAGTCCTAGTATATCCACTTAACAGCTGAGGAAACTGGAAACAGAGAATTTCAGTAAGCTGCCCAGGGTTTACACAACTAGCAAGTGGTAAGGCTAGAATTTGAACTCAGGCACACTCAGATGATTGAAAAGTGCCTTTACACACATAGTAGTTTTTTAAATGCCGAATTAAAAAATTGCTTCAGAATTCTAGAAGGTGATATTCACCAGACAGACAGAATATTGGCTAGTCTTTACACTAATCTAAAATTGCCACCTGTGTTCCAGAGGCTATGTTTTCACCTCCAACTTAGGTTAATTACATCAGAAGCTGTTCAGACATCCATCCATCATCATTACATTTTCTATGGCAGCTGTCAGCCACAAGGGTCTTCACATTAAAGCAACTGAAAAACTCTCACCCTCAAGCCATGTTAAGATGCAACAATAGTATCCTTCTCCCTTGACTGTGCCTTTCACTCCAGCTGTGGACTTATCTCTCTCCTTCCGTTCACAGCCAAACTTGGCCTGCATTTCAGACCTCATCTTCTTGGGTTGTCTGCTTCACTTGATGTTGTTAACCACTTCCTGCTTCTTTAAAGTTTCTGTGTTCCCACCGTTTGTCCTCTGCTTCTGTCCGGTCTCCTTTTCCCACTTGGGATCATTTTTATTCAGGCTCTACATTTTTCATAAGATATGATGATTGTTCTGTGTCTGCCTCTTCACACACTTTGAACACAGGAATTTTTGCAGCCCTCCCTCCTCCGACCTGGCCCTGTGCCAGCTGAGGTGTCGGCACTTAGGAAATGGTGTTCAATGTTATTTGAAAGAGCTATCCTTGAGAATGTTGGTAGGTAACCCAAAATGACTCCTTGGGGATGATGGTAAACAATGCTACTCGAAAAAAATCATGAACATTAACCTCAGGAGAAATTTTTCTCCATGTTTGGGAGATAGTGCATGTTTGAAGAGTCCGAGGATGAATTCTATGGAGAAAAAGTGATTAAATGTGTTTAAAAAATGAGAAGATGACACAGTCTTAAGAGGGGTTGTGGGCAGGATGCTAAGGAATACACAGAAGAGGGAAGTGTGCAGCCCTGCTCTGCTGTCCTTAGTTCATTCTCTTTCAGGGAAAATGTGTTCAGAAAGTTCCTTGAACTTCAGACATATTCTGATAGGAAGATTGTAGCTCTTTCAAAAACATACTGTGTTAAAGATCTTTGGTGATTAGGGCTTTACCATTTTCGGCCTGGATGATTTGAGAACTACCTTCAAGATAGATGTGGGTGATTTCTAGGAGGCACAGATTTGAATTGTACGTGCAAGCTGAGAGGCGGGCGTGCAGGGCTGCATCACTTACTAGTGAGCTTAGCTTCTAAATGCATGAGCCTTAAAAGGGGCTTCTTAGTGCCTGACCTGCCCTTTCTGTGTGTAGGGGTAAATATTCATGGCAGCGGTATTTGGGTATAGCTGAAGGTCTAGAGGATGCAATCCTCACAAAAGTCAGAGTATACTTTAACTCTGAAGATAACCCTGGGGAGAAGGTAGGTGCAGGCCTGAGGGTGTGAGGCCCTGGCCCTGAGGTGATGAAGGCCATGTGGGCCAGCCAGGAGGCCTCAGGCAGATGAGGAAACAGAAGCATAAAGGCAACACAAAGAACCTGCCACCCTCCTGCCTCAGTCTGTGCAATTCGCCCTCTGGCCTGTCTCGTGGCTGCCTGCCTGGGACATTCCTTTCCTGTCATCCAGAATCTAAGGCTTTTCCTTCATGGAGAGCACCCTCTCAGTGCTCCTCACTGTCTGTCTGCTCTACAAGACACAACAGGAGCAGGTCAGTGCCCTTGCCTGTCTCTTACCTGCCAAACCTCCAGTCCCCAGTTCAGAGCCTGACACGAGCCAGATCCTTCATACATGCTCATTGAGTAAGTACACTTGAAGCTATGTCCTCTGTGGCTGAGAATGGTTAGTCAGGGGTAGGGAAAGCTGGGGTGAGTGGAACCATGCACTCGAAACATATGAAAGATTTTTCAGGTGAAACATACTTTGTTTGTTTTTAAGATTTATATATTTTCTCCATTCTCTCGTCTGTCTGCTCACTGTTTGCTCGCCTTCTTCAGGAGGCACCAGGAACCGAACCCAGGACCTCCCACATGAGAGAGAAGTGCCCAATGGCCAGAGCCACATCAGTTCCCTGTGGGCAGCATCTGCTGGCTTGTGGCATCTGCTCTTTGTGGCAGGGGCAATGTCTAGCTCATTGTGGTGGGGGTAGTGTCTGCTCGTCTTCTTTTAGGAGGCACCAGGACCTGAACCCAGGGCCTCCCATGTGGTAGGTGGGTGCCTAACTAGTTGAGCTATATCCACTTCCTGAAACATATAGTTGTTACTTCCAGTCGGCCAAGATGGCAATGCCATTCCCCCACAGAATCTTTGAACAACTAGCAAAAATTGGCTCTTCTTTCTCCTACCAGTTCCAGTCTGCTGTTGAAACTCCTTGGGGAATTTTTCACTTCAGTTATTGTGGAGTCTTCAACTCCAGTAGTTACATTGGTTCTTTTAAATAAACAAAATATGGTCTATACATAGAGTGGAATAATATTCAGCTGAAGTTCTGATACAGGCGACAATAAGGATAAACCTTGATATTTTGTTAAGTGAAATAAGCCAGACTCAAATGGGCAGATATTGTATGATCTTGCTGATACAAAATAATTAGAATAAGCAAATTCATAGAGTTAGAAACAAGATTATAGTTTACCAGTGGCCAGAATTGGTACAGAATATCTGTTTGGGGTGATGGAAAAGTTTTGGTAATTGATGTTGGTAATGATAGCACATCTTTGAATTGTATATTCAGATGTGGTTAAAAGGGGAAATTTTAGTTTCTATGTATATTACTAGAATAAAGATTAAAAAAAAAAAAAAAACTCTTAGGACTGTACAACACAGTGAACCCTAATGTAAACTATGAACTATACTTAATAGCATAATTATAATAATACTGTTTATCAATTTTAACAAAGGTACCGCACTAATGCAAAGTGTAAATAATAGGCAAAATTGTGTGTGGGGGTGGTGATGTATGGGAACTCTGTATTTTCTGTATGCTTTTTCTGTAAACTTACAACTTCTCTAATAAAAAAACATAGCTTTTAAAAAAGATAATAGTGAGAAATGGACATGGCTCAAGCGATTGGGCTCCCATCTACCATATAGGAGGTCCAGGGTTTGATTCTCAGGACCTCCTGGTGAAAGGCAAGCTGGCCCATGTAGAGTGCTGGCTCATGTGGGGTGCTGGCCCATGTGGAGTGCTTGGCCCGTGCAGGAGTGCTGGCCCATATGGAGAGCTGGTGTAGCAAGATGACGCAACAAAAGAGACACAGAGGAGAGACAATAAGACACACAGCAGATGAGGGAGCTGAGGTGGTGCAAGAGATTGAACGCCTCTCTCCCATTCCGGAAGGTCCCAGGATCAGTTCCTGGTGCTGCCTAAGGAGAAGACAAAGCAGACACAGAAGAACACACAGCAAATGGACATAGAGAGCAGACAGCAAGCGCAAAACAATGAGGGGGGAGAAATAAATAAATCTTTAAAAAAAAACCAACAAAAAGAGAATAGTGATAGTGATGAATTGAAGCTAAAACTCTTTAATATAATAACTAAACCATAATGATATATCATCAAACATGTATTAAACACCTTTAAACAAATAACGTGACTACAATGATTGAGTTGGACTTAGTACCAAAGAGAACTTGGGTAAGGCACTAATCTCTTTATACCCTTGTTTCCTCATATAGAAAGTAATTGTTCTAACTTCGCAGTGTTGTAGTGAGATATAAATTAGATTTTGTTGTGTGTGTGTGGTAGTGTGCACACCCACACCCAGCTTAGCACAATGCTAGGCATACTATTATAGTTGACATTCAAGGAATTACTTCTTAAAATATGTAATTTATAATTATGGCATATCCAATTTGGTGCTAAAGTATTTTTGCTGCTCATCAACAAGCATTGACAAATTGACATGTTAATCTTGACAAATTGATGAGGTATGACCTCATCCTGATAGTAGTTATGGTGGAATGAAGTCCATCCCTTTAAAATAAACCAATGACTTGTTTCTTAAATAAATATATTTTACTTGGTTAGGTTGTGTAATGCTAAAATTATTTAAGCCATAAAAAATGCAAAAATAGCTTCTACTGGGAAGCAGATGTGGCTCAACAGTTGGGTGCCAGCCTACCACATGGGAGGCCCCAGGTTTGGTTCCCAGTGCCTCCTAAAGAAGAGGTGCAAGATAGTGAGCTGATGTGACAGGCTAGTGCAGCAAGATGACACAGCCAGATGATGCACCAAGGAAACACAACAAGAAGACACAACGAGAGACAAAACAAACAGGCAGTGGATGTGGCTCAAGTTATTGGGCACCTCCCTCCCACATAGGAGGTCTTGGGTTTGGTTCCCAGTGCCTCCTGAAAAAAAGATGAGGAGACACAGAAAACACACAATGAAGAGACACCGAGAGCAGATAGCAAGTGCAAACAATAGGGGGAGAGGGTCAGGGATAAATAAATAAATAGCTTCTACTTGGCTTGAAATGTTTTTTTTTTTTTTTTTTTTTTAAGAATTCAGAGTACTTAAATATTTTACCAAGCATTTTTACATACTGTATCTCATTTAATCTTCCTAATGATATAGGAGAGGTAGATAACATTAGGCCAGTTTTAGACTTAAGGAAATTGGGCCTTAGAGGGATTGACTGCCAGTCACATAGCAAATGGCTGTCAACACCTGCTACTGAGAGCCAGATATTTTTACTCCAAGTTACATGGTCATTTCTCTCACTCTGCCCCACTACTTGTTGCAATCATCAGTCACTGGGTTCAAAACTTAAGACACTTTAGGTATTTAGGCACATACTCCTGGATTTTAGCTATCTCTAATAGTTACTAAAAAGCAGAACTTCCTAGCTATTGTAAACTCTTCATTATCTAATATCCAAGGGCAGATTTTTTAAATTGTGCAATGGATGCATTTATATTTCAGTGAAACTTAATATCTAAGGTGCTGGTCATGAGTCAATATAAGTAGGATTCAAAAAATACATTCTTAAACAATATTTTTTAAAAATCAAATTATTGTTGCTTTTATTTTACTGCTATATATTATCGTAGTATAACTCCTTACAGTCTTATAAATCCATATATGGCCACACACGGCCTTTGATATGTACACACAAAAAGCTTTAATTTATTGAAAAGAAAACTTAAAAAGTGAAAGTAGTAAGTGATCACAAAAAAACACAAAAACCCACAGTTGGTTATTTCCAGGGGTACCATCTATGAGTAGTGGGCTTTTCTCAGAAACTCTTAAAAAAAAAGTCAGAAAGATGCAATGTGTTGAGAGAGATCCGCAAATGGAAGACTAATTGTGGGAACCTGGGACTGTGGAAGAATGTCATGTTGGGCATGAGGTGGGTCAGGGCGGCGTGGGTAACTGAGCTGTGTGAACAAGGAGCAGAAGGAAGAGATGGCCAGTGCCATTTACCATACTTCCAGGTGACTATGGGTGAAGCCCCTTAAAGCCTCGCTACTCAAAGGGTGGTCTCCTGGTCTGCAGCATCAGACATTACCTAATTCCTTATGAGAAATACAGAATTTCAGGGCCTACCCCAGATGTACTGAATCAGAGCCTACTCTTTAAAAAGATCACCAGGTGATTTGTGTGCACATTAAAGTGTGAGACGCCCCTCCTTAGAACAGTGGTTCTCAAAGCGTGGGCCTTGGCAGCATTGGAATCACCTGCAAGCTTCTTAGAACTGCAGTCATGAGTTCCTTTCTATTCTGCTGATCCAGAAACTTTGCGGGTGGGGCCCGAGAAACTGGCTCAACAAGCTGCCTAGGTGGTTCTTACTCACTTAAATTTTGAGACCCACTGCCTTAGACTCCAGAAATATCATACACAGACTGGTGGCCAAGGAGAAAGAGCTGTCTGTGTGCAGTGGTGAAGGCATCACAAATAAGGAAGTGTGAGGAGAAGCCAAACCAGCCCAGCGTAGGCAGGACACCAGTGCTCAAGTCCAGAGAATTCCTGTCATGGTATTTGGGCACTGACACAAGGGCCAGAGACCTCAGGGGACAAAGAGAGAATTAATGGCTGCAAAAAAGGAGACCAAAGTCTGGGACCCAAATTTGTCATTTGAAAGAAGAGTGGCAATGATTCTGGCTTCATAGAACTCTGCAAACCTTATCCCTGGAAATGCTGGGAGTCTGGAATGCTCCCTAAAAGATGCACATTTAAGAAGTTCCACAGCCCTTTTAAAGGACAGCCAGAGTTGGACCCTTTGCCTTAGGACAGGGGTTCTTAACCTTTTTCGTTCCACGGACCCCTTTGCCAGTCAGGTGAAAACCACGGACCCCTTACTAAGTCCACACTATACTGTGAATTATTTAATAAATACATTACCCCCACACCAACACATCCCCACAAGAATAATGTTTTTTTGAATTTCAATTCAAGCTCAGGGACCCCTTGTTAAGAACCCCTGCCTTAGGGAGAATGTATTGGTGATTTAAATAAAACCATAGCCATTCAATGAAGAATGTAATTCACATTCTCTGGTAGCCTAGAGAGTCAATGTAATGTGCTCTAGAGTAGCTGTTTAGTAAACCCAACAGCCTATAGTACTGTTTTTCTTTTCAATTAATTCTTTCCTGGCCTACAGAGGCCCTTGAAACAGGGTAGATCCACTCAACAATGTGGTCACACTTCTCTGAGGGCACAACTATCCTTAACTGAGGCAGCCAGTTACCCAGGCACCACTCACACAACTGGCACTGGGCATGGTCATTCATTCTTTGTGTGTGTGTGTGTGTGTGTGTACAAAAAACAGTGATCAAGGTAGAAAAAAATGTCTGTCCTTGTGGATCTTACATTCTATTGGGAAAAGACAGCCAATAAAAAAAATAACTAAAACTCATTGTCTGACAGTGGTACAAGTGTTCCGAAGAAAACTAAAGCAGGAAAGTGGGAAAGGGAGTGTTGAGGGGTAGGGGGTTGCAATTTTATGGGGGTAGTCAAGGAAGCCTTACTGAAAGGCCCACTCTTTAGACTGGGTAATTTGATTAACAGTGTTTTTATGGAAATTGTGTTTTTACATCAAGATCTGACCAAGATAGTATCAGGAAATTTCCTTCTCCTGTGTCTTCCCTTTTGCTTAAGAAATCTTGGGAATCTAGAATTGCGCTGTCCAACATCATGGGCACTAGCCACATATGCTATTTAAATTTAAAATAATAAAAATGAAATTTAAAAATCAATTCCTCAGTCACACTAGCCACATTTCAAGTGCTCAATAGCCAGATGTGGCTATTGTCTGCTATAATGGACAGCACAGAGAACATTTTCATTATTTTAAGTTCATTTGGGCAACTCTGCTCTCAAATAAAGTGGGACAATATCTTAAACAAGGAAACTTGTTTAACACTAGACATCAATAACCTAGGTTCAAGTACTGATTACAGGAGTGCCCCTCTTTAAGAAAATATATGGGGCTAACATTTTCTAAGACAAAATATATAAGATAAGAATCGGCATTTTAGAAATATTTCTTCATTTCTAAAAGGAGTTATTGTAGAGTTCTTTAAATAATGACGTTACTTAGTACATTTAAATTAAAGCCTCACCCAGAGAAGTTTACATGAACAATTGTGAAATCACCTGTTTCTTATGTAAAGGAATTTACAGTTGTTGGCTAGGCAGTCATTTTGTTCCTCATTCAATCACTTTGGCCAGGGGAGAGAATATCTTCACTCTGTTTTTAAAAGTGGAGTGACCATGGACTATATTTGATAGTACAATTATAAGAAAAATCTTCTTTAATCAACTGTAACAAACGTACCACACTAATGCAAGGTGTTAATAATAGGCTGGTCTATGGAAACTCTGTATTTTATGCATGATTTTTCTGTAAATCTACAACTTCTCCACTAAAAAAAAAAAAAGAGTGGAAAAAAAAGTGGAGTGAGTTAGTAGTCAATTCCACCTAGAAACCTGGAAAAAAGACCCTGAAGAAATTGTGATATTGAGAATGTGGCCCTCACGCCGAGCACAGGCCTGCAGACAACACGAGGTGACACATATAAATGATTATGGTTTACCGTCGTGGGCTTAGGTGGGGGGTTAGTCAGGGGGAAGTCTGGGAAGGGGGAGTGGACATCCTCTGGGGCTTTCCTTCCTGTGGAGTGCATCCACGGCCCCCCTGGCTCCCTTTCCCTCCCTTTTCCTTATTGCCTATCATGTTTATCCCTGTGCTTGCCTTGCTTCTCATTCTCTTATGAAACCACATAAAACATCCAGATAGCGGATGGGCAGGCTCAGGATTGGGATGGTGGCCAGGGTGGAAAACTTGTTCCTCCTTTGTTGGCTCCAGTTTGGGACTTATAGAGAACAGAAACTGCCAAATTGTGAATCACTGCCACAATCTTTTTATTAGGCTGATAATCCTGCTATCATCTGTTTGCTTTTAAAAGGTAGTCTTTCCTTCTGGATAGGTTAGATAACCCTAAAGATAGTTTAAAGTAAATATTTTCCCTGTCAAAGATGGTAGTCTTGGGGGTTGGATGTAGCTCAACTGGTTGGGCGTCTGTCTCCCATATGGAGGGACCCAGGTTCGATCCCTGGGACCTCCCGGTAAAAAAAAAAAAAAAAAAAAGATGGCAGTCTGCTGATTACCCTTTGAGCAAAGTCATATGAATACTGAATTTAGAAGATATTGATGGTAAACACTAAATAAAATACAAATGTTACTTAATTTTAAAATAACACTTTAAATATAAAACCAATCAAAATAATATTAATATTTCAATTAGAATTAACAATAAATAAGTCCATTGACAAATTAATATGAACATAAGAATAATCACATTAATCCAAAAATTATTATCCTAAATCACAAAATGAATAAATAAAAATTGCTTAGAAATATCAAACTGATTTGAGAAGATGTCTAAAATGATATTACTGACCAACTCCAAATTAGTTATGTAATTGACCTATTGTCCTTGAGTCTTCTTGTGAGCTGCTCAATGAACAGAAAACACCTTCGGATTTCTACACGGATGACCTCCTAGGCACAGTTGCTATATTTTTGGTCTTTCAAATAGTCATGGATTCTTTGGAAATAATTCTTTATTTCAAGTCTGATATTCTTCCTTTGTAAGGATGAATGGGCTTCCTGTCTGATTTCTTGCTCCAGGCACAACTCTGTCTTCTCCATTTGCTGATAAAGTACACTTAGGAATCTTCCTAAGTTGCTTTCATCCCAAGATGATTGGGAGACATTCAGGTTGAAAGCATTGAAGATCTGCTGCTGCATTTCTTGGATGACAATGAGAGCACTTTCCTTCAGAAACTCATCAGTTTTTGAAACCTGGAGAAATTTGAAGTTGTTCCTGTCCTTTAAACATCTCAGAGGAAACCTTCCTCCTAGGTTTTCTAAATGTTGTAAAATCTCCCAGTTACTCCTGCTCCTTTGAAAGTGACAGTCCAGAGAACAGGCAGTTGTGGAGAGAAGTAGCAGGAAAGCCCAATCCATCAAGTTCAAGGTGGTCATGGTGAGCCCTTGACACCGCTGCTGTTTTCAGAGAGAGCTTGGATCAGATTGCCTCTGCTTGCATAGATTCCACATCTCTGAATTTATATATCTGTAGGAGCTTTGTTGTTTCATACAGCTTCAGGATCCCTTGCTTTCTCACTGTCTCTTCCACTATTCACTGACTACTCTTCAATAATAAACAAAAATTTCATGGTGTCATTGGACAGTGATATTCACATTCAAATTTCCAATTGTGGTGGATGCAAATTATCTTCTATGAAATATCAACGATCAGTTAAATGGAAACAAAGCTGTGA